>RRZL01000080.1:1774212-1785385 GCA_006782975.1 Chlorella sp. Dachan | reverse complement strand
GCACCTGGGGCGGGGGAGGCGCAGGGGCCGGGGGCGGGGCGGCGGGGTGAGGCAGGGTGAGGCGCGTTAGCAGTACACTGCAGTGCCAATCAGCAGTGAGTCTTGGGCTCCACGTGCCGTGCAGATCTTGCCCAACAACCTCGCCGGCCGCTCAGCTACCCACTCACCTGCCACCGCACCCACATCCAGCAGCCCGTCCCTTCAACCCAGCTTCACAGCTACACACAGCTACAGCCACTCACCGGGTCCGCCTCCCGCTTGATCAAGTCCTTGACGGTGCGGCGGCGCTGCACCAGGGTGCGGATCACGCGCGGCAGGTGCGCCATCTCCTCGCTGGGCTCGGGCAGGGCAGCCATGCCACCGTCCTGCAGGCAGGCAGGGGGGATGACCAGCAGTGAGAAGCCTGCATGGGCCGCAACGTACTAAGCGCACTGGATAGAGCGGTAGGCCAGGGCCCCTGGGGAGCTGACCAGCAGGGCTTGCACAACCTTGCATGCAAGCATGGAGGCGTACCTTGGGCCGCACCACGGTGGTGAAGCAGATGTTGTACTCCTGGACAGCGATGGAACAGACAGGTTTGTCATTGTGCGGACCAGCTGCCTCGCCGCCTGTGCACTGGCACGCGCATGAGAGCCCGCTTGCACATTGTGACTGGCACCCACCCACCCACCTGGATGATGGATGGGTACAGTGAGTTGAAGTCCAGCAGCAGCACGTACCGGTCGTACAGCCCCTTCTTGGGCTCCAGCACCAGGCCGCCCGCGTACTGTGGGGGAGGGCAGGGGCAGGAGCGGGGGGCAGGCTGGCAATGGGTGGGACGCACCCGGGAGGCACAAGCAGCAAGCAAGCAACCTACGTGCCGCATGGGCACAACAACGCTTCCCAGGCCCCCCCCAAGCAGAAAACGCACTGCCATTGCAGCATACGCCCCACCTGCGGGCCCTTGGACTTCTTGCCCGCCTTCTTGGGCGCACCACCCTCCTCCTCGCCCTCCTCGCCCTCCTCTGCCGCCGCCTGCTTGGCCAGCCGCTCCTTCTCCTGCGCAGGGAAAGCGCAGCTCAAGGGGGCCCAGTTGACAGGCAGGCATGCAGCATGTGGGGGTGGACATTGTGCGAAGCACCAGGTGGTGCGAAGCAAGGCCTTGCCACCACCAGCAAGTGCAGCCCACTCTCTAGCGAGCGCACTGCCCACCAGCCCCACCCCACCCCTCCCCAGCCCCACGCCCAGCAGCCTGTCATCGTACCCACGCCCCCACCTTGTTGGACAGCTTGTCGGGCAGCAGGAACTTCTTGTCGTAAAACTCGTGCAGCAGCAGCATCTCAATGCGCTGCGCGCGCTGGCCCAGCAGCGCCTTGCCCCACAGCGAGCCCGACAGCGAGGCCTGGGCGGGTGGGTGGGTGGGTGGGTGGGAAGGCAGACAGGCTACGCAGGTGTTGCAAGCCCGTGTCTGAGCACAGAAGCTTCCATTAGCAAGCAGGGATGATATGCACACAAAGCAGCTGGACTACAAAGTGTGCCAAGTAGTGCCCATGCCCCGGCCATGCGTGCCCAGCCATGCCAGTGCCCCGGTCATGCATGCCAATCCATGTCAGTGCCCCGGCCTCCCCCCGCTCACCAGCTGTCGGGTGAGTGGCAGGACGGAGAGGTAGAAGGCGAGGCCCAGCGCCAGCCAGGCGTCCGACTCGGCATGGCGTACCAGCTGCAGCAGCTTGGTGGCGCTCTCGTACTTGGCTGCAGAGGGGGGCGGGCAGGAATAAGGGGTTGCAGGGTGTACACTAGTGGGTCATGTAGCTGGATGAGGCGGGCGTTGGCTGGGCACGTGGGCTTGGGCTGCCCAGGGACCATGAAGGCTCCTCCGCTGAAGGCCTGCCTGCCTGCCTCGGGCTTCCACCACCACCCGCGCGTCAAGGCAGCAGGCACCCACCCACCCGGGATGTCTGTGGGCGACAGGTCGGCACGGTCCTGCTTCAGCAGGTTGCGGGCCAGCGTGCTCAGCGTGTAGTCCACCTGCGGGTGGCGGCAAAGGCAAGCAGGTCTTCCTGGTTGGTTTGGTTGCACAGGGGAGGCCATGCGTATCTGCACCCATGCCACGAGTGGATGCGCACCGCCTGGTTATGCCTGCAACGCTGCTGCAAACACACCCGCCCGCCCAACCAGCCATTCAGCCGCCACTGCTGCAGACATGCCCGCCCACCCAACCAGCCATTCAGCCGGCTCACCTCGTGGACCAGGTCCCGGGCATTCAGGTAGGTGTCGCACACCAGGCGGCCCGCCACCACTGCAAACCGAGAGTGGGGGCGTGCAGGGATGCGTCAGTTCACGGCAGCGGTCAGGCAGGACCAAGCTACCAGGGTGTGAACAAGGCCAGCAAGGCAGGGCAGGCCGCAGGCAGTGGCAAGAACGCACCTGACAGGGCACCTGCGCCTGCGCCGCCGCCAAACTGGTGGCCGCCGCCGCCCAGGTTGGGGAAGCGGCTGCGCTTCAAGCGGCCCAGGCTGCTCCAGTTGGGCACCTGCAAGTCGGCAGAGTGCAGAAATCAAGCACGTAAGCAGTTGGTGTGAGACAGGCAGTGGGCCCGAATATTGCAGGCCGTCCAACGGGCTGCCCTGCTTCCTGGGGCACAACCACACCATGCCTGTGCTTCTTGGGGCACAACCATGCCTGTGCTTCTTGGGGCACAACCATGCCTGTGCTTCTTGGGGCATGACCATGCCAGTCATGCCACACACCCATACCATCTGTCTCACACACCCATACAACCCACCTTGTGGTGCTGCAGGCGGTGCAGCAGGACGTCCAGGTCAAAGGCCGCAAAGTTGTGGCCCACAAACACGTCGGCGTCGATCTGGCGCAGCCGCGCTACCAGCATTGTCAGCAGCGCGCGCTCGTTGGGCTGCACAGGGGGAGGGCAGGGTGGGTGGAGGGTCACAGTGAATGCAGCCGGCGGCACAAACCGGCATAGCCTCATATGCAGCAGCCCAGACAAGATGCCCAGACAGCACAGCACAGCACACGCGCAATGCTCCCCCCCCCTGCGCCAAGGACCACCCACCTGCATGGACAGCATGGCGCCGCCGTTGCGCCGCCCAATGTCCGACTGGTTGGCCTTCCGCACCTCAGCATCGAAGCCTGCATGGGCGGGGCAAGGGTGCGAGTAGGGCACAGTGGCGCAGGGTCGGGCAAGGCAAGGGGAGGCAAGTGCTTGTGCCACCGCATGCAAAGGTGCAGCGGGCACCCATGGAAACGCGTCTGCCACACACACCTGCGGGGAAGGGCTGGTTGTCCAGCTTGCGCACGGCGCTGAAGTGGCGCAGTTGCGACGCGCTGTTCCACTCCTCCTGCAGGCACACAACGGGGAAAGGGCAGGGCTGAGCAACCAAGGTACACCATCACCTGGCTGGACTGACGGATCCCCTGACCATGTTGACCATCAGTGCTATCCAACAGTGCCGGCCGACCCTTGGTTGGCAGTCCATCAGCGCACAGCTGGCTGCCCCATGCGTCACAAAGCTGCGGCACACCAAGGCCGCGGGTGCACACCTGCGACATGGGGCCGTCGGTGCGCACGCGCTGCAGGTAGACCACGGAGGCGGCCACCACCTCGTTGGCGGAGGAGCCGGGGTTGAGCACCGTCTTGACGTGCACAGCGGCCACCGTGAGCGGCGGCGCCTCCCTGTGGGACGAGGGCCGGTGGCAGTGCGAGTGGCTCATCTGAACACGGGCAAGTGTTGGCAGGGGGCACCGCAGCACGTGTGGAAGCAGAGCATGGTCAAAGGGCAGGGACAGCAGCACTTGGCAGGCAGCCCCCGAGGCACACTTGTTGTCTGCCGGGTTGGCGGTGACCGCCTTGTGCGAATCCACCTCTACCTCCAGCTTGCACCAGGACACCTGCAGAGGTGGGGTGGCAGGGTTGCAGATGCGGTGCGTAGGCCCAGGCGCATGCATGATCCAGGGATGGAGGCGGCCAGCGCTGCAACCCCGAATGATGCTGCTTGCAAAGTGGCGTCGCCAGACGGGGTCGCAGCGAGCTGCACTCCCACACAGTGCCCCCGTCCAGGGCCCCACCTGGGCCTCAGGCGCGATGCGGCGCGGGCGGCGCACGGTGAGCCAGCAGGGCCCCATGATGTGGCGCTTGAGCGTCAGCGCCTCCAGCATGCTCTGGTTGCAGCCAAACAGCGCGCTGAAGGTGGCGCCCGTCAGGCCCACAGGCAGCGCCGGCTGGGTGGCGGGGTACTTGACCTGTGCCATGCCAGCCGGGGAGGGTTTTGCCTGGGCTCGTGAGCCTCAATCCACGAGGGGGTGCATCTCGCAAGCTGGGCAACCATGCCAGCCTGCTAACCAAGCGCCTGCGGGATCAGCTCGCCCAGCACCCTCCAGGCAGACGCCCACCAAAACAAGCCGCAAATGCCCACCTTGAGCACCCACTGGCTGCCGTGGGGCACCGCTGTGCTCTCAAACGCGTACTGCCGCTTCACAGGTTTCATGGTCATCTGGGTCACGTGGTGCTTGGCCAGCAGCTCGCGCACCTCCGCCTTCACCTCGGAGAAGGCTTGCTGCGGGCACGAGGGGTGTGTTGGGCGCACGCGGGTGGGCAGGGAGCCATGGCAAGGGGTGGTTGAGGGTTGGGGCCAACACTCTGGCCATGCTCTTGGGCCTGTAAGACGGCAAGCATGCCGTGCCGCCGCTCAGCCAACAGCTGTTGCGCCCCTCGCAGCCCCCCGCCCTCCAAGCAGCCACCGAAGCTCACATGCAGCAGCGGGATGAGCTTCTTCTTGGCTGCCGGGTCGCTGGCTGCCGCCGCCTCCAGTTCAGAAATCTCCTCGCTGCCCACAGGCTCGCGCGGCACCACAAACAAGTTGCGCTGCATGCCGCGCACCACGGTGCAGCAGGACAGGTACTGCCCGTTGTGCGGCACCTGCAGCGGGCGGGGGCGGCAGGTATGACATTCGCTCTTGAGCACCACCTCGCGGCCGCCTGACCGGTGGCTGCGGTGCAGGCAACCCAGCTGCACTGCCTCAGGTCTGATCTATCAGCTGCCAGGCAGCAGCGGCAGCAGCAGCAAACAAGCAAGCAAACAAGCAAACAAACAAGCAAGCAAACAAAACAGCCGTGGCGACTTGCCTTGCCAAACAGGTAGACCACGCCCGGCTGCGCCAGCTCCTCGTGGGCATCCAGCAGGTAGAAGGGGCTGCGGGGCGGGGCCGGGTGTTGCGCATGTGTGAGCGGGGCATCAACAGCTGGGGCGCAGGCATCCACAACAGATGAGGGGCACTCGACGTATCAACGCCCCAGCGCCCCACGCCGCATGTGCTTTGGCAGCCTGACCGGCCTGCTCCACCCATCCACCCACTCACAGCTGGCCCTCGCTGTCCAGTGGCAGGCTGCCATCGTCCTTCCACTCCGCGGCTGCCTCCGGCGCTGCCTCTGGAAGCACAGGAATGGGGGCATGGCGCCAGTAAGAGCAGCAGCAAGCCAGCCTCTCGCCGCCCTGCAGCCTCCCACATGCAGGCCAGCAATCGTGACGAGTGCGATGAGCAGCCTGCGGGTGGTAGCTGCCAACAAGCTGCCGCAGCGCGTCCCGCACCTGCGCCCTGCTCGCCCTCGCCCGCCTCCCCCTCCTCCTGGTACATCAGCTGCCAGCCGCTGGCGGGGCCGGAAGTGGCGGGCGTCTTGGCTTCGTTGAACACGGGGGCGGGGGTGCGCCAGGGCGTCTTGCCCGCCGCACCCGCCGGCTGCTTGCCCACCGCCTCGCCACCCGGCGTCTCCTGCTGCGCCTGCTGCTGCTGCGCCTGCTGAGGGGCCTGCAGCCGCCCTGCCTCCTGCTGAGCGGCCACCGCTGCCGCTGGCTGCTGCTGCTGCTGCTGCTGTGCTGCGGCGGGCTCATCCGCCTGCATGGGCTCCGAGCTGTCATCATCCAGCCCACCATCCATGGCTGGTCCATCATCGTACATGTCCACATCCTCCTGGGCTGCCTCAGCCTCCGGCTCACGCTTTGCTGCCGCCAGGGCCGCAGGCGGCGTGACCGCCGCGCCGCTGCTCAGCCGGTGCGCCATCGGCGCCTTGGCTGCCGACTGCGCAGCAAAGCTGACGGCCTTGGGCGTGCCGGCGGCTGGCCGCGCTGCTGCTGCAGCGGCAGGCTTGCGTGCAGGCACGATGGGCCGGGCCACTGGCCTGCAGGAAGGACAGCAGCACGGATGGTCAGTATGGCATAGCACGCAATGCAGAAATTGCGCAGGGCGCAGCAGCCCACGCCCCTGAACACCTGCATGCACGGCAGCCACATGCGTAATAAACACACAACTGGATGCAGGGCCCAGCCCCCATGCCAGCAGTTGAACATAGAACACGCAGCAGACTGCCCCGTGAGCACAGCCGCCACTTGCTACAGCACACGCCCCAACGGCGACGCACTTGCTGGTGCCGGCGGCGCCGCCATCCAGGTTGCCAAGGATGTCGTCCAGCAGGGCATCAGCCGAGGCATCGTCCACCGGCGCCTTGGCCGGCTTGGCCTTGGCCTGCGCCGTCTGGAACATCTTCTGCATGCGGGCCCGCGCACCCGGCACAGGGTCGGCGGCCGCCTTGCGCTTGGCGCCCGCGGCGCCTACGGAGGAGGGGGGCAACTCAGGGGCTTTGAGGAGACCAGGGCTGCATGCGCAGATGCGCTGCGTCAGCATGGAATCCGGATGGCACGCAAACTGCACACAGGCTGGCCCTGCCTGCTGCATGCCACAGCTGCCTGCTGCAGGTTAGCCACACGCCCCATTCCGCGCACCCTTCTTGCCCTTGCCCTTGCCGCCGCTGCCCTCGCCCTCCGCGCCGCCCTGCTCCTCCTCCGCGGTGCCCCAGTCCACCTCCTCGCCCACATCGGCGTAGCCCAGGCCGTCCTCATCAATCACAAAGCCGCCTGCAGGGGTGGGCGGCGTGCAGCAGACGGCAACAGGTGGGCGGGCGGGAGCGGCGGGCGGCGGGCCGCGGGCCGCCGCTGGGGCCCCTGCGAACGCTGCGTCGCTTGCATCGCCCCCCGATCGCCTGTACCAACACCCCGGGCCCACGCACCGCCCTCCTCGCGCCGCTTCTGCACCAGCTTGGCATACTCGGCGTCGTCCACCACGTCGTAGACAGCCTCCTCCTCCTTGAGTTCAAACCGGTCCACCCGCTTGCCGCCCGACTTGCGCAGCTCCGCCAGCTCCTGCAGCGCCGACTTGGCCCCCGTCCGGCCGCGAGTGGTGCCGGCGGTGGTCCGCCGAGCTCTGCCCTCGCCCTCCATTGCAGAGGGAGGCAGCGCAAATGCGATGGGGCTGCCGCGGCACACCACACTTTGAATGGAGCTGACATGGCGGCGGCGCTGCAGGCGCGCTGCCGACCCGCCCACAGCGCCGGCCAGCAGCAGCATGACTTGCCTGCCACTGCTCGACATTGCAATCAGTTCTTAGTACCAAGCCACGGGAGAAGAGGCCCACCAGCAGCTGCAGTAGCGTGCACATGCTGCACTGCAGGCCCCAGCTGCCACCGTGCTGCACCACCTTTCTGCCAACTCTCCTGCCCCATGCTGGCCTTCCTTTGTCATCTCACGCAAGCCAGCCACTCGCGGCACGTGCAGTTTAAACTGTCTAGGGTCCATGCTCACTCCGGCAGCATGCAGCCGGATAGACTGTAAGTGCTGCGGTGCCAACACATGGTTGCGAACCCGGCCTAGCCGCGCTCGCTGGCCTTGAGCTCCAGGATGCCGACATCGCGCTCCGCCCGCCGCAGCACCTCGTTCAGCTTGCCCAGCGCCTCGGTGTACTGGGACAGGATGCCAAACATCTCGTCCAGCGCGCCCGCCTCCACCTGGGGGCGATCAAGGGGCACAGGTGTGCCAGGCAGGACAGTCAGTCGGGCCGCACCGTGCTGTGGTGCACCCCGTGCTGAAGTCTGAACCGACAATCGCAGGGCATGGCATGTGGGAGGCCGCCGCCCCCAAGCCCAATCCCAGCCCCGCAGCAGAGCAGGGCCCCAGCCCCACCTGCGCTTCAAGCTCGGGCAGCGCGCCGCCGCCGCCTGGAGCGCCTGCACGCAGCCGCGCAGCCGCCGCCAGCGCCTTGACCTTGCCCTGCACAGGCAAGAAAGGATGGATCAGCGAGGATGCTGGGATCACTACTCAGCCGATGATGCAGTTTACTGTTCTGCCAGCCACGAGTGAAGGCTCGATTGCCTGGGCACAACCTGCCCGCTCAACAACACCAGCCGCACACCTGCAGCCCGCCGCCGTTGGCTGGCGAGGGCGCCAGCGCCGCCTCAATCTCCCCCAGCTGGGCCGCCAGGCGCTGCATGACCTCCTTGGGCGTGGCACCGCGGTAGCCCACCGCCTGCGCAAACCGGCCCTCCAGTGCATCCACCTGCACAGCATTGTGGGCAGGATAATGGGGTGGGGCGGGCAACGGGCAGCTTGGGTAACGATAGAGGAGCGCCCCTGCTGCCCTCGGCATGCCTCACGTCGGTGTTTAGGCCGCTGCGGCCAAACACAGCCCAAGCCGAGCCCGCCGCCACACTCACGTGGCGCAGCACCCGCAGCAGCTGGTGGCACAGCTGCACATGCCGCCGCCGCACCGCCTCCAGCTGCTCCCTCAGTACCGTCTCCTGCAACGCATGCGGAGATGAGAGTGTAAGTGGCAGACTCGCACCCGAAGTTGCAAGGCGGCCTGACTTTCATCCTGTTAGCCTCTCCCAGCCTGCCAGACGCCACAACGCCTGTCCTGCAGCGCACCTGCCGGCTGGCCAGCTGCGCCGCCATCTGCCGCAGGCTCTCCAGCCGCTCGCTGTGCTCCTTGATCGCTGCATCCTGGGCCGCTTTCCTGCGAAAAAGAAACGGCACACACAGTACGCCCTTGCACACACATGGTCACGAGATGCGGCAGGCAGTGCAGCCTTAGCACACACGAGTGCGCCCCCTGCCCCCTGCACACACATCATCACCCCGCAAAGGCCCCTCACCGCGCCAGCAGGTCCTTGAAGCCATGTGCCAGCACCGGCCACAGGTGGTCTGGGTTGTCTGCGCCGCCGGCCCGCTGCAGGGCCTCCCGCCACTGCAGCTCGTCCACGCCTGCGGGCTTGGCTCGGGCCGCCGGGTTGTCCACCACATTCAGAAGCAGGTGCTGGAAGCGGTACCGCTGGTTGGTGGGGCCCGCCACATAGCTGTCCTTGATGCTCTCAAGCTCGCGAATGGCGCTGAGGTCGGGGGCCGCGGGTGCTGCCCCTGCAAACGCCAGCGGAGCCACTGCCTGCTGCGCCGCCGGCTGCTGCGCGCCAAACAGGCCGCCGCCCGCTGGTGCGGAGGCGGCACCAAAGCCAAAGCCGCCCGCCGCCGGCGTGGAGGCGGCACCGAACAGCGAGGGTGTGGAAGCAGGGGCTGCGCCAAACAGGGAGGGCGTGGAGGCTGGCGCCGCGCCAAAGAGCGACGGCTGCGAGGCTGCTGCGCTGGATGCGCCGCCAAAGGAGAACGGGGAGGCGGCGGCGGAGCTGGCGGCGCCAAACATGGCTGCAGGAGGGGCGGGCAGGAGCACTCGAGCATGGTTGTGGCCTGATCCGGCAGCGCTGATGCAGGCAACAGTGTCACGCTTTTTCTGGGCGTCCAGTCAAACAAGACTGCGCTCGCACCTGGCGTGGAGGCGGCGCCGAATGCGGGTGTGGAGGTGGCACCAAACAGCGGCGTGGACGTCGCTTTGGGCAGCGAAGGCGTGGCGGCGGCCCCAAACGCAGGCGTGCTGCCAAAGCTGAAGCCAGGAGTCTGTATTTCAGACGGAGCAACGAGCAGGGTGGGCGGCGCGAGTTGAGCAGACGGCGGAGCCGCAAGGCATCGGGCAGCGGCGGCGGTGCTGCGGCAGCAGGGTGCTCCTGGCGACGCCGATCGATGGCTCAGCATCATGTGGTGACTTGCGCGCTCTCTGAGGCCTCCAGGGGCGTCCGGCAGCGCGCTCTCGAGCAAGCGCAGCGGGCTGTCGGGCAGCAGGGCGCTCACCGAGGCTCCCGGCGTGGCGCCAAAGCTGAACGCCATGCCGATGTCGCTGCCGGGAGGCCGGGCAGGCGCGCTGCGAGCGGTGGAGCGCGGGTGGCAACGGGGAGCCCCTGGCGATCCGCGGGAGCGCTGTTCCGATTGAAATGAATTGAAATGATGTTGGGATGCAGGCTTGGCAGGGCCGCCCATGCGCTGTGCTTTTTTTTGCCGCTGACCGTGCTCCCGCCTCACCTGCAAAACACCCAGTGGGATGGAATTGCGAAGACCAAGAACGTGGCAGTGTCCCGTGGCAGCCAGCCACCCACCCACCCCACCCACCGCCGCCGGCGGTTGACCGCGCCGATTCCAAGCCCCTCTCAGTCGCCCGCTCCTCCCAGCCAGCCTGCACGCCAGAGGCGCCATGGCTGAGCCACCGGCAGGGTGGGAGGCGACGGTGCAGGCGCTGCAGCCGCTGCTGCCCGACGGCAAGCCGCGCCTGACGGCAGAGCTCCTGGCGCGCCCCCCCTTCCGCTTCCTGCACGATGTGGTGTTGGCAGTGCAGCAGTCCACCGGCTTTCCAGCCCCGGGCCTGTTCACTGCTGCAGAGATGGACCCACGGGCGATGGTGAGCAGCCGTGAGGGCCGCACTGGATCAGCGGCGCATGCGTGTGTGCGCATGCCGACCCATGCTCCCTTGGCAGCCATGAGCTGTGCTGGCGGTCATCGCAGCGGAGCATGCCTGCACACTCTCACCGCTTCCTTCCCCGCTGCACCCACCAGGACAAGGAGGCCAAGCTGTCCTACCTCACCAAGCTGGTGGAGGCCATAGCCAGCACCCTGGGGGAACCGGTGCCCGCCCGGCCTTCCAAGGTTGTGGCAGGGCTGGAGCCCGAAGCCACCAATGCCATGCTGCGCATGCTGGCGGCGGCGGCGGCAGGAGGAGGCAAGCGGGGCGGCGCTGCGCCCAGCAGCGCAGCCAGCCGGTATGCACAGCCAGCTGGGCTGGGCGCTCGCTGGTCAGCCGACAGCGAGGCGGGCCAGGGGGATGAGGAGCCGCACTTGGTGTTCCAGCGAGTCGACAACCTGCTGCCCGCGCTGGCGCGGCAGTGCGGCGAGGCCCGAGCCACACTGGCAGCTGGCGCAGCGCCCGGCAGCCGGGCTGCGCTGGCGCTCTGCGAGCAGGTGGCAGGCATTGCGGCA
>RRZL01000080.1:1748305-1773893 GCA_006782975.1 Chlorella sp. Dachan | reverse complement strand
TGCCGCCTTGCTGGCGCCGCAGCTCAAGTGCAGCGGGCAGGCCAGTGCTTGCGTAATTCGCGATCGCGCCCAGATCTCGTCGCCAAGGCGCGCAGGAGCAGGCAGTGGGTACTGTCTGTGAGGCGAGCGGGCAGCGGCAGCCCAGTTTACGACGGCGCGTGGCCTGCTGTGCAGCTTATATGACCGCTGTTGGGCTCATAGGGCCTGGACCAGGCAGGCTGCAAGCCTGCTTTGCTGACACGCGGCTTGCGGCGGCACCTGGCGTCGGCACCTGGCGGCGGCTGTATCCCCCGCTGCCTTCGCTGCCTTCGCAATGCTGCAACACACCCAGGCTGCGCCGCTTTCTGGCTTGCAGGCCTGTCAGCCGTGGATGGTGCTGGCCCCAGCACTGCGGATCACGCTTGCCCTGCTGGTCATCGCCGCCTGCACCACCCTTGTCTCCCGCGCAGGCAAGTCGCATGTTGAGGGCGCTGAGCAGCAGGGCTGCCACCTATCAGCGGAGCACGCGTGTGGCAGGTAGATTACATGGGAATATAACGCATGCGACTCGGATGCTGAGAATGACCGCTGGTGTGGTGCGCAAGTGGAGGGGCAAGAGCATGTGCGCAGCAGGCGAGCTGTCCCTGCCTGCCGTTACCTGCCTTGCCCTCGCTCACGCCTTGGCACCTGCAGTGCGGCGGCTGTCAGCAGTGCAGCAGCAGCGGACGGTGATGAGCACAGCGGCAGGCAGCACGGGCGTGAGCCTGGTGTTTGTCACGGTACCCTCGGCAGACGTTGGCCGCAAGATCGCCACTTCGCTTGTGGAGAACAAGCTGGCGGCGTGCGTGAACATCGTGCCAGGTCTGGAGTCCATTTACAGCTGGAAGGGCAAGATTGAAAGCGACCAAGAACTGCTACTCAAGGTGCGGCGCCGGGTGGCGTGTGGGCGGTGCTGCTGGTTGTCAGCTAGGCTCGCACATGGGTGGATGCAAAGTCGTGGCTGGTGAGGCCTGTTGGCGTGCGCGAGTGCGCTGGCTCTGTGGTCCATGCATGCCGCGTCCCTGCCCACCCCACGCCGCCCGCAGATCAAGACGCGCAAGCAGTTGGTACCAGAGCTGACTGAGCATGTCAAGGGCCTGCACCCGTATGATGAGTGCGAGGTGACCGCGGTGGATGTGACCGGTGGCAGCCCCTCCTACCTGGCCTGGGTGCTGGAGAGTACCAAAGTGGGCTGAGCGAGCGCGAGCGCTGTCGCGTGCGTTGTAACAACAGCTGTGTTCATTGCTTCCTGCTTCCTGCTGCCCGCTGCCCGCTGCCTCCTGCTCACTGCTTGTGCTCGCACCGCCCCTGCGGTTGCACGAAACATGGTCTGGCCTGATTACAGTGAGGCAGTGAGCAGTACATGGCATAGGACAGGGGGCAGCAGCCGCTGCCGCAGCAGCCGCGGCTACGAGCCCGCCCACCCAGCGCCCGCCGCTTCTTGTGCCTCCAGCTGCGCCGCCGTGTTCTCCACGTTTGCCCGGATCTGGGCCAGCCGCTGCCGCGCCCGCTGTATCCGCTGATACTCGGCGTCCGGGTTGAAGGCGGTGTAGAACTGCGGTGGGGCAGGGGCGCAGGGGTGGGGGAGCGGGTGTCGGCGGGCAGGTGGGTGGGCAGGGGCGGGCGAACGGCGGCCAGCGAGCAATTTGAGGAAGCACAAGGTGAACCTCGACACACATTCAACACTCAACACGCATCATGCAGGGGCTCCTGTGCGACACAAACAATTCCGGCTGCAGCGCCGGCCTCGCCTGCGCTAGCTGGCTGGGCGGCGCGGGGCGCGCCGTGTGCGTGGCGTATCGGTTGAAGAAGTCCTCTGTCGGCTGCCACAGCACAATCTCGTCATACACCTCTTGCACCACCTGCGGGGGACCCAGGCAGGCCCATTGAGCGAGCGGCACATCGTGGAGGGCAGCCCTCACCCAGGGCAACCCAGCGCAGCTGTATTTTGTAGCCACATTGTACAACGACGTGTTTGGCTGTGGTGTGCAGCAAGAGCGGCACTCGCGGGGCCGCCACTATTAAGTGATTTATAAATCGAGTAATGTCTCAATATACTTGAGACATATACTCGCGCCGCCTCACCGGCTTCTTGGGGTTGGCTGCCCCTGTGTCGTCGTACAGCTTCAGCCGGTGGTACAGCTCCAGCGGCGGCTCGCGGATGTCCTCCTGCACAGGGCAGAGCGGGGCATTGTCATGTGAGGCAGAGGCACGGCACACCTGCTGTGCAGCTGGCTGCTTCGGCCCTGCCCTGTTTTCCGGCAGTTGCAGCAGCAGCAGCAGCAGCAGCAGCAGCAGCAGCGGCAGCAGCGGCGGCAGCAGCGGCGGCAGCAGCGGCAGCATGACCACAGCAAGATGGCGGCAGCAGCGGCAGCAGCAGCAGCAGCAGCAGCAGCAGCGGGTCTTACCCGGAAGTGCACGGTGACGATGATGTCAAACTCGCCCCACCCCACTTCCGTCAGCTCGTACGGCGGTTGCTGCAGGTGTGGGTAGAGGGCGCAGCCGCAGCGCAGGTCATTTGTGGTTGTTCGACAATACTTCCGCTGTCAGACGATGCCACGGCTGCGCGGCCTGGCCGCCATACGTGGCGGCTCGACCGCGGTGCAAGCCTGCCACCGAAACAACCAGGCGGTGGCGTGTACACGCGTGCACCCACCTCCACATCGCGCTTGGGGTTCTGGAAGGACTCGTGCAGCACAAACGTGGCCTGTGCAGTGACAGCACACACAGACAGGCAAGCGTTGGCAACAAGCAAGCTCACGTGCAGCCACATCCCATGCCTCGGACAGCGGGGGCCGGCCCCTGCACCAGGCAGATGGCGGCAGCACAGCTGGGCCGCCCGGCAGCCGCAGCACAGCACACCAGCGCCTGCCCCCACCTTCTTGATCACGTGCTGCAGGTCCTCCCCACTCGGGCTGCGCAGGTACACCGTCCACCGATGGCTCTGGTACTCACTAGCCTGCGGTTTGGCCAAACAGAAGGGAGACGTGCCCCCGTGCTCAAGCATCGGCATTGACGGCGCCGAGCAGGCAGGGCGGCAAACAGCTTGTTCGTCAGCTGCAGCGCGTGAACTCTTGTCTGCTCCAGTGACCAAAGTCGGCATGCTCAACGGCTCAGTTTCAAGCACTGCTTCCCGGCAACGGCGACGACCGCCGCCACCGTCGGCGGCAGAGCTTCAGCCTGTGCCTCTGGCGTGCCTGCAAGCCCCAGCTGCGGGCTCCGGCATCCCCCCGAGCCCACCTTTTTGCCCAGGTAAAAGGCGCAGGTTCCCGTGACGACGGGAACGGTGATTGTCCGCCCCTTCATTCGCCGCTCGCCCTGCTTGCCCAGCACGTACTTCTCATCTTCCGCCATGTCGCTGCAATGTACACTTCAGATCACTGGCCTCCCCGCTGCTGCTGTCGCGCTGCTCGCAACTGGCTCGGCGTCTATGAGGCGTCTTGGGCTGGGCTGTCGGATCGCCGATAACAATCAAGAGATCTCTGTGTGTTTGATCTGCATGCGGGCGGCGAAAGCGACAGTCGAGCTGAAATGCGCAAGCTGCTGCGGACTGCTGTGCTTGGTTCGCACCCCCTGCTCCTCCAGTTGCAGCAGTTGCTGCTCGGTGGCATTGCCATGATCACAACCTGCCCATACCTGCACCCGATGGCCGCCCTTGTGGCGCTGCCTCACCCCAGGTCTGCAGCCTCGCCCATTGCCCCACACCTCGTGTGCAATCAGACCGCCGTACCAGCACCAACTGTTGCAGCCAGCCGACAGCAGCAGCGCCGCGCCAGGAGGGCACCAGCCGCTGCCGCCAGCGGCGCCACCGCCATGAGCGCTCAGGCAGCGGTTGCCTTGGGCTCGCTGGAGCAGCTGCCTGACACTTACCGCGGCGCCCTGCTGGACCAGTTTGGTGAGTGGCGGCTTGGTTGAGAGCAGAGGCAGTTGGGAGCCATGCTAGCATCATGATGGCTGGTGCCCCTAGCGGCCATGGCGCCTGCGGCTGGTGCAGCACACCTGGCATGATGCTGGCACCAGTCCGCTCATGCCCTATCGCTTCTCCTGCAGGCGTGCTGCATGATGGGGAGAAGCCGTACCCTGGGGCCATCGAGGCGGTGGCCCGGCTGGCTGAGCGCGGCATGCGCCTCATGATCATCTCCAACTCCAGCCGCCGTGAGCTGGCCACGTGGTGGGGGCTGGGTGAACAACCTGTGCGGGTGCTCCAGCTGAAGGCTTGTTCATTAATGGGCTGCTCGCATCCACCAGCCAGCTACCCTGCCCAACCTGCAGGCTCCGCCGGCGCGCTGCGCAACCTGGAGCGCATGGGCTTCGACACCTCTGCATTCTGCGGTGTGGTCACCAGCGGGGAGGTGACGCATCGCCACCTGGCCGACCGGCCCGACGCCTGGTGGCAGGGCCTGGGCCGCCGATGCTTGCACTTCACTTGGGGCCAACGGGGCGCCATCTCTTTGGAGGGCCTGGGGCTAGAGGTGACCACGGATCCGCAGCAGGCTGAGTTCATCCTGGCGCACGGCACCGAGGCGCTGGGCACCAGCACAGACGGCAGCGCCGCCCAGCCCTGCAGCCTGGACGGCATGCGAGCGCTCCTTGATGCAGCGGCGCCGCGGCGGCTGCAAATGATCGTAGCCAACCCTGACGTGGTCACCGTGTCAGGCAGCGAGCTCAGGTGGGGAGGAGTGGGCCAGGTTCTGGCACGTGGACCTTGTGGCGTGCATCTCATGCTTTCAGCCCAAGCCAGCCTTGCGTTGAGGGCTGCTGTGGGGTGCCGGAGGCTATCCCCTGCGACCCCCTCCTGTTGCCACGCTCTCTGCCTCAGACCCATGCCCGGCACCCTGGCACGGCACTACAGCGCCCTAGGCGGCGAGGTGGTGCTGATGGGCAAGCCGGCGCCGGTCATTTTCCGCGAGGCGTTCGCCCAGTTGCAGCTGCCGGCCGAGCAGGTGGTGGCCATTGGCGACAGGTGAACCCCGGGGCCTGGGGCGTGGATGCACCAATCATGAGCTGCTTGGACACGTTTGGCTGGCTGGCTGGCCAGAGCCGTCTGTGCCGTGTGCATCTGCCCGCACGCGTTGCCCCTCAGCACCGGCCTGCCCCCCACCGCCCTGCCGCAGCCTGGAGCACGACATTGGCGGCGCACAGGCGGCAGGTGTGGCCAGCGTGTTTGTGCTGGGCGGCATCCACGCCGAGGACGTGCAGCTGGCAGCAGCTGAGGAAGGAGAGGACCAGCAGCAGCAGGCGGCTGGCACGGCAGGAGCAGGCGGCCACGCCTGGAGCCAGCAGCGGCTAGCGGCGGTGTGCGAGGAACACGGCGCAGCCCCCACTTTTGTGCTGCCCTACTTCCGCTACTGACTGGGCGGTCAAGATGTTACAGCAGGCAACTGTCCTGCACAGTATGTCCAAGTGTGGTCGTCCGTTCGCAAAACAAGACGCAAAAAAGTAGGGGGGAGCCAGAAGGCCAGGGCAAGGCAGGGCTGCAGTGTTGCATAGCCGCGCGCGGCGGGGCAGGGGCGGACACCGGAAGCAGCAGGCCACAGCTGAAGGAATTGGCGCTAAGGAGGCATTTGGGGGTTTATCAAGCATTGGGGGAGCGTGCCCGGGCATGGGCGGCCTGCCATCGTTCCTGTGCGGCGTGCAGCTCACGGCTGCGCGCCGCTGTGCTGCTGTGCGGGTCTCACTCGTTGGAGGTGGGCACCACGCACGCCTCAGACTTCCAAATGTCGTTGTTGTACTGCGGGGCGGCGGCGGAGGGTGGTGGGTGAGCGGGTGAGAGGGTGGGTGGGTGGTGGTGTGGGTGGGTGGGGCAGAGGTTGATGTGAAACGAGGTGCGGATCGGGAAGGGTCCAGGCTTGTCCCACACAGAACCCAGCTGGAACAGAGCCCCACGCGTGGGCACAGGTTGCGGCCAACCGCACGCCAGGTGCGCGCCACCACCCAGGCCCCTGCACCCCAGGCGGACGCGGCGCCCAGCCAGCAGGCTGCGTTGTGGCCGCACCTCGGCGATGGTGCGGTCGGAGGAGAAGAAGCCGGAGCCGGCGGTGGACATGATGGACATGCGCGTCCACTTGGCCTGGTCGCGGTACACCTCGTCCACCTTGTCCTGCGGGGCGGGAGACAACAGCCAGCACAGGCGCGCGGCAGTGAGGGCAGGCACTGATTTGAAACGGCGGCGTGCTGAGGGGCGGCGTGCGCAGCAGGGGGGGCACTCTGCGATGCAGGTGCCCGCTCGGCAACCACTCGTCCGCAGGCGCTTGCGGCACACACCCGCCCGCACCTGGGTGGCGATGTAGTCGGGGAAGTCGTTGGCCAGCAGGTAGTAGTCGGAGTAGGTGATGGAGTCCACCAGCGGGTGGAAGTCTGTAGGTTGGAGAGCAGGGGGGGCGGGGCGGGGCGGCCAGGTTGGAGGGCAGCAGGAGGGGGCTCGGAGGGGCGCAGCTCGCAGAGCTCGGCTGGCCAGCAAACTCTAAGTGTTCAAGCACGCCAGCACAGCGCTGCCATTGCAAGCACAGGCGTCCTGGACCGCCCACTCACAGTCTGCCCAGCCAAACTGGCCGGTGCGGATCATGTTGACGACGTGCAGGAAGCGGTCGTCGGGCTTGAACTCGGCGCGCTCCTTGCGCAGCTGCACACGGGTAATGGTGGTGGGAGGGCAGGGGCAGGGAGGCGGTGAGTGGTGGGCCAACCCTGCTGGCTTACTGGTCGGCATAGATCGTGAGAAGGGGCAAGCCCCCCCGCTCCTTTGACCTGGGGCCACAGTGATATCGAGACCCGCAGTGGCGGCCCACCAGCAGGTCAGCAAGAGCGGGCGCAGCAGTGGCGGCCCACCAGCAGGTCAGCAAGAGCGGGCGCAGCAGTGGCGGCCCACCAGCAGGTCAGCAAGAGCGGGCGCAGCAGTGGCGGCCCACCGGCATATCAGCAAGGCCAGGCGCGCACCTGCGGCACGCGGTCGTCCAGGGCGCCGAAGATGAACATGTTGTCCTGCCCAATCTCCTGCGCAATCTCAATGTTGGCGCCGTCCTGCACCAACCAGCGCGGGTGGGCCGGAGGCGTGGGAGGAGGGTCAGGATGCAATGCATTGGTTGAGTGCGGTCCTTGCACTTTGCACTGTCGTGGCGCACGCGTGGCAGCCACGCCACACCACATAGACCAGCACCAGCACCAGCCCCACAGCGCTGCGCACCATGGTGCCGATGATGAGCGCGCCGTTCATCGCAAACTTCATGTTGCCGGTGCCGCTGGCCTCCGTGCCCGCGGTGGAGATGTGCTGGCTGCGGCGGCCAGCGGCGGGGCAAGTGCAGCCAACATGTGAAAGGTGTGCTGTTGCAATGACGGCAGCTGGTGGGCGGCACGGTGCACACACCACCAAGAGGCCTCAAGCGGCGTGATCATTCGATCCAACCCTGCTGCGATCATTCGGCCCAGCCCTGCTGCCCACCTGAGCTCGGTGCCGGGGATGATTGTCTCCGCCAGGCTGACGTTGTAGTCGGGCACAAACACCACCTTGAGCAGGTCGCCCACCTCGGGGTCGTTGTTCACCTGGCGGGGAGAATAGGTTTGCGGAATGTTGATATTGGAATCAGAAACCTTAGGGTGGGGGCCCCATGGGGCAGGAGTGAAGGGCGGCGACTGCGACGGTGCAACACACCAGCACAGCACCACACGCAGCGGAACCCAAGCCAAGTCCTGGAGGCTGAAGCGATGACAGCACAGCCCAGCAGCCATGCGGGCCGCACCTTGTCGGCCACCGCCGACACCAGCTTGATGATGCGCTTGGCCATCTCGTAGCCGGGGGCCGCCTGGGTACAGCAGAGAGGGGAAGGGCAGCAGGCGTGTCATGCCCAGCTCTGTTGGGGAGGACATGCCAAGCCAGGCGCAGCTAGCTCGACACCCATCCCCTCGTTAGCCACGTACCCGCACGTCGCACACCCCTCACCTTGCCGCCGATGACGCAGATGCGGGGCACCACGTTGCGCCGCTCGCCCGCCGGCATGCGCTTGATGCGATCGTACCGGTAGATGATGCCCAGCACGTTGAGCAGCTGCCGCTTGTACTGCAGGCGGGGGGCGGGGCGGTTGCGGGAAAAGGGTTGGGATGGCGGGTGAGGAGCGGCCACCAGGAGGGGACCAACACATGCTGCTGCTTGGGTGCACCGGCAGCACGGGCCGTGCCGCTGCAACCCAAGCCACTGCTCCGTGCAGGCTGACGCCCTGAGCTGCCGCACCCAGCACCCACCTCGTGGATGCGCTTGACCTGCACGTCCAGCATGGCGTTCTTGGGCAGCTGCACGCCCGTCAGCTGCTCAATCCGCTCGATGCTCTTGATCTTGGCCTGCTGCTTCACCTCCTGCCAGCGCTTCTGGAACGCCGGGTCGTCGGCGTGCTTCCGCAGCTCCTGCGGGGGCCAGAAGGACAGGTGGCGCAAGGACGCAAGGTCAGGGACGGCTGGGAGTGCAGCAGGCAAGCACAGCGTGGCACACCCGGTGCGGTTAAGAGTGCACTGCTGACGTGCAGGCCCCTCCCCACCTTGAGCCGATCCGTGTCGTTGATCCAGCGCTCGTTGCCCAGCGTCTCGGTGATAAGCTCGCGCAGCGGCGGGTTGCAGAACGCCAGCCAGCGGCGCGGCGTCACACTGCAGCAGGCGGGCAGGATGGAGCAGGCTTGGGGCAGGCCATGCGGCGAGGGGTGCATCCAGCGGCGTCACAGCAGGGCAGGCAAGGCGGCTGAACACCAGCTGGCTCGCACCCGTTGGTCTTGTTCTGGAACTTCTCGGGGAAGATCTCGTAGAAGGGCCCAAACACATCGTGCTTCAGGATGTCTGCAGCAGGCAGGCATGGGCCGCGGGTCAGGCATGGCAGAGGAGATATGGGTGGCAGGCAGAGGAGATGAGCGCAGCGAGTGGCAGGTGAGGCACCATCCCGTGGTTTTCCATGGCTGCAATGAACGCAGGCCGCCTACCGGAGTGGATCTTGGCCACGCCGTTGACGTGCGCGGAGGCGATGACCGCAAGGTACGCCATGCGCACCTGCACAGGGCACCGTGCAGCCAAATGTGAGATGCGCAGAGAGCCGCTGGTGCATGGAAAGGGGAAGCCACCGCAACCAGCCTCTTTCCCAAGGCGGGCCAAAGCAGCGGCCGCAGATGCTGCCCATGTGACCCAACTCCCGCACGCTGGCACAGTGCACCCACCGTCTTCTCGCCACTGGCCGTCTCCTCAATGATGGACAGCTTGGCGATGCGCGCCCAGTCGTCGCCAAACCGTTGCCGCATCTGCGGGGCAACGATGGGAGGGCACGAAAGGGCTGACCCAAACAATGTTTGGCGCGCCTCGCAAGCTAGGCCAATGCATGGCGTGACAAGTGTGCCGCATCAGAATGCTGCATGGCCTCCTTGTCCAGCACGACCAGCCCCACATGCGCGCTAGCCGCACCTGCTGCAGGAAGCGCCAGTTGATGTCGTACACAATCTGCATGTGCCGCGGCAGCAGCTTCTCCATCATCGCCACCGGCCACTTCTCCAGCGCCTCGGGCAGCACGCTGCACAGGGATGGGAGCGACCACGCATTCAGCCAGACAACTCGCACCTCAACAAATGACTCCGACAGACCCTTAAGATGGGCAGTGCGGCAACTTGCCCAGCACAGCACTCTGTGTCACCACTCTGTGCCACCACGCATCGGTCCAAGTCATGCCACCCTGCGCCCGGTCTCTCTCACGTGTGGTTGGTGAAGTTGCACGTCTTGTTGACCAGGTCCCAGGCCTTGGTCCAGCCCAGGCGCTCCTGGTCCATCAGGATGCGCATCAGCTCCGGCACTGCGGAAGGGGCGCAGCAGGGGAGGGCGCAGCAGCGCGGCAGGGTGAGAAGGCAGCGGCTGAGCATCCAGGGGCCAGCGTTGGTGCACAGGCTGCTGCAGCAGCAGCCTTTAGATGTGCCCCACTGCCCTCCTGGCCAACAGCCAGCAACCCGGAAGCAGCGAGGGCAGCAGTGCATGGCCCTTGAGCAGGCTCACCCAGCAGCGTGGGGTGCGTGTCGTTCAGCTGGAAGGCCACCTTGTCCGGGAACTCGTCCCAGTCGCTGTGCTTCTCGCGGAAGCGCCGCACCACGTCCTGTGTGGTGAGCAGGCACAGCATGGAGCTTACTATGGAGCACAACTTGCCAGGTGCATGCATGGCGGCGGCTGCCACTGCCAGCCAGCAACAGCCCAGGTCACCGGGCGCTGAGTCCCAGCAGCAGTCCCAGCAGCTGCGAAAGCCGTCCCCAGCCCTGCGCCGCCCACCTGCACGGTGGCGGACACGAAGAAGTGCTGCTGCTTGAGGCGCAGCTCCTTGCCCTCGTACGTGCGGTCGTCGGGGTACAGCACCGAGGACAGCGTCTCGGCGCGCTGCTTGGACAGAATGGCCTGCAGGGTGCGAGCAGTGGGTGGGGGTGGGGGGGTGGGTGAGTGGGGGAGGGGAGCACCACGGTCAGCAGCGCTCCCCGCCTGGCACCTCGGCAGCGATCCCCGCCTGGAGCCTCGGCAGCGATCCCCGCCTGGCACCTGCTGGCCCTTCCGGCGGCTTTTTAGGCACCTGCTGGCCGTCCGTCGCCGCCACCCTGCACCCACCAAGCATGCATGTCCCGCCCTGCCCCGCCCCACCTGCACGTAGTCGCCGGTGTTGAAGGCCTGCAGGTCAAACTCGCGGTCGGGCTTGGCGGCCCACAGGCGCAGGTTGATGGTGTTGTTGGTGCCAAAGCCGGGGATGGGGTTGTCGTACGCCACAGCCGTCACCGTCTCGCCGGGGTTCCAGCGGAACACCTGGCGCCCGCCCTCGTCGTGCACTGCAGGGCAGGGGGGCGGAGGGCGGCGCAGCGGTGATGTACATCGCCACGAGCCGATGCTGTGCACCGGCTGCGGCACAACTACCTTGCTTTGTGCTGTGTGCCAGCCCACACCACAGAGCACGCACCCGACACGTGGCCGTAGAAGGAGATGGGGTAGGCCACGTTCAGGCGCTCCAGCTCCCAAGGGTTGCCAAAGTTGAGCCTGCGGGTAGGGCATGTTGGGCCGGCGGTTGGTGGTGTTGACCGGCACTGCAGACCCTAGCAAAGAACGCATCTCCGCCACCCTCAGCCTGGACCTGGCGGTGCCGCAGCACCGCGGGCGCAGTGGGGTGGGAAAACTCGTTGATGCGCTTGTGCGGGCCGCTGAGCCCCAGCCCCGTGCCGGCCAGCGTGCGGGCTGGGGCTCAGTTGCCAACAAACGCATCAGCGAGTTTCTCCACCCCACTGAGCCCAAGTACCACCATGCGAGTACACGGCAGGGTTGCAGCGCGGCGCGTCCCGCGGCGGCATTGTCGGCACGGCGGCGGAGCGTGCGGCTGCGCGCACCGCCGCCGCCGGGCTGAGAGCATGGCACCAGTAGCAGTGCCGCAGCGGGCGCACTGCTACTGGTGCCACGCACTTAGCCCCGGCGGCGGCGAGAGCAGCCGCTGGTCAGGGAGGCAGCTGGAGGGCGGCTGGCGCCGGGTCTGCGCCACCTGCATCACCAAGCACAGCAAGGGCACGGTGGCAGCGCTGTGCCCCGGCGTCCAGTGCGCGGAGTGGGAGCTGAAGCCCAAGGGCGCGTGGCCCAAGGGGAGCAGGACTGTGAGCGGCAGCGGGAGCGGCAGCGAGTGAGGGCGGCGGCGGAGAGGGCGGAACGCGGCGGGGGCGGCAGCAGCCAGCAGTAGCTTGAATGTTTGTGGCAGATGTGTTTTGCTTTGTGTGCTTCTCAACCATTGAGAAATGCTGGGAGTTTGCGCAGCAGGGACTCGCCAAAGGCGCTCAGCGCACCACCTGCCGCAAAGTACAGAAAGTACAGAAAATCATGGTGCAGGGGCGCGGCGGCGCGCCCTGCCGCATTGAATCCCAGATCAGGGCACCCAACCAAGACTTTCAAGGGCGAATAGGGGGCCAGAGAGGGTGCACACGCGCAGTGCAAAGTCGGCCGGCCCGCGGAGTGTGCCTGGAGGGCCGATGCGGCGCTAAAAGCGTTTCGATCGATCGAATGAAGAACGAGGAACAGCGGGCGGGGTCCGCACCGCTGCTGCCGCCGCCGCCACCGCGGCGGCAGCACACGGGGCGTGCCGCATCGTCGGCAGCCACAGAAAGCTTGCAAAGCAAACAAAAATTTTCTTCCCAGCTCAAAAACGGCGCTCACCAGTAGTCGGGCTGCTCGTGCTGGAAGCCGTCGACCAGCACCTGACGAAACATCCCATATTGATACCGGATGCCGTATCCCCTGCAAAAAGGGCATCGTGGGCTCCGAAATCGCATTCAAAGTGCAGAAAGTGGACAGCATGCCAGCAGTTTGTCTGCAAAATGGCAGCAACTTGGCCCAGTGAACCCGGGCGACAGCATCCCCACACAGTGCACCCCGCCTCACCAGGCCGGCAGGTTGAGCGTGGCCAGCGAGTCGAGGAAGCAGGCGGCCAGGCGGCCCAGGCCGCCGTTGCCCAGCGCCGCGTCGCGCTCCTTCTCCACCTGCGACACGGAGGCCCAGGCAAGCAGCGTGTTGCTCGTGCGGGCATCACCTCCTTGCACCCGCCAGCCCACCCACCACTCCTATCACCCACCAGCGTCTCCAGCTTGTAGCCCAGCTCCGTGAGGGCCTCCTTGTACTGGTCCAGCACGTCCAGGTTGTTCAGCGCGTTGAGCAGCGAGCGGCCCATCAGGAACTCCTGCGCACCACGGCAGCGGCAAGCGACGGGCGGGCGGGTGGGCAGGACGGCAGCCCGGCAGCCATGGATGGGTACAGCAGCATCAGCTGCCCACCGCCGATGCACTATGCACTTGCAGGACAGCAGCACCCCCAAGCGCACCATGGACAGGTAGTACACGCGCTTGGGGTCCACCTCCTTGATGAAGGTCCTACGGCGGGCAAACGCGGCACAGCCAGCGGTGGGCAGCAGCCCAGGCGCAGCCCAGGCAGCAGGCAGGCGCAGGTGCAGGCAGCCCGCCCATACGACTCTGACGCAGCGGCAGCCAAAGTGGCAACGGGCAGCCAGCAAACCCCCACGCTGGCCTGCAGCCGGCCGGCAGCCCCACAACCGCCGTGCCCCAGCCCACGCACTGCGTGTCGTTCCACTCCTCAATCAGGCGGTCGCGCACAGAGTAGGCGGTGGCCATGTAGGCCTCCAGGTCGTCAAACATGTAGCGCGAGCGCGCCAGCGTGTACTCCACGTCTGCACACACAGGTCGAAAGGTGGGCGGGCGCCTCAAACTCGGGCAGGCAAGCAGGTGGCCGGCAGCCGTAGGCAGTCGCAACCGCATGCGGCGCTTGTTCGCTGGGCAGCACCAAAGCAGCTGCGAGTGTGTGCCTGCAAACGCTGAATCGTCCCAGGGGCAGCTGGAGTGCCGCGGCCGAAGCGGCGCCAGCATTCGGTTGCAGCTGCTGGTGCTCCACCAACGGCCCGGCCCCGCCCCGCCCGCCCCTCCTCTCACGGTTGACGATGGACTGCTGGATGGACAGCACGTCGTTCTTCACATACGTGTCCATCAGCGTGTGCAGCAGCTCCTGGCGGTCCTCGCTGATGCCCTGGACCGTCAGCTTGGGGCGCACCGCGGTGGCGGGCTTGGCAAAGGCCGCCAGCGACACCTCAATCGAGTTCTTCACGCTGGCCACATCCGCGTCGTTGACCTGCGACAGACGGCAGGGCCCATCATCACTACCGGCAAATGCATCGAGCAGTAGGCATCCTGGTGGCAACAGCAGGCGGGCCCAGCACCCACAGCGGCAGTCTGTTTTTGGCAGACAGCAGGGCGGCCCCAGCACCCGCAGCAGGCGGCGTGCGCCGCACCTTGCGGCCGTCGGCGGTGGTCACCCAGAAGGTGTCGTGGAAGTTGCCGGCCTTGCCGCCGATCTCGGCACGCACCACATCCAGGCCCAGGTCGGTGAAAGTGGAGGTCAGGCTGCTCAGCAGGCCTGCAGGCGGGCGGGCGGGGTTGGGGCGGTGGGTCGGGGGCGGCCGGCAGCGGCGCTCACCAGAGAGCTGTCAACTGCCCGCAGTGGCGCCACCCAGCCAGCAGTCGCTGCCCTTCTCACCAGCCCGGCTGGTGCCCTGCACCACGATGCATGTGCTGTTGTCCTCCTGGCAGGCAGAATGGGGCAGGGCGGGCTGGTTGCGTGGCGGGCGTGGTATCGGGGAGGCACCCGTGCCACGGATGGTGCGGCAGCAGGTCGTCCAGGCCCACAGCCACACCAGCGGCCACCACTGCACCCAGATGCGCGGCTGGCAAGGCGCCAGCCCCTGACGGGCAGCCACACCTGCGTGATGTCGATGGACAGCGGCGCGCCGGCGGCAGCGGCGGCGGGGACTGGCTTCTCCGCCTCCGCGATGGCGCGCGGCCTAAGCGGCGCCCGCGCGATCCGGGGCGCCTGAGGGCGCGC
The DNA here is from genome assembly GCA_006782975.1 of Chlorella sp. Dachan. NCBI lineage: Eukaryota > Viridiplantae > Chlorophyta > Trebouxiophyceae > Chlorellales > Chlorellaceae > Chlorella > Chlorella sp. Dachan. Next base: position 1,759,472 of record RRZL01000080.1, on the reverse strand, counting down.
CGCCCGCGGCCTGAGCTGCCTGCAGGCTGAGCAGGTGCCGCCAACTGGCAGCCCCACGGCCCTCATAGCCGCTCCGTCGATGCTCGTGGGCTGCGCTGTGGTCAAGGGTGCCCTGCTGGGTGCGCCGAGCCAAGGGGGCGGGGGTTTAGCGAAGCCCTGGTCTCACTGGCTCACTGACCGGAGCGCTGGCGTGCAGCCGCTGTGTGATCTGGCCCTGGTGCCTGCTCACGGCAACAAATAATGTGATGCAGCGCACAGGAGGGCAGATGCTCCATGCCCAGCAGTGCTCTGACCGCATGCAGCGGCGATCTGGGCTGCCCACGCACCCCTGGCACACACACCCTACAGCCTGGAAGGCGCAGGAGGCGCTGTTCTCGCCCGTCCGTGACGCTCGCAGTGCGCCCGCGCTCCCTCGCGCACCATGGCCGCCCGCTGCGCGCTCCCCGCAGCGGTGGGGTCTCCCGTGGGCCGCCCAGCGCCCGCCAAGCGCCTGGGCGCCCGCTCGAGCACACGGCCGCACCTCTCCCGCTCTCGCGCGCCCCTGCGCACCCTGGCCTCCACAGTGGGCGGGGACGTGCAGGTCACCAACTTTCAGGTGCGTGCCCCAAGCCCCAGGTGCTGCCAGGGCAGCCGCCGCCGCTACCGCCGCCGCCTTGCGTACCGCTCGCCTGCAACGTGCGGGGGCCTGCACCGCCTTCAAATCGCTGCCGCCACCACCCCCACCAGCCGGACAAGCCGCGGAGCGTCGTGCCCGTGCCGATGACAGTGCCGCTGCTCCGCGGCCGGGTGCTCCGCTGCGCTNACCGCGCCCACCCACCCACGCCCACTCAAATCCTGCTGTTGCTGCTGTTCCTACCACGCTGCTGGGTGGCGCTTGGCCCCACGCCAGCAGCTGCCGCCTGCCCTGCTCACCCCCACGACCGCCGCCGCCTGCCATGTGCAGGTGGAGACGCCCGACTTTGCGGACGAGGTGCTCGAGTGCCCCTCGCTGCGCCACCTGCTGCGCCCCCGCCCCAGCCCCTTTGTGGTGCGCTGCAGCTGTTGAAAGCAGGCTGGGAGTGGGGGTGCTGGATGAGCATGACAGCGGCCAGGCGGCGCCGGCACCTGACATGGGTGGTGTGCTGCCTTGCGCAGGTGCGCACAGCTGCAGCCACCCGCGCTGACTGACCCCATCCGACCGCCCTTGCCCCCCTGCCCACCCCCTCGCCGCCCCAGGTGCACAACAACTTTGGGGGCGGCTTTGTGAGCGATGAGGACCGTGTGGCGCTGTCGGCAATCAAGTTTGCGTCTGCCGAGTCGGCGGGCGCCAAGTGCATCTCTGCCGCCGACGGCCACAACTCGTGGCTGGAGGCCAGCATGGAGCAGCTGTGCGTGCCGCTGCCGCCCTGGAGCCTGCGCGCCGGCGCGCGCGAGACCATCTGGTTCAATCCCGCAGAGGTCAACGTTGCAAGTGAGGGGGGCGGGGCGGCAGCAGGGGTGGGTGTGTGGGCAGGGTGGCGATGCAGGCGCGCCTGTTCCCGCCCAGCAGCTGGGAGGCGCGGTGGTGCGATCGGCTGGACCGGCATGGCTTCCCGCCCTTCCGCATTGCTGCTCGCTGGCGACCTGCTTCCTGATGCGCTCTCCTTCCGCCCTGCCACCCGCCACGCAGTCGTGACGTGCGGCGGCCTGTGCCCCGGCCTGAACGACGTGGTGCAGGGCCTGGTGTCCAAGCTGACTGACTATGGCGTGCCTGATGGCAACATCATTGGCATCAAGTGCGCTCCCTGCGGGCAGCGCACAGCATGCTTGCAGCTTGCAGCACGCAGGCGCACATTATGCTTGCAGCTTGGGGCGCGTTGACACAGCGGAGCAGCTCGCGCTGCGGCAGCCCGGGCGTGCCTGCCTGGACATGGGGCGTGCCGCCGTCTGTCTGCTTTGGGGGTCCCCACAGTCCGCCTTGTGCGGTGCATCCACCACTGCTGCCATGCCACCTCCTTCCCCTCAGGTACGGCTTCCGCGGCTTTTACGACCGCAAGGCCAAGCCGGTGGTGCTGACTAAGAAGGTGGTGGAGGGCATCCACCTGGAGGGAGGCACCATGCTGGGCACCAGCCGCGGCGGCGCAGACCTCAGGCACGAGTCGTGCAGCTGGGCGGCGGGTCCAGGGGAGGCTGCCGGGGCTGGGGGTTCAGGGGAGGCTGCCGGGGCTGGGGGACTACGGGAGGCTGCCGGGCTGCCAGGCAGGTGCTGTCGGCAGCATGGCGCGACGTCCGCTTCCACTTGCATCCCGTCCAACCGCTGCGCCCCCCTCTGCCTCCCCGCCCGCAGGCAGATTGTGAAGCAGATCGACCTGTGGGGCATTGACATGGTGTTTGTGGTGGGCGGCAACGGCGGCAACGCGGGGGCGGCGGCCATCCAGGAGGAGCTGGAGAAGAACAACATCATGTGCAGGTGCGCGTGCCCCCCTGCTGGGGGCACTCCTGCTGGGGGTAGACGGTGGCCTCGTGGGGTGCGGGCCGTGCAAACCCCGTGGTGGGCTGCGCGCCGGGCAGGTGCACGTTGCAGTGCACGTGATTACTGGTGGCACGCCCGCTGCATTCAAGCATGCTGGCCTGTTGCAACATAGTCAATCATACACGCCCTCCCCGCAGCGTGGTGGGCGTGCCCAAGTCGATTGACAACGACATCCTCCTCATCGACAAGACCTTTGGGTGAGGCCTGCCTGACGCATAGCAGCTTGCCGTCCTTGCATCGCAGGGCAACATGCTCGAAGCTGTGATGGCATGCTGCAAGTTGCTGCTGCGGCATCCTGAGCACTCCGGCATGGCCTACATCCAGCCCCTGCTGCCCAACCCATGCCCACCCCACCTCCTCATCTTCCTTTGCCAGCTTCGACACGGCTGTGGAGGAGGCGCAGCGTGCACTGATGGCGGCCAAGGTGCGCACGGGCCAGGCCCAGGGCACAGTGCGTGCATGCATGACATGGCGCTGTGTGCTTCAACCTCTCTTGGCTGCCTTGCAAAGTGCTGCGCTGATGTTGCTGTGGCGGCCCACAGCGCCCCCTCCACGTGCCCTCTTGCCCGCAGGTGGAGGCCAGCAGCGCGTACCGCGGCATCGGCCTGGTCAAGCTGATGGGCCGGCAGTCGGGCTTCATCGCAATGCAGGCCTCCATGGCCTCGGGCGTGGTGGACATTGTGAGCGGGGGACGGTGGCAGCTGATTGCCAGGGGGCTGTGCAGGAGCGGCGGGCGGTGGTTGTTGGTTGCCAGGGGGCTGCGCATGGAGCGTGCGACGTCTCGGCGCTCCTTGTGATTCTCGTGAAGCCCACTCTGCAGTTCAGCTGGGTTGCTGCGTGCATGGCCCGCAGCCCGGCGCAGCACACTGCTGCCGTGCCTCTGCTCCACCCTGCCCCTCCCGCCTGCGCTGCCCATCGCTCGCAGTGCCTCATCCCAGAGGTGCCCTTCAAGCTGACGGGCGAAAACGGCGTGTTTGCCTACCTGGAGAAGGTGCTGACTGAGAAGGGGCACGCCGTGATGTGTGTGGCAGAGGGCGCCGGCCAGGTGCGTGGGGCTGCCGCTGGCGATGGGCAGGCGGGTGCGGGGCGGGCGGCTGGGCCAGAGCTTTGGCAGCCGTCGGTCGTGGCTCAGCCGCGCGCCCTGCGCCTCAAGTCTCGGCATGGCTGGCTCTTGCTTGTTTGGCAGTCCTCCTTGCATTCATCCTCACCCCCAGCTGCATTGCTGCGCCTGCTGCCCGTGCCGCCCCCGCGCAGGACATCCTGGCCGCGGGTGACGTGAAGACGGATGCCAGCGGCAACCCCATCCTGGAAGACGTGGGCCCCTGGCTGAAGAGCGAGATGAAGAAGCACTTCAAGGACGCAGACGTCAAGTACATTGGTGCGGGGGCTCAGTGTTGGGGCGTGGGGCAGGTGCTCAGTGTTGTGCAGGGGAGGGGGTGCCGTGTGACGGCAGGGGCAGGCACAGCGCGGCAGCAGCACAGCTTGCTTGGTACGCTGGCGCGGCGGTCCCTGCGGCGTGAGGCTGGCAGACTTACCCACTGCCCGTTCTGGTGTGCCCCTGCCTGCAGACCCCTCCTACCAGATCCGCTCCATCCCCACCACCAGCGGCGACCGCATCTACTGTAAGGTGCGCCTCGCCAGGCTACCGTGGCTGCCCTGCGTGCTATGATGGCTGCCCTGCGTACCGCCTCTAAATGGACAGCCTGCAAAGCGCCATGCTGTGGCTGCATGCCTCTCCAATGCTTTCCCGCGTTGTTGGGCCAGCTGCTCACCCCAGGTTGCTGCCTGCCTACCTTGCACAGGTGCTGGCACACAACGCGGTGCATGCAGCATTTGCGGGCTACACAGGTGAGGCTGGCCATGGTCGCAAACAGCTGGATGGCGGGCCGCCGCTGGTGCACCACAGGCTTCAACCCTTCCTGCCTTGCACACCCTCCCTCCCCTGTTATGCAGGCGTGACGATGGGCCTTGTCAACACGCATGTGAGTGCCAACAGCAAGCAGTGGTCACACTGCAGTTGCCAAGAATCAACTTGCCAGCCAGAAATGGGGCATGCATGGCAAGGCCTGCCGCCTCACCCAGTTTCCCCGCCTCCCGCTTCCCCTCATCACCCACGCCGCCTCTCCTCCCTCTGAAGTACTGCTACCTGCCCATCCGCACCGTCATCCAGGCGCCACGGCGTGTGGACCCCCGCGGTGCGTGCCTGCGCTGCTGCCTGCTGGCTGGTCGCCAACGCCGGTCCCTCCTCTGTCCAGCCACGCTCTGCGCGGCAGATTTGGTTGCAACGCGTGGCACTTCACGCTGATTGGGTCTCTCCTCCCTGTGCAGGCAAGACGTGGAACCGGCTGCGTGCGAGCATCGGGCAGCCCAACTTCTACTGATTGCCACGTACCACCCAGTCCATAACAAGTTCTGGCGGCACAGCGCCAGCATGTACGCCTCCCTAGCAGCAGCCTCACGATACATTTTGGCTGCCCAGCCCAACCGTGCGGCGTCGGCGCACCAGCACTCCCGCCCACTCCAGTACCCATGAAATACCTTTCTGCATTGTTTTCGTTCCGGTCCCCTCTCTCCTGCCCTCTGTCGCTACGCCATCCCTTTTGAACCTGACCCGTCTCGTGTTTCATGCCTTTTGCAATGACTGATAGTTCACAGAAAGGTGGATCGAGGAGTCGGTGAAGTTGCATGGGTCAGTGAGGGCAGCAGGTCAGGGAGGCGAGCAAAGGTGAGCGAGCAGCAGCGAGCAACCGAGACGGGCAAATGAGGGAGCAGCAGAACGACTAAGCAGGGACAGACACGAAAACAGGAGAAGGCAAAGACGCATGCAGGAGCCGCCAGCAGCGCCCGCATCACTCCTCCTCCTTCTCAGGCGGCAGGCCGCACGGCAGCAGCATGTTCTGCGGGCAGAGGCGCGAAAGGGAGACGGCATGTCGGCTTGCAGACCAGCAGCGCTTGTTCCAGCACGGCTGCTTGCAGGGCTGCATCGCGCCACGCCACCGCACCGAGACCAAGCCATGCGACCCCCGCAACACTCCAGCTGCGCCACCGCACCGAGGCCAAGCCGTGCGACCCCCGCAACACCCCAGCAAGCAGTGTACAACCCTGCAATACTCGAGCTGCGCCACATTGATGGCGCACCTGCAGGAAGCCGTACTTGACGCGGCCGATGCTCTCGTTTTCGGCAATGGCGTGGTACGCCGTCAGCGTCTGGTGCCCAATCAGGCTCGCGTATGTGTCGCGCTTGATGTTCAGGTTCCACTGCGGTGGAGAGCGGAGGGGATGGGGCTGAGTGGTTGGGTGGCGGGGGGCTTGTGGGGAAGGGCCGCACCGGAAGAGCCGCACCATCAGGCCCACCAGGTGTGGAGGCATGCCGAGCCCATGTGCATCGCAGGCGACGGATTAGGCCTGCAACAACGCCCAGTCCCTCGTTGCGCACCTCGAACCGGTTGATGTCCGGGTGGCCGGTGCCCACATACTTGGCCTGCAGGTGCTCCAGCTGCGCATTGATGTTGAAGCGGTCGCTGAGGGACGCCATGGCTGCGGGCTAGACCTGCAGCAAGGACGAGGGCAAAGCCGTCGGCGGCAGGCGGCGGTCGGCAGGCAGGCGGTCGGCGGTGGAGGCATAGAGGGCTTGCTTTGCACTCGATACACTATCCCAAGAGGGATCCGAGGGTTGGCAGGCGGAAAGCGGCAGCAGGCGGCAGGAATGGACCTGCAACTTGGTACACACTCGCATCAGCACGCAGGCAGCCGGATCGATGGAATGGGGCAGCTTCAAGGCACCTGAAGCGCAACACTGGAGCCTCGCAGCTGCTCCCCCCGAGCAGCTTGCAAGAAGACCTGTCGCGGCCCCTGCAGGCAGCTGTGCAGCGCTCTGCTAGCTGCCCAGAGCTGTATATGCAGAGCTGAACCTGCGAGCACGGCCAACCGCGCGCAAAAGACCCTGCTGGCGGCCTGCATCTGCCGAGAGGCCCATGGGGCCCAAAGGCTCCCCTCACTCGTTGTTTACGCACGCTAGCATTCACCGGTATCCGTGAGCAAGAGGCACGGCAGGAGAAGACGGTCAGGCAGCGCGTTCCGACACCTCGGCTCTCGGAAGCGCGTGCGGTGGCCCGTCATGGCGTCTTACATCGCTTCAGAAGCAAGGTGAGCAGTGACGCGCGAGGTTGCAAGGCCCGCAGCTCGGCCATCCAAAGTCTCGGCGTCCTGCACTCGACAGCCCCCTTGGCGGCTGCCCCACCCCTTATGACTATTCCATTGTTACGAACCTTTCCGCAGGCTGGGACGGCCCGGGTACGCCCCACAACGCCGGGTCGAGCGACGGCACACGGCGCCGGCGGTGTGCGCTGCCGTGGGCAGCCGCTGCCGGCCTGTGCTGGGCCAGCTGCATGTGCAGCACCCTGTCTCACGCCCATCCACGCAGCAGCAGCAACAGCAGCAGCGGCAGCAGCAGCCGGACGCTGACCCGCAGGCGGCCGCAGCGCTCCAGCCGGCGCAGCAACCCCAGCAAGATGGGCAGCCGCAGCGGCCGGTGTGGCAGCTGCGCCGCGTCGACACGCTGCCTGCCCTGATGCAAGTGGCCACGCCGCAGCCAAGAGACGGTGACGCTGCAGCAGACGAGTCGCAGCAAGAGGGCACCCCGCAGCAGCAGCAGCAGCAGCAGGGGCTGCCAGCAGGCAGCGAGCAGGGGGTGGACGAGTACCGCGGGCCCAAGCTGCGGTACGGCATGCAGGTCAGCAGCCGGGCGGAGCTGGAGGCTGCGGTGCTGGCCCACTGGAGCGCCACGGCTGGGGACCGGGTCCCCGGCACCGACAAGCAGGAGAGCCTGGTGCTGCCGGGCCTGGCAGGTGCGCGCAGCGGGCAGGTTGTTGGGCAGTGCTGGTCAGGTAGCAGGCGCTCGTGTGAGCTGGGGTGCTATCTTGAGCGGCTACGGTGAGTGCCCCTGCCGCGTTGCCTGCGGTGTGCCGCTGCTGCCTGGCGCCGAGGCCCCTGCACAGCAGGTTGAGGGCACCCCAGGCACCCCAAGCACCCGGTGCCTCAGCAGAGGTTGCGGTGGTGTCGCGCGCGGGGCGCGAAGCCGACGACTGGAAGCTGTCCAACCAGGACTGCCACCTGGTGCTGCCCCTGCCCTCCACCTGCGCCCTGGCCACCGCCGCCTCGAGTGACGAAGAAGCGCCGCTGGCGGCGCAGCAGCAGCCGCGCGCTGTGGCGCTGGGCGTGTTTGACGGGCACGGCCTGATGGGCACCGCGGCCAGGTGGGGGCCTGCAGAGGTCTTCAGGCAGGGTTGCTTGAGGTGGGGGCCTGCAGAGGCAGCAGGCAGGGTTGCTTGCCCTGCTTTAAGCCTGTGCTGGGTGTCCCAGTCAGTGCCGCAGGTACACTGCGCGCAGCAGCGGTTGCTGGCCTGCAAGTGGGCAGCTTGCGGCGGCCACTCACGCCGCCTCACCTTGGTGCTTTCTTCCTGCAGCCGCTACACGCGCCAGTTCATCGCCACGGGCCTCCTCCGCAACCAGTGGCACCATGTGGAGGGATCCTGTGAGGGGTCTGGCAGCAGCGGCAGCCAGGACGGCGGCTGGGCCCGCGCCGACAGCTGCGACAAGGAGGCAGCTCCCCTGGAGGGCTCGTCGGAAGCGGCACAGCAGCTGTTGGATGCGGCCTTTGAGTGTGCCGGCAGCAGCATCCTGACCAGCGGGGTGGAGCTACCAGACTCGGGCAGCACCGCTGTGGTGTGCCACCTGGAACCCGGCAGGTGGGCGGGGGGAGGAGCCCTGTCGTGACGTTGCAGTGGCTGCTCAGAGGTGCCCCCAGCTGCACTGCTTGGCCTGCAGCACGGCTGGCTTGCGGTTGTGCCCGACCCGGCACATGATGTTGACCTGTTTAAAGAGCGCATGTCTGCTTCTGCCTCCTTACTTGCTGCAGGGTCACTGCGGCGTGGTGCGGCGACTCGCGCGCTGTGCTGGGCCTGCATGTGGTGCAGCCGGAGGCGGGCCCTGCGCTGCTGGTGCACCCCCTCACAGAAGACCACCGACCCACCAGGTGCGCCTGCTGCTGCTGCTGCTGCTGCTGCTGCTGCCGCCGCTGCCGCCACAGCCGCCGCCGCTGCCGCCGCTGGGAGCTGCCGCCTTGTGTGGGGTGGGATACCCTGGCTGCCTGCTCAGCCGCAACTGCTCCCTGCCTACGTGCCTGCTTGCTGCCGCCTCCAGTGCTCCGCCTCTTCCGCCCGCCTGCGTGCCGCCACCTGCAGCCCAACAGCTTCAGCTGCCGCCCCCGCCCGCCCCCGCAGGCCGCTGGAGCGCGCCCGGATCGAGGCGGCGGGCGGACAGGTGCTGCAGGTGGCCCACGATTCGGCGGGCCACCCGGTGGGCCCCTTCCGGCTGTGCGGCAGCAATCTGTACCTGACGCCCCGCCCCATGGTCAGCCGCGCATTTGGAGACACGAGTGAGCGGAGGGGGCGCTGGATGGATGGGCATGCCCATGTGGCGGCAGCGGTGGAGGCACCGGCTGTGTGCCCGCTGGCCAGCGCAGCGTGCTGCATCCCCACGTTGCTGACGGGCTGCGTGCGCCACATTTGCTCCGGCCGCTGCAGATGCCGTGGAGTGGGGCCTCACCCACACGCCCGACATCATCAGTGTCGAGTTCCCTCCCGGCGCCAGCGGTGGCCCGCCGGTCGCGCAGGCAGCCGCCGGCAGCGGCAGCGTGGACAGCGGCAGCGAGGAGGGGCCGCGCCACGTGCTGATCCTGGGCAGCGACGGCTTCTTCGACACCACCTCAATGGTGGAGGCCTGTGTGTCTGCGCTGGAGTACCCCACAGCGTTGGAGGCGGCCCAGGCGCTGGCCGATGGCGCGCTGCGGCGCTGGGCGGTGGAGACGCAGGGCGTGCGCTGCGACGACATCACTGTGATTGTGGCCTTCCTGCCCGCCTGAACTAGATCCACTTGAGGCTGCTAGCGATGCACGCTGCGCGCCTTATGCGCAGACGTTGCGCAACAGTTGCAGTGGCCAAGCTGAGCCCTCCCAACTTGTCCCCACAGCTCGGCCACACGAATGCCTGCGCTGCCACTTTCCTTGGCAGCCCTGGCCCATGCCATGCACCGCCTGCTGATTTCATGCCCTGCACAATTGCTTCGACCTTTTTCTTGAATAGTTTTGTGCACATTTTGAAGGGGTGAGCACACACGCCCACCCTATACCCGTGCACCTGCCCAGGAAGGCTTTACGAGATTTTCCCTTCCACAACACAGGCCCTCCGAACCTCGACCTAGCACTGCCTGCTTGCTTTGTACCAATACCCTTTATTGATCCACTGATGCCTGCATAAACATTGACACCGATGATGCAGACTCGTGCACCCCAAAGATCAGCTGGGCGGTGTAGGGGTGCAGCATGCGGCATGGGGCGGCGGCGGCGGCCACACAGCAGCCGGGCATGTTCCGCCCATGCATGCTCTGCTCAGTGCATGGGCACGACCCAACACCTGAGCCTGCACAAGCAAGTTCTCCTGGGCTGCTGTGGGGATGTACCCTTGCGTCAAAGGTAGCTGGGCAGGACCGACCTGAGCCACCCGTTTCTGACCTCAGCCTGTGCCTGCCCGTCAACTTCCCTTGCCGCGTTGGCGTCCCCTTTACTTGAGCTCCACAGCGTGTGCGCACCGTGTCAACAACTGCTGCTTCCTGCAGCGCTGCAAACATGGCGCCCAGCCACCATCTCCTCTTGACCGTGCTCGCCATCGCCCTCTGGGGCAGCTCAGCTCGTCAAGAGGCAAGTGCGGAATGGGATTCGATCGCCTGACCGCCGCCCGCTTCACGCCCAGGCCGCTTGATGGCCCTGCTGCCGCCCTTGCATGCCGCTGAAGCCGTCCCGCCGCAACTCCAACGCAGGACATCCCCCAGCTTCCAGGCTCCTTGCCGCTGCCCAGGTGAGTTGGCGAGGGCAATAAACCTGCACACCACAGCAGGTCAATGCAGCAGTTCCACCTGTCCCGCTCACGCCGGCCCCCTGAGATGCCCCTCCCTGTCATTGTCGTTGTTGCAGCGGGCGCATGCTCCAGGCCAGCCTCCCTGGCGGCATCCCTTCACCCTTTGGCACCCCTGCAAACTTGTGCCTGGCCGTGTGCCACAGCGCGACGGTGACCAGCAGCGCTCTGGTGTGCCCCAGCGGCTACAGCCCCAGCGCTGTGGTGAACGGCGTCATTCAAAGGTGCAAGGAAGGCAGTGGCAATTGCGCAATGGCGGCTCGCGCAGCAGGCAGGGTTGCCTCTTCTTGCTGCCCCTGCACCATCATGTCATGCCACAGGCTTTTCCATTCACCTCTGTTGTGCTGCCGCCTGATCCATCAGCAGGTGCTGGCAGGACTGCCCCGCCCCATACACCCCCGGCCCGCCCCCCGGCGGCAGCCCCAGCGACCCGCCCTCCTGGTGCCAAATCGACACGCAGCGCTGCCCTGACGGCTGGGTGGCTTATGGGACTGACATCTCCACAGACAACGCCATAACGTGTCGCAAGGAGTGAGTGGGTTGCCGCTGGTGGCCTGCCAGCAGCAGGCAGGGTTGCATGCAAGGAGTGAGCGGATTGCCGCTGGCGGCCTGCCAGCAGGGGGCAGGGTTGCATACGGTACGCTTCGCAGGGCTCAGGCAGACGCCAATACCGCCGGCGCTGGCGCCACCCCCCCCCCCCCCCCCC
>RRZL01000080.1:1709583-1734396 GCA_006782975.1 Chlorella sp. Dachan | reverse complement strand
GAGCGGCGCGGCAGCGCGGAGCAGCGGCTGCGCAGCACTGGCCGCCACGCGCGCCGCGAGTCGTCGCCGCACGGACGCTGCTCCCAGTCCGGCTGGCGCGAGGCGCTGGTGCTGCAGTGCCAGGAAGGAGGAGCTGCGGCTGCAGAGGCGGGCCTGGGGCCGCCCCAGCGGCGCCAGGCCGAGGCTGCTGGCCGCCTGCATGGTCGGGAGCTGACTGGAGCGGGCTGCGCCGGCTGGGACTGGCTGAGCGGGGCGGTGGTGTGAGCCGAGCAGGCGGTGAGCGTTTCCCCCTGCAGGGTGTGATCGTGGTTGTGTGAAGGCTACGAGGACACAGAGTGGGAGGGGGCGCCGCCACAGCGCTGTTGTGTCGGTGAGCCAATGTGCTGCGTGGCCAAAGCACGCCCGCCAAATGGAGGGCTTCTCACCCCAGCAAAGCCTTGACAACGCTGGGTAGATCAGATCAGGGGCCCTGGCAGCCGGTGCACCCTGGCGCCCCTCCCGCCGCCGCCGCCCTTGCGGCATCGAGGGGCTCGAGCCCTGGGGGCCCTCGGAAGCTTCCTGCCCCAAGGGCGCTGGCAGCCTACTACCTGCCGAGGGCCCTGGAGCTTGGAACACTTCTTGATTTGGGCACGCTCACAGCAGCTGCTATCAACAGGCCGCAGCGCCCGTCGAATGGCGAGCGCTGCTTCAGGGAAAGCATAGCGGAGTGGCAACTCGAGCCACCTTGCACACTGCAACGCCTGCAGCCCTGGACTATCACGCTGTTAAATGGACGGCCACCCTCGGACTGACTAGAAGCGTGCTTTACAAGCAGCTGTGCTTGCATGTACAGGGGCGCACTGCCCGGGGCCTCAGCCGGCCAGCTCCTTGCTGCGTGCCGCTGCCCGGGTCACCGCCCGAATGAAGGCGCCGCGCACTCCGCTGCTCTCCAGCTCCGTCAGCCCTGAGGGGCCACAAGCAAGGGGTTGGCTTCTTTTAGGCACGAGAGGACTGGCTGCCAAGGGGTTGGCTTCTTTTAGGTACGAGAGGACTGGCTGCAGAGTTCCATCCTGCCCATTACAACCCCACAGAAGCCGGAAGAGCAGCGGGTTCGCATGCAGCTCCCCCGCCGTATGCACCTGCAATGGTGGTGCCTGCAGGACTCGCCACCCGATCTTTCAGCACGCCGGGGTGCACCATGCCCGACTCCGAGGCCGCGTCATCAGAGAACACCATCTGCACCGGCCGAAGCAACATGGGGGCGGGGTGTTTGGTGGTGGCATGCGGGTGGCACACGCTGGGCTCTACTCTACTCCCCCTCACCCCAACCAAGTTTGCCCACCTGTGCCGCGCCCTTGACTGTCTGGGCGGCCAGCGCCAGCGCGGTCTCGCGTGGCAGCCCCGCCGCCACGCCGCCATCAGCTAGCGCCTCAATCATGAGGTACACAAAGGCGGGGCCTGAGCCGCTCAGCCCTGCACCCAGGTGTGGCTGCGCGTGTGAGGCGGCTGGGCAGCCAGAGTCTGGTGAAGAACGGCCCAAGGACTGGTGGCCAGACGTTACCATGTAGTGTTTAGCAAAGGATTGGTGGTGAGCTGTCTTTGCAGAGCGCAGGCAAACAAGACCACCATTCGCGTCCACCTCGCCCACCTGTGACTGCATCCAGCTGCTTCTCTTCCACTGCGTGCACAGCAGGCGGGGCAAGTGCAGCCAGCTAAGTAAGTTGCTCAGGCCGCAAACAGGTTGGGCGGAAGACCTCCGACCAGCAGCAGGCCTGAGGAATATGCGAACTACAACTCGGCAGCCTTTAACACCCCAGGCACCTCGCCTCGGCAGCCGCATCACGCCAGGCGCCTCACCTCGGCAGGCAGCCACATCACGCCAGGCGCCTCACCTCGGATGCAGAAGCCCACGCTGCTGAACAGCAGGTCTACCAGTTCGGCGTCCCGCTCCGTGGCATTGCGGCCCAGCGCGTATGCCGACGCGCCGCATTGCACTGCGGCAGAATTGGGATTGGAACCCATGGGTCACAAAAGTCCGTACGCTGATTTAGCAAACCAGTGCCTTCAGCCACTCAGCAAACGCGCCGCATTGCACTGTGGGAGCTGGGTGCGGTGGGCGAGGAGGTACAATGTGCGCATGGTGCCAGGGCATGCATACTTGCTGGACAAGGCTGCATGCTACAGGCAGCCATGGGGTTCGGCCCCTGGCTCAATCGCCTGGACAGCCGCAACACCTGTCGCCCAGACAGCGTGCAGCTTGGCCACACAGTCCAGGCAGCAGCGCACCTAGTGCCGGCGTGTTGGGCATGACGCGCACCACCCGCACGTGGGGGCCCAGCGCCTCCTCCATCGTTTTGAGCGTCACGCCCGCCGCAACGCTGATCACCTGGCACAGGACAGGCGGCAGGTTGCTGTGCGGTCGCACAGCAAATCAGCTGCTAAAAGACCGAGCACCCTTACTGCCTTTTACCTGTGCCACATGCACTGAAGCGGTTGCACAAGCCTTCTTGCTCACCCACCCCACCCCACCCCACCCCACCCCACCCCACCCCACCTCTCACCAAGTGCTCCTCAGTCACGTGTGGCGCCAGGCTCTCCAGCACCTCGGGCAACGCTTGCGGCTGGCAGGAGGCCGAGTGAGTGGCGGAAGCGTCAACATGCATGTGCCGCGGCATGAGTTCATCCACCCATAGCCTCCAGTACACGCCCGCAGGTGCTGCCCCTGCACAGCAGCAGATCACATTCGCACAATCCACCACCACCGCTCTCCCCACCTTGGTGCACAGCAGCAGGATGCGCGCAAAGCTGGCCACGTGTCGGCTGCCGCCCTCGGTGGCGTCCCCAAACACCGACCCCACGCCCATGCGCTCCAGCGCCTCCCGCCGCTCCCAATCCTTCACGCTGCGGCCAAGCAAAGGGGAGGCAGCGGCAAGTTAAAATGCTAGTTAATGGCCAGGGAAGCATTGCAGGGCGCTGATGTGGTGAGGCAGAGCAAGCTGCACGCCGCCTCCAGGCTTGCCTGGCACAAATGCGGCCGGGGGAGGACACCTTTGCCCTCAGAAAGCCGCGGAGCAGCGCCTCGCCCATTTGCCCTGCAGCGGCAGCACACAGCGGCAGTGTGGAGGGGCAGCCAGCAGCAGTCAGGCAGGGGGCTGCAGGAGTGACTGGTACCCAAGCTACCAGTTTGAGCACTCACCGGCACCAATGAAGCCAATCTTCTCTGAGATGGTTTTTGGCGGGGAGGGCGCCGCTGCTGCTGCTGCTGCTGCTGCCGCTGCATCCTGCGCGCTGCTCGCTGTGATGCCGGCCCATTGCTGTCGCTGGTGGGCCGCCGGGCCTGCAAACGCAAGCAAGGACACCGACAGCGGTGGAGCGCCTCCCAAAAATTGCGTGGCCTGCACCCGTCAAGCATTTACGTCAATACGACACCCGCACCTGGGCGCCAGGCGCTGCCGCCCGCCGCCACACCCTGCAGCGTGCACAATCGGGCTGCAAGCGCGGGCAGGGCCGTGTGGGTTGCCCTCAGACTTGCCCAGGCCCGGTTGCCCGTCACCAGGGCCCAGGAGCTGCGCGCGGCCATGGTTAATGGTTGGCGAGCTGGGGTGAGGGTTTCGGCGGGCTGTGACAGGGCTTGGGGAATTGCACAGAGCTCATAACGATGCATGGATATATCTGCAAGCCAAACAACCCACTTGCGCCCTCCTGCATGGGCGGCATTTAAGTGCTGGGCGGCCATTTCGCTGCGATGCCCTCGGGGGCTTGCATACGTGCAAGTGCGACAGGTAGGCGGCCTCACCCAGCGCCAGAAGGGCAGCTGCGAGAGCGCCCGTCCCGCTGCGAGAGCCAACAGCAGCGTGCTGCATCCTAGGCGGAAGCCAGCACGCCAGGCAAGAGATCCAGGGCCGCTGGGCCGCCGTTGGTGCCCGTCTGTCGGGCGGCGCCGCCCGCGCCCGCCGGCGCGCCGGTGCTTGTGCCTCGGTGAAACCAAGGTGGCGGTTCCCCGTGCATACCCTGTCGCAGTCCGCTGTCATGGAGGCTGAGGCACGGTAACAGCCGGCATTCACTCCGAGGGAGCCATGTCACTGATCAGCGGCTTTGCCGCCGTCAACCAGGCTGAGCAGGCGGGTGGCGGCGAGCAGCGGCAGCTGACTCTCGAGGCCCGCGAGGCTCGAGCCATCACCGCATGGGAGCAGGCACTGGCGCTCATTGCGGCGCAACGGGATGAGGAGGCACAGGTGGGGAGCGCTGGGCATGCTTTGGGCTGTCCTCGGTGGCGGGTGCGGTTGTGTGCCGCGGCTGGAATGCAGCGTTGCGTTGCTAACAACCGGCAGCTCGCCTGTTGCTCTGCCGGCCAGCCCTCTGGGGTGCGGTTATCAGCAGTGGGGGCCTCTCATGGAAGCGGTGCTGCCGTGCCGCTCCCATGCCCTCAGGCTGCGCTGCGTGCGCTGCTAGACGACCCTGCTGTGGACGGCTGCGCCACCGACCAGCTGCACCGCCTCAAGTTCTTGTCCCTCAAAAACCTGGCGGAGCTGCTGGCCCGCAACGGGGCGGCGGCCGCACCCGAGGCGCTGGCCGTGTACTGCCAGGCCACGCAGGTGGGTGCTGGGGCACAGGGGGAGGAGGGGGTGGAAGCGCCAGGTGGCTGGTGCCTGCGGGCAGCATCGGTTCCAAAGTGCCGACAGTTGCCAGAGCAGCTGGAGGCAGCCGTTGCGCTTCAACTTCTGGTGTGCGGGCTGGCATGGGCTGGTCTGATGCTGACTTGGTGTCAACCGCTTCCCCTGCTGCAGGTGGTGGACGATGATGCCGTGCTGTGGAGCAAGCTGGGCACACTGGTGAGAGGTTTACCAGTGGGGCTTCTGGGGGTGCCCAAAGCTTGCGGGGCACACTGATGAGGCAGCGCACTCACCCAGTGGGGTTTCTGTGGGCCGGTGGGCGCAGCTGCTCGGGCAGAGCGTCCAGGCTGCACATGTGGATTGTTATTGCGTGAAAATAGGTGGCACGCCTGGCAGCCGAGCAGCCGCCTGGCATTTCACCAACCTCGCCCTGTCTGCGCGCTCTGCTGCACAGGCGGCGGAGGCTGGGTACTGGGCGGCAGCTCGCAGCGCCTTTGAGCGCGGATTGGAGCTGGACCCTCAGCACCCAACCATGGCCGACAAGCTGCTCCAGCTGCTGCTGCATGTGGGTGACTCTGGCGCGGCGGCCGCACTGGCCAGCGCCATGCTGCGGCGCAACCCGCGGCACGCCCCCGCAGCGGCGGTGGCAAAGCAGGCGCGCCAGGGCGGCGCCCTGCCGTCTGCGTTGCGCGGCGGCCTGCTGCAGCTGGCGCCACTGCAGGCTGTGCCGGCGCAGGCGCAGCAGCCGCTGGGGTGGGCGTGGCAGTACACCACCACCGAGCGGCCGCGCACGCTGGAGCAGCCGACCTGGCAGCAGCTGCTGCACCACTCCCTGCTGTTCCTCAGCAACAACCGGCTGGCGGAGGGCGGCAGCAGTGCGGCAACGGGGGCAGCCGCGCCACCCGCAGTGGAGCACCATGCACACAAGGTGCCGTCCCTGGTGCGGTTCAACATCAAGCGGGCGCAGCCCCCGCAGCAGGCGCAGCAGCATGCACAGGCGCAGCAGCAGCAGGGGCAGGCGCAGCAGCAGCAGGGGCAGGCGCAGGCAACTGGGCAGCCAGCATCACAGCAGGATCAGCAGCAGGCTCAGCCCGAGGCAGCCGGCAGCCCTCCAGTCCCACAGCAGGCACCTGCCGCAGCCGCCGAGGCAGCAGCGAGCGGAGATGCGGCAGCAGCGACCCCGGCTGCGGCCGCAGGCGTTCAGCCGGCCACACCAGCCGCCGCTGTGCCAGCAGGCGAGGCTACGGTTGTACCCGCAGCCAAAGAGGCAGCGCCGCCGCCGGGTGCTAGCCCAGTTGCGCCCACGCCAGCGGCAGCGGCTGAACCAGACACCAGCGCTGTGCCGCACTCAGGCGCTGGGCCCGACTGCGGTCCAGAGGAGGCAGCCATGGAAGCCGCAAAGGGGGAGGAGGAGGACGAGGAGGAGGATGGGCAGGAGCAGCGGCATCCCAATGGCAGCGGGGCGGCCAGCGGGCGGAAGCAGGAGGGGCGTGCCACTCGCTCTCGGGTGGCCACCGGCAGGGGCCTGCCACTTGTGCCTGCTGCTGGTAGCGGTGAGGAGCAGCAGTCGGCAGAGGGCGAGGCAGCAGACCTGCTGAGCACGCTGGGCAGCCTGCTCAGCACGCCGCAGCTGCCACCCGGCACGCCGCTGGGGACGCCCTCGCCGTTGCTGTGCTCGCCGGCCTCGCGCGCGCCTGGTGCGGGTGCAGGCGGCGAGGGGCAGCAGGGCGGCGCCGATGCAGCGGCAGCTGGGCAGCAGGAGGAGGCAGAAGTGAAAGCTTTCCTGAAGCGGCTGCCGTCGGCTGGCGTCAGCCGGCAAGACCTGGCCATGCAGCTGCTGGGCGCGCTGTGCACAGCCAGCGCCGCAGCGCAGCTGTCCCCGGCGGTGCGGTACCAGCTGCTGCAAGTCGCACACCAGGCGCAGCACAGCGTGCCGCAGCTGCCGCCCGCCCACTGCCTGGTGCTGGGAGAGCTGTTTGCTGATGCGGCAGCGGCGGCAGCAGAGGCAGGCAAGCAGCGCGTGAGCGGCGGGCTCACGCTGGGCGGCCAGGGCGGCGGCGGCGCAGCAGCGGCGGCACCCAAACCCAGCGGTGTGGACACCAGCCCACAGGCGCCTGGCCGCACTAGCGGCATGGCACGCCGGCCATCAGCGCGCGCCAAGCGATTGGAACTGTCGCTGCTTGCACTACAGCAGTCGGCACGCCTCTGGCTGGCCCGCTACCGGCTTGCTGCCGCAGAGGGGCGGCCCCCAGGCGGCCCACTGCACGCTGAGCCGGCGGCAGGACAGGCAGCAGCAGAGCAGCTGCCGGCAGGGATGGTGCGCTACTGGTGGGCCACCGGCCGGCTGCTGGAGAGCGAAGGGGACATGGTGGCGGCTCGGGCGGCATACGCCACCTGCGAGCAGGGCCTGCCCATGCTGCAGGGTGAGTGCTGCGCAGCGGCGGTGTGTAAGCCTGGGCAACACGTTGTGTGTGGTGGCATGGCAGCTCAGCCGATGTCCACTATCCATGGTGCTTATTGAAGCTTGCCTAACTCATGCGCATCGGTTGCTGCCTCCCGGTGTGCAGGCATCCGTGTGGTCTCGCTGCCACACGGCCAAGCGGGCGCCACCATCAGCGCCGCTGCACTGCGCAGCAAGCAGGAGGCGCTGCAGCTGCACGCTGTGCTGGAGGGCGCACAGCGCAGCGCAGCGGCGGGCGACCACAGCGCGGCAGTGGCCACGCTGGCACCCGTGCTGCTGTGCTGCAGCGACAAAGAGCAGCAGATGTTGCAGCTGGACCAGCAGCAGTGGCTGCGCGGCATGCGGCGGCTGCTGGAGTCAGCTGATGCCACCGGGGCCTGGGGCCTGGCCCTGCGCTGCCACCTGCGCCTGCTTAACGCCCTGCTCCCCCAGGTGCCAGCCCAGGCGCTGGCACTGCTGCGTGGCAGCGAAGACCAGGCTGCCGGCGGTGCCCTGCTGCCCGCCCTGCTGCCCGCGGTGGAGCAGCTGGCGCAGCATCAGCCTGCGCTGGCTGCCCTGGAAGCCGCAGCCTCCTTCTTGCACCAGCACGGTGTGCAGCTGCTGCTGAGCCCCAGGAGCGGCAGCGGCGGTGCCAATGGTAGCAGCAGCAATGGCAGCGGCAGCAGCAGCGGCGGCGGCGGCGGCAGTGGGTCAGGCTCAGCCTGCTCAGTCGCTCTGCATCCGAAGGAGGTGGCCATGTTTGAGGCCGTACAGCACCAGCTGGTGACGGCGCTGGCCAGCTGCAGCGCGGCGCTGGCGGCAGCGGGCGCGGCGGCGGCCCAGTCGCACCTCAACCTCAAGGTGGGAGGCTGGCGGGCAGCCTGGCATCCTGTTGTGCTCTGGCTGCTTGAAGCGCTGCAGCTCGCACCTGCCTGGCTCAAGTAAACACCACAACTTGAGCGGCAACACTGTTTTGCTCTGCCCTGATCGGACGCGCTGCTGTCGCCTCTCCGCACTGCCCAGATCAACAAGGAGCGAGAGGCAATGTGCGATGCAGCCACCGCCCTGCTGCACCTGAGCAGCCTGGCGGCAGCCAGCAGGGGGGCTGGCGCAGCGCCTGCGTCGCGCCCGCCGGATGAGCAGCTGCGGCCAGTGGAGCAGGCGCAAGAGCTGGCCTGGCTGCTGTGTGACACGCTGGGCAGCGCTCAGGCGCTGATGGAGCGCCACGGACGGTTTGTGCAGGTGGGTGCTTTGTGGCGCCGGTAGCTTGCGAGAGCTACAGTTTCGGAAGTGGAGGGAGGAGTGTGCGATGCTGCTGTAACTGCTGGCTTTGGCCGAGGCCTTCGCACGCTCATGTTCACATCCTTCTTGCCTACCTTTGCCCGCACGTCTGCTCCCTGTCCGCAGGCGTGCCTGTCGGAGCTGCGGCGCCAGCTGGCCCGTCTCGAGCCCCTGCGCCGGCAACAGGCGGCAGGTGCCGCGGATGGCCCTGCGGCTGCAGCAGAGGGTGCTGAAGACGCCGAGGAGTTGCATGCTGCGCTGACCACGGGGCTGCAGCACTGCCTGCTGTGGCTGTACGGCTTGGAGCTGCCTGGGCTGGAGAAACAGGAGGAGTGGGGCGGCGACTTCCAGGTGGGTGCTGGAACAGAAGGGTTGAAGGGCCATTTAGAGGGATCATTGATGGGCCATTGAAGGACATTGTTCGAAGGACTTGGAGCTCGATGGGTTGCACTGTGCAGCTGCTGGTGACGTGGTTGCACTGTGCAGCTGGTGGTGATGTGATCCATTGTGCAGCAGGTGTTGCCTTGTGGCGGGCTTGCCAAGGCCCCAGCCGTGCCTGGCCGGCCCTGCTCTGCTGGGGCAGCCACACGTTGCGTGGCCCACGCACGCCGCCCACGCCCCATGCGAATGGCAATGCCTGTTGCAACCCTGCATCTGCGCAGGACAAGGGGCCGAGCGATGCCGCAGCTCGCCAGCTGGCCAGCCGCGCAGCTGTCGCGGAAGTGTGGCCTCTGGTGGAGCCCCACTTGCTGGACGACTTGCAGCGCATCACCAGGTATCGAGGCTTCCTGCTGGCGGCTGCTGCACACTTCCCTGCGCCCCCGCCTTCGGTGGTGCAGCACTCAGCCGCCGCCTGGCGCCAGCTGGTGGCAGTGGAACCGCCCATGCTGCCGTGCGCTGAGCTGGACGGTGCGGCCGGCAGCTCGGCGGCTGCGGCAGACCCCATGCAGCGCCTGCTGCGGCTGGCGGCTGCCCGCGGTGGCAGCCAGGAGCAGGCAGCTTTGGAGCAGGCAGCGGAGCCCATGGCAGTGGATGGAGAGGCGGAGGGCTCGGCGGGCGCAGCTGCTGCTGAGGCGGCAGCCGGCCAGGGCGGCCTGAGCGAGGAGGATGGCGAGCGGTATGCACCCGTCATCCGTAGTCTCTTCTACCTGCTGAGCGTGCTGCAAGATGCTGAGGTGATCCTGGGGCTGGGCTGTGGTCCTGGTGGCTGAGGTCCTGTGCTCGTGCCTGCTGGGCTGTGGCCCAGCCTGGCTGGTTTCCAGCGGGCGTGGGGTTTCCGTAAAACCTGCAGCACGTGCCCCCAGTAAAAAAGTTGCTGCCTATTTTTGCGCACCCCCAAACCCACCACCTGCTCACCCAGCCACCCTGCGTGCAGGACTCTGGCAGCCGCAGCCTGCTGGGCGAGGGTGCAGAGCGCAGCCTGGAGGCGCAGCTGCAGGCTGTGAGGTGGGATGTGGCGCTGTGCCCCGGCCGGGCAGCCAGCTGGGAGCGCCTGGCTGCTGACTACCACACAGCTGCCGACGACTTGCTGGTGCGTAGGGCTGCCGGGGCTGGTAATGCTGTCTCGCACTTGTGAGCAGGCTGGTTTGCATTAAGGGCTCATCCGCTGGCTTGCCCCAGGGGTTGCCCGTACTCAGCTGTGCATGGCTGCAACCTGCCTGGTGCATGGCTTTACCCTGCCGTGCCCTTCCTGCCACATTAACACAGAATGAGGCCAGCAAGTTGAGGACGCACCTGGAGTGGAAGTATGACCCCGCTCTGCAGCACAGGTGAGGGCAGTGATGGCACGTGGTGCCTGAGGTGATGAGGGCACGTGATGCCTGAAGGGCACGTGATGCCTGAAGGGCACGCGATGCCCGAGTCACGTGGTGCCTCAGGTTGGTAGCTGCTCACCAGCACGTGCGCCTGACTCGTCAATGTCCATGGCGTCCATCATGCAATGCGTCCCATGCCCCACGGCTGCCTCCACACCCCTGCCTGCATCACAGAGCCAAGCACTGGCGGCGGATGGCCTTCTGGGCATCGTTGGGTGCCTGGCTGACCGCAGAAACCGACGATGACCGGGCACGGCTGCTCGTCGGCACCGGCTCCAGGTGCCGAGAGGGGCGTGACCCGCTTGCCTGTGTTGAACTTGTGTGTGGCTCAGCACGCGCTTGCGCTGCTGTGCATGCTTCACACTGACGTGGCCGCCTCATCTTGCCGTCGTCATGTTGTTCACTTCCTTGCACCCTCGCCCTCGCCCTCACCCGGCTCCTCCCGCTCACAACTGGCAAGCAGGCTGCTGGAGGATGCGCTGCGCACGCTGCCCTGCCAGGACCCTATGGCCGATGATGCCACCTGGCGGGCAGCCAAGTCCGACCCGCCCCGCACCCAGGGCCTGCGCCTGGCACTGGCGGCTTTCCAGGCCTCTCGGCAGCTTGCGGCGCAGGGCAAGGCAGGCGCAGAGGACTGGGAGGTTCTGCTGTCCCAGTCGCGCTGCATGCGCAAGCTCGGGCAAGCCCCCGCAGACTGGCTGCCGCTGCTGGCGCGCGCCTGCCAAGTGGCAGCCGCCGACGGCGGCGTGCTGCTGCCGCTGTACAAGCTGCATGCGGCGCGCATGCGCCTGCTGCTGGCCATGCCGTCGGCGCGGCGGTGGGCCAGCAGCAGCGGCGCGGCACGCCCCAGCAGCCGCAGCAGCAGCAGGCCGGGCCGGGATGCAGACCCAGAGCAGGAGCGCGCCCTGCTCCGGCTGGTGGCCAGCTACTGCTTCCTGCCCAGCACGCCTGTCCAGCTGGCCAGCCAAGGCGAGCTGCTTGGCCCGGAGGCAGGCGAGGGCGACCAGCCCACAGCTGAAGGCCTGCAAGAGCTGTGGAACGGCCTGCTGGGCGACTGCTGCGCGGCCATGCAGTGGGTGCAAGAGAAGGACCGGGCCTTCCACCGAGCCGCGCACAGGTGGGCCTGGCCTGGCGGTTGGGCGTGGTTTGGGCATGCGCAGCTGTGCATGCAGGGTGGGCCCAACAGTCCTGGCTGGGGGGGTGGCCTCTGAGCTGCACTACTTCCCGGGCCAAGTGGGAGCATCAATGTTGCTCCGCATTGGCCTGTCCGCCTGCCCCCGCTTGCAGGCTGGCTGCTGCCATGCAGCAGGTGGGCGAGGCTGGCGAGGCGGCGGCCGCCCTGCTGCCCTTCTTCTGCAAGGCCAAACAGCCCTTCTTCCCAGCCCTGCAAGCCATCCAGGTGGGCTGGGCTGGTAGTGCGGCAAGTATGTGCAGAGCGTTCACCTCTGGGTGACCTTAGTGCCAAAGTCTGCATTGGACATGTGGTGCTCGCACTGCCCTGCTTCATGGGCTGGGAGGGAATACAGGACAGGGCAGGCACCTGCTCGATTCAGAGCTAGCTAACTGCACTTGCCTGCCCGCCAGCATACTCACTGAGATGTCCCTCACGCATGCCTGCCTCTGCGCCTGCAGGACAGCAGCGTGGCCAGCGGCACCCGGCGGCGCGGCCGGCAGGCCAAGGCCAGCAAGCAGTCCCAGCAGGCGGAGGGTGGCGCGCAGCAGGAGGCCGCTGAGGCCGCTGCGGCGCTGCCTGAGAGCCGCTGGGGCGAGGAGCCAGCCAAGCTGAGCAGCGTGGGCTTGGAGGAGGATGAGGCGCACTTTGGCACCCGGCTCAGGCAAGTGGTGGGGGCGAGTGCTGGGTTGCGGTGCTTCCAGCTGCTTGCCGGCGGGGCACACCATGTTCGCTTTGACTGCACAGTTGCAGATGTCGCTTTCCCGACAGGCAATGCGCACCGTGCTGCGCCAACACACGCCCTATTGCAGGAAGACGCTCCGCCTCTACCTGGCCTGCCTGTCGGATGCCGCAATTGCCTCTCAAGGCGCTGCTCAGCAGGGCGAGGCAGGCCAGCCCCCGCCTCTGGATGCCTTACAAGCAGCGGCCGCCTACCTGGCATCGCCGCCCGCGGCTACCAAAGCCTGGGAGGGCAGCGGCAAGCTGGCCAGGTGAGCAGGGGACTGGTGGCATGGTCGCATAGCGCTTGCCATGTGGAGCACAATTTCACCCATCATGGCCGTGCCCAGACCGCCTGAACCAACCAGTGCTGTGTGCCATCCGGCCTCTGTGCAGGGGCCATTACCTGCTGGCGCTTGCAGCCAGCCTGCGCTCGTGCTGCCCGCTGGAGCAGCTGCAAGCGCTGCCGCCGCCTGAACCGCCGTCCACCGTGCGCCCTGCTGAGGCGGCACCAGCAGCAGCGGATGCGGGGGGTGCAGCAGAAGCCATGCAGCTGGATGGAGGTGCTGGCAGCGGCGAGCAGGCCGGGCAGGCCCCAGAGCCGCCTGCGCATCAGACGCCTGGTGCAGCGCTTCGCGCCCCTGCCGTCACCTTTGCCGCCCCCGCGACTGGCGCCCTGCCGCGCTCGGCTGCCCCTGGCACCGGCGCCCACGCCACACCAGTGGAGCTGGCGGTGGCAGGCACTGCTGTGGGGTCATGGCGCACGCTGCCCACCCCTGCCACCCAGGTCCGGCTTGGGGTGCTCTGTGCTGCTGGGTATGGCACCGCCATGAGGCAGCCCCTGGTCTTCCCCAAACCATGATCGCCTCCTGTTTTCTGCCACGCAGGCTCGACAGCAGCAGTCGGCGCACATGCTGCAGCTGGCGGCCCGCCTGGACGCCGCCGCTGTGGAGCCGCTCCTTGCCAAGGCACACCAGGTCAGAAGGCGGGGCCGCCGTGGCAGGAGGCACGCCTGCTGAGCAGCGCGCCTGCTGCTGAGGCAGCGTCTGAGCGTTAGGCGTGTGGTGAATGCACTGCGGTACGCTGTGCCAGATGCCCAGTCTCACAGACCACCCAAGTGTGGCCTGCCTGCCCATGCCCATGCCTGTCGGCCAGTCTCACAGCCACCCATCTGCGGCATGCCTGCCCATGTCCCCAGGTGTTTTCCGAGTACGGCCTTCACGCCGAGGATGAGGACAAGTGGCGCAGCGAGGCAGCGTCTGCAATGCAGGCGGCACAGAGGTGGGCTGCGGTTGTTGGGTGGCTGCGACTGTCGTTCCAGTTGCTTCGGTTTCAGCTCCAGGTCTGCAGCGTGTAGCCCTGCTGAATGGAGGTTTGCTGGATGGTCAGGCTTGAACCGAGTTGCCACACCTGCCCGCCCCCGCAGCATGGGCGGCAGCCAGCTGGCTTGTGATGCGGAGCTTGAGCAGCTGTGGAAGCAGCCGCAGCTGCTGCGCAAGATGTTCAGGTGGGGGGCATGGGGGGCTTTCGGGGATGCACTCATGTGCTTGTGCGTCCCGTTGCAGTCAAGGGCGCTCACGGGGCGGCACATGCGGCAGCAGCACAGGGCAGCACATGGGCAGCAGCGTGTGCAGCATGTGTCGCAGCACAGCTCTGCCACAGCTCCCTCCCCGTCTCTCGTCTCCCTCCTCCTCCTGCAGCCTGTACGCTACGCTGTACGTGCACCTGCTGCAGCAGCAGGGCGAGGCCGACAAGCTGCTGCAGCTGCTGCAAGCCATGAAGAAGCGGTGAGGCGCCTCCTTGGCTTTCCCCAGCGGTTGGCTGCTGCTACTGCTGGGCATGGCCGCTGGCATTGCTGGGAGCATGGAGCCGGATGCCAACTGCCTCGGACATGCAACAACGGGGATGGGCCCGCCGTTGTGGGTGGAGTGAGCACCAACTTGCCCTGCTCTGAACCCTCCCTCGCCCATGCCCCGCAGGGTGCGAACGTTTGGCGGCGCTGAGCCTCGCCAGGCGCGCCTGCTGCGCCGCCAGGCCCAGCTGCTGGCTGAGACACTGCTGGCCACAGTGGAGGCTGGGCTGGATGGCTTGGAGCTGGATGGGGCAGGGGCGGTGCGGGCGCAGCAGGCACAGCAGCCGCAGCAGGAGGGGCAGGAGGCAGGCCAGCAGGAGGGGCAGGCAGCGGCGCAGCAGGCGCAGCAGGAGGCACAGCAGGAGACTGCCATGGACGTAGAAGCTGCAGCAGCGGACCAGCACGCACAACTGGTGCAGGCTGCAGCTGCCCAGCTCGAGGCTGCGGCACAGGACCAGGCCTCGCCCGGAGCAGCTGGTGCACAGCAGGCAGCAGGTGGAGCAGCCGTGCGGGTGACCGGCGCCTCGCCGCTGCCTGCGGCCGCCGCACAGCCGGCTGCACGGACGCCCGCTGCCGCGGCTGGCGCGGGCGGTTTGCGTTCCACCACACCTGGCACCGACCTGCGGGCAGTGCTGGGCACGCCAGCAGGGCCGCTGCCCTCGGCTGAGCAGTCGCAGCTGCAGGAGCGGGGCATGGCGCTGCTTCAGGTAGTGCACGCCTTCCACAAAGACATCTCCCGCTGGCTCCAGGTGGGTGGCCCAAGGACCCACAGAGCGGGTGCCCAAGGGCCCACACAGGCTAGGATTGTGCGCGCGCTTTGACCGGCCAGAGCTGCGTGCTTGCAGCACGGCGCGAGCAACATTGCCCTGGGCAACAAGGTGCATACCTGCCGCCCTCTGTCTGCCTGCAGGTGGCCGGCGCAAGCGCGGGGG
This sequence comes from Chlorella sp. Dachan, assembly GCA_006782975.1. Classification (NCBI taxonomy): domain Eukaryota; kingdom Viridiplantae; phylum Chlorophyta; class Trebouxiophyceae; order Chlorellales; family Chlorellaceae; genus Chlorella; species Chlorella sp. Dachan. The sequence continues at coordinate 1,719,594 of RRZL01000080.1, read as the reverse complement.
GCAACAGCGGCAGCTCCGTGCGAGATGAGCTCCGGGCGGTGGGGCGCAGCGGCGAGCAGGCGGTGCTCAGGTGGGCAGAAGGCCTGGCTGGTTGGTGGGAGATGCCCTGGATAGTGGGGTGGCGAGGTTGGCTCTGCACACAGCCAGGCTTGCTGCTACACGCTGGCGCACTCGCACGCTCGCGCCTGCACCCTGCTATGCAACAAAACGTGCACTGCCCTGCCTTCCGCCGCCGCAGGGCATTCAAGCTGTATGCCGGCTGCTCTGGCGCAGCGGTGCCCGGCAGCAGCGGCGAGCAGCTGAAGGCGGCGGAAGAGGCAATCAAGCAGCAGCGGCGGCAGTCGCGGCAGCAGGGCGCCGCTGGCCGGCAGCAAGCCGCAGCCGGCGGGGCGGTTGGTGCTGCAGCCGGCCTGCTGCCAGCTATTGCTGAGGCGAGAGAGGAGCGGCCTGCTGCTGGCGGCGGCGGGCGCAAGCGCGGTGCGGCGGTCAGTGATGCGCCACCAAGGAGCACCCGCAAACGAGTGCGGTGTGGCAGCGCAGCGCTTGGGCAGCAGGCACAGGCTGGGCAGCAGGATGGGGAGGCAACAGCGGAAGGGGCAGCCCAGCAGGTGGAGCAGCAGCAGCAGCAGCAGCAGCAGCAGGAGGAAACGGAGGCGGAGGCGGAGCAGGCGGAAGCTGGGATGTAATGATGATGCTGTGGAGCGCGCCGCAGCCGCAGACAGCAGCTGAGGCGCTTGATCACGCCAAACATCTTGACAGCCGACCTGCCTGCGCGTTACAGATGACTGTTAGGTTGCAACTGTATATATGACAATCTGTTGTGTTTGACTTTGTGGACTTTTTGCACATGAAACAATGAAACAACTTGGGTGCACCTTCAATTGAGTGGGAGTCAGCGGCGACGATTGGCGAGCAAATCATCAGTGGGCTTGGGGGCTCAGTCAGCGTCTGGCCCGTGGGATCAAAGGCATGCTGGGAAACATGCCTCATGTCGGCGCACAGGCCGTGGTCTTGTTGTGGCTCAGCTGCTGGCGCTGCCGGCGCCTGCCAAGCCTGAGATGTCCAGGGACCAGGGCTCATCAGGCGGTGCCAGCTCTGCCACGGGGGTGAAGCGGGGGCCGCCACCCGCCGCCTGTGCCGCCTTGAGGGCGGCGGGAATGTTGATCTGCACCCAGCGCGGCGTGCCTGCCGTGCGCATGTAGATGGTTGCATTGAGGTGGTCTCGCACATATTGAATCTCGGTCATGTCGGTCGGCAGGGTCAGCGTGTTGTTGGGCCTGCAGGCGGGTAGGTGGGCAGGGAGGGCAGGGGCAGGGGGGCCCGATGAGGGCCGTACAGCAGCCGCACCCACCCCAGCTCAAAGGGTGGGTGGGTGGGTGATGGTAGGTGTGCAGCAGTCGCATCAGCAAGCACTTCAAAAGGGAGAAGATGGAATGCTGGGCCAGACACGCCTGCAGGCGGTACAGGCATGCACAGCGTGCACAGCATCCGTGCCCACCAGGAGCCGGGGATGGCCACTCGATCCAGGATGCGGATGCCTTGCATGATGACGGGGTGCACCGGGTCGGGGCTGTTGGCGGGCGAGTAGGGGCCGCGCTTGGGGAATGCGTCGGGCAGGAAGGTGGCGTTCTGCGACACAGGGGCAGCAGGGAGTCATGGTGCATAAACAAGCGGACTGTGCGGCTGTGTGCACCAGTAGTAGTGTTGGCAGAGGCATGGCGTGTGGCTGGACAGCAGGCTTGAGCATGCCATGTTCTTCCTTTGGCACCCACAGCAGCTTGCCTTCAGCATGGCCAGCACGGTGTACCCTGCAGGGGAGTGAACGGGAACATGAGGACATGGGAACAATGCAACATGAGGCAAACACTAGGGGTTTGTGGGCGACTTCCAATCGTGGCACCTTTGGGAACCAAACTCCCACCCCCCTCCCACATGGCACTGCCCTGGCCCCGAAATCCACCAGGGAAGAATGCCTTACGCGTAATCACATCGCATGGATCATCGCTGACTTGACCTTGAGAGCGCGCTGCCGCGCCGGGGTCTGTCACTTGGCAGAAGCCCGGCTCAAACAGCTGGGGCAGGGGGGTGGCAGGGGGAGGTGCCTGCATCACTCCGGCAGGCCGAGAGTGTCTCACCACAACAGAGTAGCGGGCAGTCCTACTGCCAGAGCTGTCGGCAGCCCGAACACTATGGCCCCACTGGAAAGGAGCGCTATTAGAGGCAGCATCCCTGTCCTCCCCAGGCAGCGCCCACCGCTCACCGGGCCATTGAGCTCGCCGTGCTGCGCAATCTGCTGGGCCTTCCACCTGGCTGCATCGGCCTGGCTGAGCGGGATGGGCCAGTTGGTGGCCACCTTGTCGGGGTTGCGCACCACCTTAGGAAAGCCAAGTGAGATGAGCATGAGTGGTGGTTGGTGTCGAGGGATTGTTCAAGCTTGGCAGGCGTACAAGCACGACGCACAGCATGTGCAGCTGCAGAGAGCTGCGTGGCACGTCAAGGTTACTATCCAACTACCTTCCAGTCCTCGGGCCCAACAAGCTCCAGCACTCCATAGGCCCCCGTTGCATCCGCCACGGCCCAGTGGAGAGGGATGTTCAAGGCAGTGCCTGCACCACAGGGAGGCCACAGAGTACGGCATTGGGTTTTGGGGTGACCACAGCCCAGGACCAGGGCACCCCCAGTAACTCCATATCATCCGGCGCATATATGGGCTCTCACCCTGGTCATCCACAATCTGCAGCTTGCTGGGCAGCATGGCCTGCTCCACCTCGTCCAGGGTCGCAAAGTTGGCCAGCATGTAGCCCGCCACGTCTGCAGAAGAGGGCTGAACGTGTTCATAGCCAGGGTTGCAGAGGTGCACGTCTGCCCACTGCCAGTGGCAGGCCAGCAACACAAGAGGGTCACAGCTGCGCTCACCCATTGAGGACAGCGCAGGGAGGCTGCTGCTCTCGTCGGTGGCGTTTGGGTAGCCTGCAAGCGGGCGGGTTGAGAGTTACCGACAAGCCGCCATGAGGGCAGCCCACCAGCTCCCTACCGCCCTGTCCTTGTGCATGCCCTGCGCAATGCTTTCAGCCACTACAGTGGCACTTGGCTCAAAGCATTGCGATACAGTAACTGTAGTGCACGCCCCTCCTCCAGCTGCAGCCCGTGGACCGCCCCCCCCAGCTCACTGTAGGGCGCGTCCACAGGCGCGAAGACGCCCAGCGAGGCCACAGCCAGCCCCCTCTCGTTCATGCCATCCAGGCACAGGCCGACAGAGGTGTTGTATTGCCCTCCACACTCCTGGGCCAGTCCAGCGATCAGGTACTCAGGCCAGAATGTCGTGCACGTGAAGCTGCGGGGTGGATGGAGAAATAGTGAAGCTGCGGGGTGGATGGAGAATTGGCGGGGTGAAATGCTTAGCGGCTTTCTTGTGCCTCGCGGTGGGAAGCACCTCAGGGCGGGAGCCACCCTGACTGGGGCGGGGCTTTGCATTTGGGCTCAACCATTCTTGCTGTGCGGCGTCTCACCCAACCTTGCTTTGTTCGCCAAACAAGCCGCTGGGCTGGCAGCCCTCGGGCGGCAGGTACCGCATTTCAGTGCCAGCGGGCACCACCGCCTGGGTGAAAGTGAAGGGCACGTCGCGCTGCACAGCAGCAGGCAGGGGCAGGGCAGAGGTGGAGCGCGTGGGCGAGCGAGGGCATGGCAGGGGTGCATGTCATTCACACCATCCTCTCATCTGCGTCCGTTCCCATGCCGCCGGTCCATGCACTTGGCCAAGCCTGAACCCCAAGCCCACGTGCGTGCCTCGGCCATAGGTGGGAAGTCGAGGTTGCGAAAGCCCACAACAGCGGGCGACACTGACGGGTCGGCGAGCAGCATGTCGGAGCACGCGCGCACACCGTGCCGTGCCAGCGCAGCCAGCAGCGCCAGCGCGAGCAGGGCAGACGGGGCCTGTATGGTCCACATGGTGCTTGGTTGCACACAACCCTGTGAGCATTTGGATGAGGATCTTGCATGCATGGGATGGTGGCATGCGGATGGGGCAGAATGGCAGCCCTTGCGCCGCTGGCGCCGCCGGTTTGCGGCAAGGGGGCGCAAGGCCGCGGCTGACCCCATCCGCCGTATCGCCCGCCCGCAAACCTCAAGCCGTTGTGCTGGGCGATCTGCATCCCTGCCAGGGCCCAGCCCGCCGACCTGGGTTCGAGGGTGCTGGAGGAAGCCGCGTGTCGGAATTAAGGGTGTGGACGGCTTCAGACGTGTTGAACAGCAGCTGTGGATGGAACGAGGCGCTGGAGAGCTGTTGCAAAGCGCAGGACGCATGCCCCGCTTCTCGGCTGGCTGCCGCCCGCGCTGCCGCTCTGCCGCCGCTTAACGTCAGCCAACGCCGATGGCAGCCCTGTGAAAACGCCCACGAGCTTGCAGCTGCTACCAATGGCTTCTATAACCCCCATTGCTGGGCATCATTAGCTCAGGCACCCAAACAGCACACGCCTGGGGCTCGCGGCGGCGCAGATACCGCCATGCAGTCCCGGGTGGGCGCAGCGTGCAAACCCAGAACCGGCAACCTGTGCTTGTTTGCACACCTTCCAAGCTCCGTGAGACTGCAATCAACCCGCCTGGCTGGGTGTTCACCGTGCGTGAGGACGCCCACGTTTCGCAACTTGCCCAGAAGAGGTCCCCACCTCCGGTTGCACCTCTAAACTGCAAGTCCTTCATGAAGCAACGTCCGGCGGGGTTCTGGAGTGCGCCGCTCCTGTTGCTGATCGCGGCGGCGGCGGCGCTGCCGCAGCTTGCCGCCACGCAGAGCATCTACAGCCCCGGCCTCTCCCAGGAGCAGGTGCGCTCCATTTCTTGCGCACCAGCTTCCAGGGCTGTCTGGAGTGGTACAGGATCGATTTAAACAGTCCTCCAGCACAAGACAAGGCATGCAGGGGTCTGGTTGGCGGCAAGCTGATGCTTGGCAAACGACTGTTCTGATCCCCTCGCTTCGCTCAGGCCAACCAGCTGGCTGGCTTCTGGCGCTACCAGAATCGCAGTCAGGGTACCTTCTGTTTCTTCGGCACTGTATGGGACGAGATCATGGCCGAGGCGGCAGCCAAAGGGCCTGATGCCATCAACGTAACGCAGGTGTGTGATGAAACCTGCCTCCAGCCACCTCAAGACTTGCAAGGTTACCTCTGGCCTGGCTATTTAGGGTCATTAAAAAAAAACTTGCGTCAGCCCGCTCTCACGCACATGTCTGTTGTGCAGAATAGACCTGACTGATTCTAATCTATCTCTATTTACCGCACACAGGTGCTGGCGGATGCCATGGCGGCCACCGCATTCTTCATCGATGGAGGCATCCTCATCCCATCAGTGGATGCCGCCACGGGCGTGTTTGGCGGGTGCGCACGGCCGCTGTGCATGGCTGCTCACCTGCCTTTGGCTCTTTGGCGTTGCCAACCAACACACAGCCAGCCGTGCACCTCATTTTCGATGCGCTGTTGCCCCTCAAAACCATCTTGCAGGTACTTCCTGACCAATGACATCACTCCATCGCCGGCGGAGCGGCCGCCCTTCCCGCTGGTGTCCCGCCTGGTGGGCAAGGCCCGGCCCGGCCAGGCGCCTGACCTGATGACTTGGCAGGTGAGCAGACATCGGAGGAGTGCTGACAGGAAGCTGTTTGCCAGCATGCCGGCCACAGAAGCAGACCAGCGATGAGTGCCAAGGGCACAGTTCATGGAGGCTTGATTTTCCAGCCTGCCTGCACCAGAAAGCTCCCTGCCTGCCCCTCTTCCTTCCCCTGCTGCGCAGGGCTGGTACGGCAACACCACCTCCCTGCTGCAAGGGGTGGTGCAAGCGGGCCAAGATGGCCAACTGGTCATGGACTTTCTGAGCAGCGGTGGGCGGAGGGCGCAATGTGGAAAGGAGGGGTGCCGAGGAAGCCGGGCACGGGGGGCAGAGGCTTCACACCCTGCATGCTGCATGGCCTGCTGCTTGATCAGGCTAGGGAACCGCAAGCTGCTGCGCATGGCACAGCATGGCACGGCCGACCTCCATGCGCACCGCCGCCGTCTTCACACTGTGCAGGCGGCCTGGCTGTCAAGCAGGGGCTGCCCGTTGATAACCAGCATGCGTGTGAGGTGCGCCCAACGGCGGTGCATCTATCTGCTGGTCAACCGCCCTGGGTGCCTGCCGCATGCGCCGCTGTGTGCTGCGGTCTGCAGCTTGCCCCTGCCTGTCCTGTCCTGTGCCGGCCACTGAATCCCGCTCCCACATGCAGTACTACCTTGCCAAGGAGGAGGGAGCAGACATCGAGGAGATGCTGGCGGCGCTGGCGCCCAAGCTGCCCGCGAGCCTCGACGGCGGCATCTGATGCGCGCTGCGCGCCCCACATTATTTTGATCAACAGACGCCGCACAGATGCCACCCCACTCCGCCGCCAAGCCCCTACTCTTGACCCCTCTTGCTGTCCACCAACCAGTTCCTTACATAAAATTGAGCAGCTGCAACATTCAAACATAAAGTTGAGCAGCTGGCAACAGCGCATGTGCACGTCAGGGCAGGCCAATCTGCAGGAGCCATTTGCTTGCACCAGGGATGACACCAGCTGCTGCTGCCATGCCGTCTCGCAGTGCTCACATGCCCTCCCGCAGGGCCAGCGTCATCAGCACCGCATCCTCCTCGGGGCTGCTGTAGTACTTTTTGCGCAGCCCGACTTGGCGGAAGCCCATGGATGCATACAGTGCGAGGGCTGGGTCATTGGAAGCCCGAACCTCCAGCAGCACCGACTCGGCGGTGGCCCTGCGGCAGAGAAGTGTGGATGCGGCACTGTGTGGGGCGAAGCTGAGAGAGCAGCGGGTGCCAACCGCGCCATTGGTGATCCATTGGTGATCACCAGCCGTGGCAGGCAATGTAGCTGGACACAGGTGTTTGGCCGGCTTTGCTGCCCAGCTGCCCAGCCCACCTGTGCCGCTCTATGAGGGTGTGCAGCAGCGCGCGTGCGTGGCCGCGCCGACGGTGCGCCGGGTGCACCGCCACCTGCCCAGGGGCAGGGCAGGGAGGGTTGGGCTCAGCCAGCCGTGGGCCACCGATGAATGCTCGCCTCCTTGGTAAATGGGCCTTCAATCCATCCAGCTGCCTCAAGCCGCCCTCGACATGACCGAACAAGCTGCCTGGGGATCTGTCAGATTAGCAAAAATAAAGATAAATCCAAACCAAAACAAAACACATCGTATTGCAAGCTGTCCACTCACATTCATGAGGTGCAGCTCATCGGGCACCTGCCAGCCCACCGCCCAGCCCACCGCCTGGCCGCCGTCCTCCGCCACTAGCACCGTGGAGCGCTGCCGCCTCAGCTCCGCCTGGCAGCGGACAAGGGGCGGTTGGTTGGGGGGCCACTGCATCAGTCTGATGTGAGCTCGACGGAAAGGGGCAGCTACCAAGCATGGCCTGCGAGTGTTGGGGGCCGAGGCAGTCGCGGCAAACCTGCCGGCGAATGCGCAGCACATTGCACACTACCAGCTCAGGCATTGCGCCCTGGCATGGGTGACCGACTGGGCAGTGCTTCACCTCGATCTGGGCATCACTCCAGCTGGCGCCCTCAGCAGTCAGCCGCTCGAGTTCAAGCAGGGATGGCAGGTCGGAATGTTCCGCCAATCGTATCGCTGCTGCTACTGCCCGCACTGTCTGTCTTCGCCTGACTGCCTGCCGCTGCCAGGGTAGCTGCACTGCACTGGATGCTGGGCGTCGTCCATTAATGCAACAAGTCCCGCTGAGCATCCTGCAACAGCACGCAGGGCGGGGTGGCCGGTGTTATGATGTCACCAGGAAACACATTGCTGATCCATGCGGCTGCCAGAAAACAGCGTTAAGCTTGACATTCAAAGATCTCACTGCTTGCGGGTGGCCCAGAGGGCGGACGCCATGCTGCTCGCTTTCAGTGGCGAGATCCGCGGAGCGGCGTCGGCGGCGGCAGCAAGGCCGAACTGCGGGCTTGCCAAGCGCGCTTCAACCGACTTTGCCAGCAGCTTGCGCTTTACGAGCGGGCCCTCCGTGCTTCAAGACGCACAGGCCAGGCGGGGCGACACTCTTTGTTGCTAACGAAGCCCCCGCCACGACCAGAGTTCAGGGCAGAGCAATCAAGTCGAGTTGACAGTGCTAAAACAATAGAACACGCGTGGCTGCCCTGGCGCAAGCTTGAGCCGTCGCCCGCCGCTGCTGCCAAAGCGGGCGAGCAGCGGGGCAACCTGAGCGGGGCTCGAGATTGCCAGCTTTGGCGACCATGCAGGCGCAGCACAGCACCCATTCTGTTTGCTCCAAACCTGACCGGTTTACAGTGATGGTGAATGCATGTTTGGTTAGGCAGAGTGTCATGTGAGGGCAGCATGCCAGGCGGCTAACCTGCTTGATCTGGCTGCTGCTGCGGATGCTCGGCTGCTGGTGCTGCAGCAGCACCTCCCTGCTGGCCAAGCAGCCCCTGGTCTGGAGGCAGCATGGCCATCAGCTGCTCAATGGACAGCTGCAGCGCCTGCTGTGGCAGCTGCTCCTGCTGCACCTGCGGTGGCGGCAACGCTCCAGCTGCCGCCGCCGGGTCTCCCGCACTCGGCAGGTCTGCGACACCAAATGCAGCAGCTGCCGGCCCCGCCTGCGCCGCCTCAGTGCCCTGCGCCGCTTGCTGGGCCGCCGCTGCGGCGGCATCAGGGAGCGCCAAGCCGCCTGCAGGGGACAGATCGTCCGTTTGCAAATCAAAAGCTGTGCTTCTGAGCAGTCCGATCTGCTGGCTCATTGCAGGCACTGCGCGTGGCCACCAGGGCCAGCAAACCAGAGCCCAGCGGCTGACCTGCATCCGGCGCATCGCCAGCTGCCACAATGGCTGCTTGCATGTCGGCAGGCAGCAGCTCAAACGGCGGGGGAGCGCCGGGCACCAGCTCCCTGCGACCAGGAGGAGCGTGGCAGCAGCCGTCGGCGATACACACGTCAACTGGGCTGCAAGGAAGCCTTGCCTTGAATGTGGAAACAAGCGTTCCTAAGGAACACGGGTTGGCCAGCTCCCCCGCATCACAACCTGTGCCGCCCCTTGATGGTGATCCTTTCAAGCCCAGGAGCCCCGGAAACGTGCATGCAGGCACCCAATAATCGAATATCCCCTGCACCTGATCTTGTCATTGCCCAGCTTGCCCAGGTCGATCCACTCAAAGCTCTCGTCCTCCTGGCCGGCATTGTCTGCAGGGTGCAGGGCAGGGTGCACGAGGCAGGTCAGACTGGGAGACCAGCCAACCAAAGCGATTGCCAGCATTCGGTCGAGTGCTGAAGTCCACGCGCAGCTGGCTGGAATCACTAGAAACAGCAGCAGCGGGGTCCCCACAGGGTCACCCCAACTCTCACACGTCAGCTGGTGCTTGGCCTTCTTGGGATTGAAGTCGCTGATGATCGCCGGCCACCAGCCACCTGCGGCAGGGCGCAAGCAAAGCAGGGGTGGGGCGGGGGCTGTCGCCAGGGCAACACCCCGACATGCGCAACCAGGACAACTCAGCATGGCGCCCTCAGCCGGCGCTCTCTCCGGGGCATGGCAAGCATGCATGCCTTGATGGCAGGCCTGTGCCGTCCTTGAACTTGAACGCGATACACCTTCCACGATACACCTTGAACGCGATACACCTTGAACGCGATACACCTTGAACGCGATACACCTTGAACTTGAACGCGATACACCTTCCACGATACACCTTGAACGCGATACACCTTGAACGCGATACACCTTGAACGCGATACACCTTGAACTTGAACGCGATACAAAACTCACGCACCTTCCTCCGGCCAGTATCGCTCCACGCGCTGGCCCACAGCCATTCGGCCCAACACCTTGAGCTGCGGCCCAACCTGCACCGCCGAGGGCGGAGCCTCAAAGCCGCCGCCCGCCGGCAGCGGGGGCAGGGCTGCTGACGGGTCCCAGCCCTCCAGTGCCAAGCCTCCCTGCCCGCCGTCCACCACAGGCAGGACGGGCAGGGCTGGCAGGGCCGGCAGGGCTGCCGGCGCGCCGCCCGA
>RRZL01000080.1:1678436-1697994 GCA_006782975.1 Chlorella sp. Dachan | reverse complement strand
GCGCGTCCGCCGCCGCCTCCGCCACCGCCCGCGCCTCGGCCTCTGCGGGGAAAAGGGTGCAGTGTTAAGGGACGGTGCAGAAAGTGCATCGGCATAGGCCCAGCTGCCCACCCGCTCACAAGCTCTGCCACCGCCGCCTGCAGCCGCACATCAGCAGCCGCACATCAGCAGCCCGTCTCACCCGCTCGCAGGCGTTCCTCCTCCTTGCGCCGCCGGGTACGCTGCCACGCCAGGCGGCGCGCCCGGCTGGCGCCGCCCTCGGCCTCCGCATCCACGTCTGCAGGGCAACCGGCATAGCCCCGCAGCACAGTGAGCACAGACGAGGCTGTGCAACCCCTGTGCAGCAGCGCCCATAGGCGGCCACTGCTTGGTGTCAACAGCTCCCCTCCGGAGGCGCCCAGCGGCAACACAATGCCTGCATGCTTGGGACCAGCTGCTGTCAGCCGACCTGAAGGGTGGAAGTCGTCTGGCACGTCTCCATCGCTCTCAGGCTCCAGTTCGCCAAAGATGTAGGGCCCGCTTGCAAGGGCAGCAAAGTCGTTCACGGATCCCGCCACTGAGCCGGAGCCGCCTGCAAAGCGCACGCCCCTGCCACCGCCTGACGCCTGTGGGGTGCAAGATGGAAGGGCCGCTTGCAGTTTGCAAGAAGGCGGCAAACAACCGGGCGGGTTGTGTGGAAGTGCATGTCGGGCATACCTGCAGCCCAGCCCAACATGCTTTAGTACAAGCCCTTGCTAGCTTACCCGCTGCTTTTTGGGCGGCCGACCGCGTGCGGCGCCTGCTGCTCCTCGCTTGCCAGCAGCACGGGGTGGCAGCCCAAACTTGGCCTGGGGGCAGGGTGGATGCGTGAGAAATGGCAGGTGGGCAGGTGGCACGGGCATGCAGCGCGGCGGCTGGCCTTTGGCATGCTGGACTCATCAAGCAAACCCCGGCACAACCTGCAACTGGCAGCGCTCACCTGCAGCTGCGCCAGCGCAAACTCCTTGGCTGCCTGGTCGCCAGCAGCCTGCATGGCCGCCGCCGCCCGCTCCACCGCAGCCTCGGGGCTGGCGGCCGCGCCGGCGTCGGCTGCCGCGGCATGCGCCAGCGCTGCCTTGCGCTGCGCGCTGGCGAAGAGGGGTGCATAGCGTGTGCTGGGCTGCATGAGGCGGTACCAGGCGTGCTGAGTGATGGCCCAGAGTGCCGGCTCGGCGCCGCGATAGTCCACCACCCAATCGCAAAGTGGCGAGGTGGTCACCGGGTGCCGCGCGCCGTCTGCCGGGCCGCCTGCCTCCAACTGCGCCGCCAAAACCAGCTGGCCTGTCAGCACCAGGTGGCCGATGGCTGCAGGCCCATCCAGGGCTTCCAGGGGCCGCAGAGATGCGTCGCCGCCACTGTCGTTGCCTGCCGCCGCCGCAACCTCAAAGTCGGTGACCGCCCGCAGCGGCAGGCCGCCTCCTTCTGCGGCAGGGGTGGAGATCGCACCTTGCACATGCAGGTGAGCGGGCGGGAGAGGCTGCACGAGGCCAAGTGGGGCGTGCAGCTCGGGCAGGCGGCGCCGAGCGGCGTCGGGGTGCGGGCATCAGAGCCGGGCTGCCGATGTGCGGAATGCAAGCAGCTGAGACGAGGGGAGCGCAACGGGGCTGCCCACAGCCCTCCCTGTTCCCTTCCGACCTCACCGCTGTCCCGCTGGAACGATCTGGGCACGCTCAGCTCGTCCATTGCGGCTGTGGCAGATGCCGATCAATCCAGCGCCCGCAGCGGCCTCTGCGCTCGCTGCTTCAGGGGCCCATCGCTGCCGCCCGTTTATTGCAGAGCCAGAACTGCTGGGCGAGGCACAGTTGCAGCCGGGACGCCGATCTGAATGCTGTGACCCAGCTGCAAGGCCCTTTGGGGTTCCGGCGCCCGGGCGCCACCTCACCCGCCACAGGCCGTGATGCCGCATTCGATTGCAGCAGCGACCCACGCTATCGTCCCTCAGCTTTGCCTCCGGCAGCAGCCAGCACGTCGATCACGGGATAATTTACAGGTTGCGAGACCAAACGGCTGCCAGGCTGCGCCAAACGAATCAAGGCGCGCCGCGCCCGTCCCTGTGCCGCAGCTGCTACTGCACCGCGATGCCGTCTCCGCTGAGCTCCGCTGGTCCGTACTGCAGCTTGTGAGCATCATTGTAGTAGTGGTGCCTGATCTGGCCAAAACAGGCCGCGTGCTGCCCAGTGTAATACTGCACCGGATCGCAGTACTGCTCCTTGGCCACCGTGTGGCCTGCAGGGCGGCAGGGAATGTTAGTGCCAGGGGGCAGCAGGGTGGGTTGCAGGGTAGCGGTCATCTGCATGCGACCCTCCTGAGCCGCACCACGACAGCATGCATCCTTAGATCTCAACAACCCTGCCTCGCTGAGCTGCCAGCACGCACGCACCTCCCGCAATTTCGTTGCAGCCGCGCCCATTGACGTTCTCCAGGCTGCCCTGCAGCGGCTTGACCTGCGGGCGCAAGGATGCAGCATGCAGGGTGCATATGATGGCATGCCCGTTGAGCATTAGGCACTTCTGCACTCTTGCGGCCACAGGGCCTGCATGCCAATGGCTGGTGCATGCTGCCATTGGGGCCACGGGGTGCGGCCAAGGCCGCAAGCTTGACCAGAACCGCTGATCTCCGGTGCCAACTTGACGCGCCAGCCCCAGCGCAGCGGCCGGCCACCTGGCGCCTCACCGGCGGCGCATCTTGCGGCCGCCGCGCCTCCAGCTCCCGCAGGACCTGCGACAAATCTTCATCAATGTGCTCCACCCTGCATCCAGGTGGCCCAGTGGCGAGGCGCAACGGCTGACCAGCTCGCCAACTCACGAGTGGCAAGCCATGGTTGAGGTGGACCACGCACTTGCAACTGCAACTATTCCGGACGCAGCTGGCTGGGCTGCAAGCAGCTGGGCTGCAAACATTGTGCAGTGCAACCACCACGGCGGCCCCTGCCTCAACGGCGCCCACCTGCCGATGAAGTCTACGGCCCATCCGCCCTCCTCAGTGACGATGCATTGGTGCTGCGGCTGGATGTGTACATACACAAAGCCGGGGCCGCGCCTGCAAGACCGGCACCAGGGGCTGCCGCTTAGCCGGCAGCTGGACAGGGCCGCGCATCCGTACGGAACTGCGTGTGCCTGGGGCGCCCTCTTGGCATGGGTGACGCCCCAGCTGAAAGGCGCGCTTGCATGAGCACAGGCACTAGCCACGCCGCCCACCCCTGCACCCCTCCCGCACTCACTGGCTACACACGGAGTCCAGCTCGCACTCCTCCGCAAAGCCTGTTGGGTCCGCACAGAAGCGGTTCCAGCTGTACTGCTGGTCCGCCTCGCCACCTGGAGCCAGCTGGCGCATCATCATGCGGTAGGAGCTGACTGCCCGCTGGTACGGATTGCGCACAAAGGTGACTACAAAGTAGTCGCGCCACAGCTCGCGCAGCTGCTCCACAGACGTCACCTGCAAGCGGGGGGCAGGCGATGGACGGTGGGCTACAAGCTGGAGGGCAGGTGACGGACGGTAGCCGGGCACACGCTCTGCCAGAGGCACAATCCCATCCACATGGCAGCGGCAGGGGCAGGGTTGCGACAGCGTTGCAGATGCGGTAGGTTGAGCTGGTGTTGCGGCACAGCCGGTCTGGTTCTCGCCTCCCACACCAGAAGGCCCCCAGGGATTCAGGGATGGGATAGGTTTCTCTTGCCTGCAGCGGCTCGAAGCGCAGGCGGCTGCTCTCGTCGCTGCCCGTGGTGGCATTGTCGCGGCAGCCTCCAAAGTGGCAGAAGAGCGAGGACGAGGCGGTCTTGGCGTGCCGCAAGTAGATGACTTTGTACAGGTGATTCACAAAGACCTGGCACCCCTGGTAGATCGGCAGCGGTGGCGGCGGCTGGCCTGCATGTGTGTGTGCATCAAAGGGCGAGAGGACGGCAGGGTGTGGGTCACCAGGTGTAGTCGGTCGGCTGGCTGGCTGGGAAAGCAGAGCGGGAGGCAGGTACACCTGATGAAACGCGGCAGGGAGCTGCCCACAAGCCCTAACAGCCTGGTGTGCACCTTCAAGGATGGCACGCTGCCGCTTCTGCAGCCACGTCTGCAGACGCGTCTGCCTGAACGACTTGAACGATGGGTGCCAGTTCCGAACGTCTGCCGGCCCCTGCAGCAGTGCAGGCCAAAGCGATGCAGCATGTAGGCAGCAGACGGACGCATGCTGTGGTTGTGGCCAATGCTGCCATGACAGGGCCTCCCCGTGCCTCCCCCGTTACCTGCTTGGCCACAAAGCCGTGGACCTCTGAGGATGCACCCACAGCGGCAGTTGCTGCCGCCACCGCCTCTGCCGACTCTGCCGACAACTGCTGCTGCAAGGCGGCCTGCTCTGACACCGCCTGCTGCTGCGCAGCGGCTGGCTCTGTTTCCAGCTGATGCTGCACGCCGGCCTGCTCTGTTGCCAGCTGCTGCTGCATGCCGGCCTGCTCTGTTGCCAGCGGCTGCTGCACGCCGGCCTGCTCTGTCGCAGCCTGCTCGCTTCCCGCCGCCGCCGCCACCGCCACCACCGCCGCCCCCTCTATCGCGGAACGCCTGCCGCCCCACGGCTGCTGCTGCTGCTGCTGCTGCTGCACCTCAATGCCTGCTTGATTCTGATCGCCGGGTCCTTCTGCTCGCAGCAGCAAGCAGAGGCCCAGCAGGAGAAGTGCCGCTGCGGCCAGCGCCAGCTGCCTGTTGCGTGCCAGCAGCAGCTGATGGATGCCAGCAGCCCGATGGGGCCCCCGGGCGCCTCCCGGGCCCAACCGGCTGGGCAACCTCGCTGCCGCGCCCATGGCAGTGGTCCGCGCGCCCGAAATAAGACGTAGAATGTGTACACGATCGCGGCACAGTCAGAGGAGCGAAGTGAGGCAGCCACGATTTGGATCCAAACCCTCCCACCCGCGTGGCTGCGGCATGCCGCGCCAGCCGACAACAGCTGGTGGGGGAGCGCACCGCCCAGTCCTGCCACACTCAGCAGCAAAGCATGTGTGCAGCCACTCAGCCCCCCAGTGGTGGCAGCCATGCGTCCCAGCCGCGCTTACGCACCGTACTGCTGCGCCACACTGCAGATCGAAAGATCTTGCATGCAGCACGTGGCTGAGCGCATGCTGTGCAACATGGAATTGTGCCTCACAAATCATTAGAAATCAGGCATGGCTCAGATGATGAACTCGGGGGGTGGCATGTCACCGCCCCACTTGCGCCGCGCTTCTCGCTCGGAAGACGCCGCCTCAACCTTGCTGCCTGCCGTCGCCTGCTGCGCCGCTGCCTTGGCTTCAGCGCTGGGGTCCCGCGGCCGCTGCGGCACCACTTCTGCTGCGGCCGCTGCGGCTACCGGTGCCGCCCCCTGCGCCGCCGCAGCTGCCGCGCCTTGCTGCTCCGCTGGCGCATCGGCGGCGGCGCCGCCGCCGCTGCTGGCTGCATCGCTGCTAGGCACAACCTTGCTGCCGCTGGTCGTGGCAAACGGATCGTTCTCCAGGTTGGATTTTAGCAGCTCCTTGCTAGACACGCTCCACTGCTCCATGTTCTCAGCAGGGTTGCCTGTCAGCTGGCCAATTTCGCGGGCGGGGCTGCCCGCCACCAGCGTGCGCGGCGGCACCGGCTTGAGCACCAGCGACCCGGCAGCCACCTGGCAATGGGGCAGGCAGGGGTGCGGGGAGGTGGGTTGGTGACCAAGCCGGGCAGATGCGCGGCAATTGCCAATTGCAGATGCCTAGATCTCGCAGGCTGCGCCGCGGTGGCACACTCCGCAGCCACCCCGCTGACTGCGTCTGCAACGTGCTGCCAAACCGGCTGCCCCCGCCTTCCTCTGCCTCGCGCCTCGTGACCCAATGCTGCCCTCCAGCCATGCAGGCACAAAGCAGTGGTCTTCCCAGCCGTGCCGGCCCACCTGCGCGCCCTTGCCGATGCGGATGTTGCCCAGGATGGAGGCCGAGGCACCAATCAGAACGTTGTCGCTGATCTTGGGGTGCCGGTCGCCGTGCACCTTGCCCGTGCCTGCGGGGGGGGGGCGGGCAGGGCGGGCGAGCCGGCAAGCGCTTTAAGTGCCCACGCAACATGTATTCATGTGCCTGTGCTGTGCTTGCCTACCCAGCGCAGCCCCACCCGCCCAAGTCTGGTGTAGCAGCTGCGCGCCGCCGCCCCGCCCAACACCAGTGCAAGCGCCTCGCTCACCGCCCAGCGTGACGTTCTGCAGGATGGAAACATTGTTGCCCAGCTCCGCTGTCTCGCCAATCACCACGCCCGTGCCTGCAGGAGGGCCGGGTGGGCAGGCGCGGATTGCGCGGGGGAGCCCAGGCAGTAGGCCCCGCAGCGGCGGCTGCTGTTGCAGCCAGTCTGCTGCCCCACAGCGGCTGCCACTGTTGCGGCCAGCCTGCTGCCTCGCAGCGCCACGAATCTGGCGAGTTGCTACCTTCACACCTTGACAGCCAGCCATAACAATGCATGCTGGCCCCCTGCTTACCGTGGTCAATGAGGATGCCGCGGCCAAAGCGCGCCGCTGGGTGGATGTCCACAGCAAACACCTCGCTCATGCGGCTCTGCGGCCGGAGCACAGGGGGCCACCAGCGGGGAGGCACTTGAGGCTTGAGAGGTCAGGGTGCCGACAGCAAGGCTGCCCAGTGCTCGGGCCACGCGAGGGCCAGCCCTACACTGCTGTGACATCCACAAGCGACAGCCCCGGCTCCTCCCAACAGGCGGCCCCCCGCCCACCTGTAGCGCTGCGGCCATGACCTTGCGCCCCCGCGTCCAAAGCTCATGCGCAATGCGGTGCGCCTGCACGGGCGGATCGATCTGTCACGTTTGGCACATGCACTGCAAAGCCTGGCTAGCGTTGCTTGCCCTGGCTGACTGGCAGCAGGCAGGCCTGCAGCAGCCGGCGCAGCAGCTCACATAACGCCCAGCAACGCAGGCAGGCACACTGCCACGCCCAGAAGGCACGCGCCAACACACGGGAACAGCCTATAGTTCGCGCCTGGATGGCGTGGAAGCCCTTGTAGTGCAGCAGCGCCTGGCTGTACGACATGCACGCTGGGTCCTGCGCACAGCGGGCAAGCGGGGCCAGGACAGGAGTGAGCGCCCCTCTGGCTTGCTGCCACACACCACCAGGAGACCTTGGCCAGCAGCTGGGCGTATGCGCGCAATGCCCAACAGCTGTCCGAGCAGCATGCGCACGAGGGCCAGCGGCGCTGTGTCCCGATGGAGAAGTCCTCTCCTCCTCAGAGCTACGCACCCGCTCCCGTACGGCGCACAGGTCGGCCAGTGCGGCGTCGCTTATCTCCGGCACACCCCTGCAGGCAGGCAGCAGCGCATTGCATGCTGTCAGGGGCAGCGCTGCGCAGCGCTGGTGCAGGAGGCGATGTTGACTGGGAGGCTGGCTGCGCCCTTGCGAGGCTGTGCAGGCACACAGCATGCACCACGCAGCGTGCACCATGCTGCCACGCTGTCACAGCCTGCGCCGCGCCTGAGGATGGAGTAGAAGACTTCAAACAGCTCCGTTGCCAGGAAGGTGGCGTCGGACAGTCGGTTGGACAGCACAAAGGCCAGGGAGCGCTCAAAGTTGTCGTGCGACAGGATGGAGGCGTAGAGGAAGGAGGAGAGGAGCGGCTCGGCCGCTGCATCGGCTTCCGCCTCCTTGCTGCGGGGCAGGCGGCGGTTGGGTGGGGGCAGCGGCGGGGTGAGACATGCAGGCCATGTGGCAGCTGGCAGCAGCACCTGCGGCCAAGCACCTGCGGCAGGGCATCTGCACACAGCTCCCGACGACCCCACCCACTGGGGCGCCGCCCTCCCCGCCTGTGCCCTGCCCTGAACCCTGCGGGCCGCGCACCGGATGGTCTGCCAGATGACGTTTGAGGAGCGGGTGCCGCCGCCCGCCTCCCCCTGGCGCAGCATGTCCTCCCACGACTCGCACATGTCGCTGTGGCTGCCCTGGTTCTGCATGTACTCGGGCAGGGCAGAGTCCCACATCTCCTCGGGCGGCACGCTGCCGTTGCTGCTGGCGGCGCCGCTGCTGCCGCTCGCGCCGCCGCTCCCACCAGGCGGCACCTTGCCGTTGCTGTTTGGGTTGTAGGGCTGGCCGTGTCCGTGGCCGTGTCCGTGGCGGCCTGGAGGCAGGGTGGAGCAGGGGAGGCAAGAGGGTGAGGGGCGGCAGGGGTTGGCGACAGCGGGAGCGTGCGGCGCCGCCAAGCGCCCGTCCATCGCACGTCGTTTGGTGGGTGCCAGTTCTTTTGGTCCCGCGTGTTCCACGATCGCAGGCCAGCAGGGCGACACAAGGGCGGCAGGGGCCAACGCGAGGTCGCACCTTTGCCGCGCGCCACTACCAGGCCCCTGGGCCGCCGCTGACCATCTTGCAGGCTTTGCGCATGCCGATGGCAGCCCGCTGCAGCCCTGCAGGCCGCTGCGCACGTCATTAGCGGCGCTGTCCTTGGCCTGCCCTGTTGGCCGCTCCGGGAGCTTTCCCCGTGTCGACGCCACTTGTGAGCACGTTTGAAGCGCAATTGAGCGCCTCTGCGCAAGGGCTCTCGTCACAAAACTTGCTTGCACGGCACAACACTCATGCAGCGGGGCGATGGCGCAAAATTGAGCCCGATCCCGGTTGAGGGTGTCGACCTACTCCCTCTCGGTGTGCTCCGCAACGCCAGCAGCGATGCGGCTGCACGCTGTGCCGGTGGTGTGCGCCCAGCAGCCCCTTCCGGGCCCCCAACTGCGCCAAGCACTGCGGCAGAGACAGGAGGTGCGACAGTAGTGATGCCACCTGCCCTTGTTCAAGCCACTGACACTGCCGCCGCCGCTGCCGCCGTCGCCGCTGCCTGCCACCCATCGCGGCCCCTTGCATCTCGCTGTCCCCACCAGGCCGCCATGCGCGGCCGGCTACAACAGAAGCAGGACGAGTGGGCGCAGTGGGAGGAGCAGGTGGAGCGTGAGGAGGCGCAGCTGCGGCAGGCGGGGCGGCCGCAGCTGGGAGCGGCGCAGCGGCGGCCCAACCTTGCAGCACCAGCCCAGCGGCAGCCGCTGCCAGCCCAAGCGGCAGCTCCGCAGGTGACTGATGGGTATTGGGCTAGCAACACGGCTGCTTGCTATGGCATGGATGCCCCTGTGAACCACCATCGCTGACGGCTGTGCCCCGCTGCCTCCTCTGCGGTGCAGCCTGTGGTGCCGCCCCCGCCGATGCCGTGGCAGGGTGCTGCGCCAGGACTGCCAGTCCAGCCGCAACAGCCGCAGCAGCCAGCACCCCCGCCGCAGCAGCCAGCACCCGCACCGCAGCAGCAAGTGCAGCCACCAGCGCCGCAGCCAGACCCGGCCCCCGCCGCCGGCTCGCCGCTGCAGCGCCGGGAGCAGCAGCAGCAGCAGTTTGCGGCCGCCAACCGAGAGGTGGAGCAGCGGGTGCAGGAGCAGGAACGGCTACTGGTTGCACAGCAGGTGCGCTGGGGACTGCTGCGCTGAGCGTTGTGCAGCGTACTGCGCGGGCATCGAGACTTGTGGCTAATTGCCGGGTGCAACAAGCAGGCGGCACCAACCTGCCCAACCCTGTGCAGGCCGAGCTGCAGCGGCGCGTCAATGAACGTGCCCGCAGAGCTGGCCGCTGGATCAGCAACGCGCCGACGACGCCTCCACGCCAGGCGCAGCAGCGGCCAGCGGGCGGGACAGTGGAGCAGCCGCCTGCTGGCGGCGGCGCCGACCCGTTGGGTTTGTTTGCCAGCGGCGGCCTGCAGCGCAAAGTGTCTCGCTTTGCGGAGCTGACCAACCAGCTGCTGCGCTCGCAAGAAGAGCGGGGGGCGGGCGCCAGCTGGGGGCGCCGCCAGGCTGGCGACAGGGGAACTGAGGCCCGAGAGTGGCAGACGTGGGAGGACGCAGAGCGGCAGCTGAACGTGACCCGCGTGCGGCGGCCGCTGGCCGGCAGCGCTGCTCAGGCCGCAGCGCAGGCCGCAGCGCAGGCGCCGCAGCAGCCTCCCCAGCAGCAGCCGCAGCAGCAGTGGGTGCAGCCGCCGCCTGCAGCGCAGCAAGGAGCGCAGCCAGTGCCGCTGCAAGCGCGGCCAGGCGTGCCGCCAGGCAGCTGGCAGCAGCCTGGGCCAGCAGGAGATTGGACTGACACAGAGGACTGGTGATACTTACTGACGCATTAGTGTGCAGTGTGCCATCCTGCATGTTGGCCCGCACACCCAATGGCCCGATCAGTCCCCGCTCTCCTTGGTCAACCATCATCCTGCTCCTCTCGGCGACACTGACCACTCAGCACCCATCTGCAACACTGTCTTGGTCGGCCAAGCTATGCATTGTGTGTGACTTGATTCGGATGTTCCCCTGTAAACATTGGCGGCCCTGGTTTGGTGGGGATGCCACCCCAATCGCAGGGTCAATCCGGGTGCTGATGCGCAGGGGGAAGGCTGCAGCGCATGCGTGGCCGCCAGCCCTGCAGGCGCCCCCTGCGCCCAGCGGCTAGCAGATCCACCTTCAAACACCTCCCGCAAGCGCCTGCAAGGCTCCGCGCCGGCAGATCTGGCCAGGATCTGAGTGTTGGTGCACTCCACCCCCACGCTGGGCCTGCTGAGCACCCTTGGCGGTCGCGGCTTGAAGGCTCGCGCTCGCCTCCAGGCACCCACTCCCACCCATCGCTTACGCAGATACAGCCCCAATTTCAGAGTACCAGCAGTGCTCACCCGTTCGAAGACCCCCGGCGCCGAGCGGCCCTCCCACTCGACTGCCCAGCCCCGCGCCCCCCGTTCCTGGCGTTTGGAGCCTGCGAGACGCCATGAAGCCCCAGGTGAGGGGCTGTGGTTCGAGTGCAAGGGTGCCGCATGTGCTCGCCCTGGGGATGCCGCCGGGTCTTGCCCCTGGAGGCGTGGAGTGGCCCAGGTGTTTGATATTTGCATCGTTTGCGGCGTGAAGGAGGGGCGCGGCGGCCCGCTCTGTGCTGCTGGCGCAGGCGCGCCGGCCCCCGCCCCCTTGCCCCCCGGGTCGGCTTTGACCCGTCGTGCCTGAAACACGGGCGCCCTGCCTCCGGCTGCTCCCGTGAGCCATGTTCCTGACCAGATCCCAATGCCACCCTTCCATCCACACAGGTGCTCGTGCTGTGCCTGCTGGTGCTGGCGGTGTGCAGCGAGGCCAACGGCTCGTATGACCACCGCCGCCTGTCCGGCTACCGCAAGCTCTCGGGCTACCGCCGCAGCCTGCTGAGCGACGACAGTGAGGCGGCAATCGGTGGGCGCCAGCTCACCGGCTACCGCAAGCTGTCTGGCTACCGCCGCAGCCTGTTCAGCGCCGATGAGGCAGCCCTCAGCACCGGCCGTCAGCTCACCGGCTACCGCAAGCTGTCTGGCTACCGCCGCAGCCTGCTCAGCGACAGCGAGGCCCTCACCGGCCGCCAGCTCACCGGCTACCGCAAGCTGTCTGGCTACCGCCGCAGCCTGCTGAGCGACAGCGAGGCCCTCACCGGCCGCCAGCTCACCGGCTACCGCAAGCTGTCTGGCTACCGCCGCAGCCTGCTCAGCGACAGCGAGGCCTTCACCGGCCGTCAGCTCACCGGCTACCGCAAGCTGTCTGGCTACCGCCGCAGCCTGCTCAGCGACAGCGAGGCCTTCACCGGCCGTCAGCTCAACGGCTACCGCAAGCTGTCTGGCTACCGCCGCAGCCTGCTCAGCGACAGCGAGGCCCTCACCGGCCGCCAGCTCACCGGCTACCGCAAGCTGTCTGGCTACCGCCGCAGCCTGCTCAGCGACAGCGAGGCCTTCACCGGCCGTCAGCTCAACGGCTACCGCAAGCTGTCTGGCTACCGCCGCAGCCTGCTCAGCGACAGCGAGGCCCTCACCGGCCGCCAGCTCACCGGCTACCGCAAGCTGTCCGGCTACCGCCGCAGCCTGCTCAGCGACAGCGAGGCCTTCACCGGCCGTCAGCTCACCGGCTACCGCAAGCTGTCCGGCTACCGCCGCAGCCTGCTGAGCAACGACGAGGCAGCCCTCAGCACCGGCCGCCAGCTCACCGGCTATCGCAAGCTGTCCGGCTACCGCAAGCTGAGCAGCGTCGGCACCAACCCCCTGGTGAGCTTGCGTAGTCCAGCATGGGGGGCACGCTGCGGCTTGCCTATCAGCCTAGCCTGTCCTGCGCCACATCCTCCTGGTTACTCTGGTAACTGTACCTGGTTACCCCAACCCTAACCAATAATGCACCCCACCCCACCCCCTCCTGCAGGAGAACGGCATCCCTCTGGCGCGCTCCCTGTTCAGTACTCGTGCGGCGGCGGTGCCGCTGCCCACCCGCCAGGGCCGCCGCCTCTCTGGCGGCTACCACTCCCGCCGCCCCGCTGGCTACTGAATGAAGTGCCAGAAGGGGTGCGGCGGTGCCCGCCATCGCGGTGCCGGGTAGCTGAAGAGCCCCTCCCCTCCCACGCCACTCTTTGCAATTAATTCAGACCAGGCCGCCCGCGCAGCCTCGCTGCCCCAAGAACCGCCCCGATTCGTCTCGATTCCTATAACTCCCCCTCCTTCACTGGTGCAACCCTGTACATCTGCACCTCCTTCCACACTTGCTCTGCTTGCCGTTGTCCTATCTGTCCCGATCAAACTACAGAGTTCCAGTCGACAGCGCCGGCGCCAATGACGGCAGGCGGATGCTCACGCACGCATATACCTGGGTTATGTAACAATAAAGCAGTTCAGTGGTCGATGGAGCAAGGGCTGGCAGGGCAGCAGGCAGGAACAGATGATTGGTTTGAGGCCGGGGGCAGGGGAGTGCGGGAGCATTGCCAGCTTTGTGGGGCAAGCACGAGCCTGCTGTAGTTTGTACCTCTGACTGCATCTGAGATCACAAACTTACTGCATCTGAGATCACAAACGTACCAAGGAAGGCTGGTTGCACATGGCAACAAGTGGATGCAAAGGAGAGGCTGAGGCGACCCGCAACGCATGTTGGCCTGCTCTGTTCTTCAACCTCTCCCACTCATCCGATACTTCGACTGTGCGCCAAAGACTGCCAAAAACGAACGCTTTCGTTCGTGTTTGCTTTGCGCTCAACCTCGCGGCCACTCCAGCTGCCCGCGCTGCGCTGACGAGGTGCCGATCGTCAGTCCGTGGTCAGGCTTTCGGCGCGAGCCCCGAGCTCGCTGCCTGTTGCCGCCGCCGCCTGCCGCCGCCACGGCGCAGGGATGGCGGAGTGGCGCGAGGAGGCGCGCTTTGAGACGCTGAACCGCGCAGGGCAGGCCAGCTGTGTGTGGGGCGGCAAGCTGCTTTTGTTTGGCGGTGCGTGCGTGTGTTCACGGGAGGCAGTGGGTTGACGTGAGGCAGTGGGTCCAGGGGAGGCGGCTGCGGGGATGTTCGCCAGCCTGCCAGGCCACCCGTGGTTGATGCTTGTCAGCCTGCCACGCTATTGTCGATGTGCCGTTGCATGTAGTCGCTGTCCAGTTCCAGCTGCTGCTGTCCTGTCCTGCTGCCGCTGCGGCAGCTTGCCTGCTCACGTCGTATGCTGCCGTCCGCTTGCGTTTATGGCGCCAATGCAACAGGCTGCCTTGCCTCACTTTGTCCATGCAGGCCGCACCAGCAGTACATTCTTCACCGACTGCTGGGCTTACGACTGCGCCGCTCGCATATGGGAGCTGTTGTCGGACAAGACGCCTGCCTGGTTTGCGCCCCGCAGGTCCACTGCACCTGTTGCTGCTGCTGGGTGCTGCTGCATGTGGCAGTGCCGGTAATGAGTTGACCTGCAGCTGTGGCAGATGGGACGTCGCTTGCGTACAGCCAGCACCCATGCACCTGGCTCACCTGCCGCCGCTTCTTAGGTTTCTTCTCCCACTCATGCCCAAGGTTTCTTCTCCCACTCCTGCCCACGTTCCGCAGCTACCACTCCGCCACGCTGATCGGCGGCAAGGTCTGGCTGGTCAGCGGCGGCGACGCAGAAACGGTGTTTGGTGACTGCATTGTCTTTGACCCAGAGACACGCACCTACGAGCGGCCCAGCCTGCGCGGCGACCGGGGCCTGCTGATGCGGACCGCCCACGGCGCCTGCGTGCACCCGCAGCGCCCCGAGTGCCTGCTGCTGTTTGGCGGCTACGGCGGCCAGCTGGACAGCGCCACCCAGGAGTACCGGTGAGGGCGTGGTGGGTGCACCCACGTGGGCGCCAGGGGCAGCACAGGGAATGCAACGCGACGCGTGGAGCAGT
Organism: Chlorella sp. Dachan; assembly: GCA_006782975.1. NCBI lineage: Eukaryota > Viridiplantae > Chlorophyta > Trebouxiophyceae > Chlorellales > Chlorellaceae > Chlorella > Chlorella sp. Dachan. The sequence continues at coordinate 1,683,839 of RRZL01000080.1, read as the reverse complement.
TGCTTTCTGGCGTGACTGCGCACCCAGCGCCTTGGCGCGGCCATCGTGTCACCACAGCGCCTGCCAGCCTCCCTGCTGTGCCATTTGGCTGTTGTTGCAGGTACCTGAATGATCTAGTGGAGATCGACACTCGCCGCGGTGAGTGGCTGAAAGGCTGCCGCCCTTCCATCCGCTCGCGGCCTTCTGCTGGCTGGCCGTGTGAGGGCCTGCGGGGCTGCCGCCCTACACCAAATGTGCCTGACTGCATGCGCTCTGCAAACGCAAGCGGATGAGCGAGCCTTCCGTCAGCCTTCACCTCTGCCGCCTCATGCTGCAGGCAGCGTGCGTGCCGTGCCCACAGCGGGCACGCCACCCGAGGCGCGCGCCTACCACCGCTTTGCATCCGTGCAAGGCACCACCCACTGCTATGTGATCTGCGGGCGCTCCCACGGCAACCGGCTGTGCAAGGGCAAGCAGCTGATTCAAATCTATGACTGCTCCACCAACCGCTGGATCACACCAGGTGGGCGGTCGATGGCAGGCAAGGGGTGGAGGCATGGCGCGTGCGTGGCTGGTGCATGGCTGGTCTGCAAACCCCTCGCCGCTGCTCCAACACGCCTGCTTGCGCTGCAACGCTGCAATGCTGCAAGGCTGCTGTCCCCCCTGCCCCCTGCTGTGCCGCAGGCGTGGTTCTGGGGGACCTGAGCCCGCGCAGCAGCCTGGCGGCGGCGGCGATCGACGGCGGCATTTTGGTGTTTGGTGGGGCCACAGACCGAGGCGAGCGGTCTGATGAGCTGTCCCTGCTCAGCGTGGCCAACAACAAGCTGCAGTGGCAGCCCTGCCCCCGCACAGAGGGCGCCGTGTGGCCCAAGCCGCGAGGGGCGCACTCTGCAGAGGTGGTGGGCGGACGCATTTACTGCGCTGGCGGATACGGCTCGGTGGGTGGCTGCAACACTGCTGGGCTGGTTGTGCATGAGAGCACTCACAGCTGTTGAGCGTGTGGTGCAGCAAGCGGCCTGTCATGCGCTGCCAAGTGCCTCAACAGAGCCCCAGCGGACTGGCTGCCACAGCCAGTCGCCCATTTGCAGTACTTTGCACGCTGCTGCCTGCAGGGGAAGATGTACCACTCCGACTGCCTGTCCATCAGCCTCGAGGCCTTTGGGCCGCTGCCTGCAGGCAAGCTCGGGGGTGGAATCTGAATGACGCGAGCGACCCCATGCAGCGGGGGTGGCATGAGTCATGGGAGCGGTGCAGCCAGCTCAGGCATGTGTGCCTGCTGGCTGGTTGGATGGGGAGCCCAGCAGGTTGGCATGCATGGCCAGTGCCTCTAGCCCAGCCGTGCTGCTGCTCAACCCTCCTCCCGGCCCCTGCATGCAGCCTCACCGGCTCTGGCGGCGCCAGCCCCTGCGCTCGAGGAGGCGCCTGCCCGGCAAAGCGGCGGCGCCGAGGCGAGCGAGTGGCGGGGCGTGCAGCGCTCCCGTCCTGCCGCCTTTGGCAGCTCCGAACCTCAAGTGGTCAAGCGGCAGCGGGTGGCGGCAGGTGGCGCAGCCAAGGCAGCAGCCGGCCGCAAGGCGCCTGTGGCGCCGGCGGCAGCAGCAGCATTCCACGCCACAGCTCCCGCCTTGCCGTTCAATGGCAGCGCAGCGGAGGAGCCGTTGGTAGCCGCAGGCGTGGCGGCCGGCGCCTGTGCTGCGGCTGTCGCGCTGCCTCACCGGCAGCAGGCAGGGGCCCAGCCGCCAGGCAGCCTGGAGCAGCGGGTGCAGGAGCTTCAGGCAGAGCTGCACCGCCAGCAGCTGGAGGCAGCTGCTCGCGAGGAGCAGGTGGCCTCCCTGCAGCGGGAGCGGGGCGCTCTGCTGGAGCAGTGCGCCAACTGGAGGGGCACGGCCGAGAACTTGCTGGCCACGCGGCGGGAGGCCTCGGATGCCCTGCTGGATCGCGCTAAGGCAGAGGTGGGCAGGCGGCTGTTTCAACAATCTGGTTGGGTGGCGCCTGGGGGTGGTGGGGTGTTTGGCTGGAGTGGTGGGCAGGGGAGCTGTGGTGGGATGGAAAATTGCAAGCCTGTGAGCGGTGGGTTAGCAGTGCCCATCATGGGACGCCTGTAGTGGATGCGGGCTCGCCCGCTATTCTGCTGGCCGCTTCACGAGCAACCTGTGACACCGCAGTTGCCAGTGCATCGCCTTCTGGATCAGCTGGCACCTTCTCTGTCCTGCCCAGCCCTGCACTGAGCCAGGTGCCCTGCCTTGGCCCTGCCCGGATGGCAGGTGGCGGAGCTGCAGCAGCAGCTGGCGGCTGTGAAGCGGGAGCGAGACGAGGCGCGGGGGGCAGCAGACCGGCTGGAGGCGGAGCTACAGGAGGAGAAGGCGCGGTTCCGCAGGTGGGGGCAAGGGAGGGGGCACTAGGAGGTGTTGATGGTTCCTACGCAGCCGGCCATGGTTGCTGCCTTGGCGCCATGGTTCAAGATGCACCCACATACTGGGGTGGAGCAGCAGGCGAGGGATGAGGCATGGCCACGGTGTAGAGACAGGCTACCCTGTGACGCCATCCCTTCGCTGGCCGTCTGCCACCCCAACCCACCTGCAGCCTGCTGCTGTCCATCCCTTGCCGGTGCACTCGCGCTCCTGATCGGTGGTGCTCCTGATCGGTGGGGCTCCTGATCGGGGCTCCTGATCGGTGGGGTCATCACCACCATCGCCGTTTCCGTTCTGCAGGGAGCGCGCCGGGTTTGAGGACCACGAAATCGAGCAGAATCGCATCATAGACAACCTGAAGAAGGACCTGAACGAGCAGAGGGAGGCGGCGCGCAAGGCGCAGGTAGGGAGGGGGCTTCTCCTTGGACTGCAGCGCACCCTGCAAACCAGACCCATCATGATGCCGCAGCCTGCTGTGTGCAGCGGCAGCCTGCCCATCCGGCTTCATGCATGGGGTGGGGAACCTGCCTGGCATGGGCAGGGTGTGGCAACCGCATTGGCCGGGTGGCTGCTGGTCAGGGCTTGCAGGCAACGCACTCGAGGCCTCAAGCTGTGTGCCTGTGGCACGCGCAGCGCAGGCAGCAGCTCCTGCCGGGCTGGCTGCTGAACACGCCCCAAACCGGCCAGCCCAAACCGGCCAGCCCAAACCCTCCAGCACCTCACACCCCGCCTGCCCTCTCGTACGCAGGACGACCTGAGGCGGAAGCTGCGTGAGCTGGAGGGCGTGCAGAGCGCACTGGACAACGAGCAGCGGCTGACCAGCGAGCTGCGCAAGGCGGCGGGCGACGAGCGGCAGCGCTACATGCAGGAGGCACAGGCGCGCTGGGCGGCAGTGGGAGGCGGGCCGAGCTTCCGGGCGCTGCCATAACCATAACCATGCCCTGCCTTGCCCACGTTTGCATGCAGGTTGTGCTTGCCTGCTGGCGCATCCCAGCAGTGGGATCTCAGTGGCCCAAGTGTCAGCTGCACCCTCGCTCCATTCTCACACGCTGCTCCAGCACCCGCTTGCCTCGCTGCGCAGGAGTTGCGTGACAGCCTTGAGGCAGCCAAGCGCGAGACGGCCAGCCTGCAGTCGCGGCTGGACAGCGAGCAGAAAGCGCTGGGGGAGGCGCGGGCTGAGCTGGACAGGCAGCAGGTGCGAAAAAGATGAAATTTGGATGCGCAATGGAGGGGAGGGGAGGCTGTGCAGCCGCTTGGATGCGTGGCTGGAGTGGAGGGGAGGCTGTGCAGCCGCTTGGATTCGTGGCTGGAGTGGAGGGGAGGCTGCGCAGCCGCTTGGGTGCGTGGCTGGAGTGGAGGGGAGGCTGTGCAGCCGCTTGGATGCGTGGTTGCATTCGGTGTTGCAGTACTAGTACTGCCCGCGACCGCTGCACAGCGTGCTAGTCAGCTTGCCAGCCCTCTGCACACCTCCTGCCAGCCCCGCACCTGCTGGCGCTGACTGCCTTGCCCTGCTCCCACCCCCACCTTTTCCCCCCGCAGGAGCAGCTGAACCGCGAGGCGGAGCGCGCGCGGCGTGCAGCGAGTGAATGCGACGAGGCGCGGGCGCGAGCTGAGGAGCTTGGGCAGCGGGTGCACCAGCTGCAGCAGGATGGAACGGCGCGGGAGGCGGTAGTGGCCAGCATGGCACGAGGGCTGGAGGGGCTGCAGCGCGACCTGGCTAAGCTGCAGCAGCGGTGAGCAGAGCTGGGGGCAACTGCCACGTTGGGACCCTGTGCAGCCGGCCACCGCAGCAATGAGGCAGCCTGCAAGAGGTTTGCATCCAGCCCCTCGCTTGCACCGTCGATGTGGTTGTAAGCGGCACAAGCATTCATTCAGAGGCACACAAGTTGTCACCAAACCTTCCGGCTGTCTCTGCCTTCCAGTGCACCTCCAACCAGTGTTGCGCCACTTCAGGCAGCCGAGGCATGGTTACAGTCGGCGTTGCTCGCTCAGCAGTGCATCGCTCATCAAACGATCAAACGGGGGTGTTCAGGGCAGCGTAGCGTTGGTTGGTGCGTTTAAGCGCAGGGCAGGGTTTGGGTGCAATGAAATCAGAGGGGGGTACACATGAAAAGGGATCGGCAGGACAAGGGATAGAACAGCCACGGGTTGGCGGCGGGCAGGCATAGGGAAGGCAGCCAGCGGGTGCATTGACAGGACGGGGGATTGATGTGGGCCGCAGGTTGGCGGCGGGCGGGCAGAAGCAGCCAGCAGGCGAAAACAAACACAGAGGGCCGGCTGAGCAGCGAGAGGACAGGGGGCTTGCTGTGGGAGCCTGAAGCGGAAGGCGCGGGTACAACAGCGGGGCAAGCAGGAGGGAAAACTTGGCGGCGAGGGGCGGGGCTACTACAGGGCAGGTGCCGGTGGGACAAGCCGGCTGCCCAGGAGGCAGGCGGCGTGGCGAGCCGGGCTCACGGCCTGGCCGGGGCGCACGGCGCTGCATTTGAGCGGTGCATGGCCAGCACGCCGGCCACATTGGCAGTGTTGACACCAGTGTACAGCGCATCAGAGGCACAGCGGCCGCCACCGCCAGAGGCCATTTCCACCGCCACGCAGCGCCGGCACTGCTTAAGGCACTTGGTTGGCTGCGCCACCACGCCGGGCATGCCGCTCAGCTGCGCCAGCACCGCCGCCGACCCCGCCTGGCTGCACTTTTTGCCGGTGCATACGCGCACGACGGTGCGGCCCGGCGCGCCCACTGCTGCCGCCTCTGCTGCCGGCGGCTGCAGGGGTGGTGCCGCGGCGGCCGTGGGCGGCGCAGCCAGTATGTTGGAGGCCACGGTGTGGGGGTCTAGTTGGTGTGCCGCACGCAGCAGCTGCTGCTGCGCCGCCAGCCGCCGGCGCAGCTGCGCGGCCACCGATGTCTCCTCGGCCTCGCTCTCGCTGCTCTCGCTGCTGCTCTCGCTGCTGCTGCTGCTGCTGGAGGCGCGGGCGCGCCGGCTGGGCGCAAAGTGCTGCGGCAGCGGCGACGCGGCCA
>RRZL01000080.1:1661689-1675208 GCA_006782975.1 Chlorella sp. Dachan | reverse complement strand
TCTGATGCCCTGCCTGGTTGCACCCGAGATCCCATCTCGGGCGGATCTGGCGCCGGCTGCCGCCGCAGCTCCCGCCGCCCGCCCACCTGGCCCACCCATGCGCGCCCCCTCGCCGCCAACCTCGTCCGTGCCGGTGACCGTCCCCACCCCTCACCTGCAGGCCATCTTCAAGGGCGTGGTGTCCTGGATAGCCTGCCTGCTCATCACGGTCGTCGCATTCCACATGCTCAAGGTGAGGCGCTGCCTTGCACTCCCAGTGGGCCCAGCGCATTTGCGGGGGGCACAAGCGCTCCACGATGCCTCCCCTTTGTGTGCACTCACTCCATCATGCACACCTCTCGCCTGCGCAATGCCGCCCAGCTGCATCTAGCCGCCGAGCTGTGGCTCCGCTTGCACGCGCTAGCTGCCGGCGCGCACCGCTCACGCTGCCGCCCCGCCCCCCCTGCTGTGCTGTGCTCAAGTTCTACAACGTGGAGCGCAAGTGGCGGCGCAAGCTGGAGGGCGCCATGGAAGCTGACCGCGAGGTGCGCGGCCCCAGTGCGCCTGGCGGGCGGGCGGGCAAGGGGGCGGCTGCAGCATGCCGGGTGCTGTCCCAACGCACACACGAGGTCCAGAGGGGCGGGCGCATTCTCTGGCTGCTGCCTGGGGAACAGACATGGGCGGCATCCCCCTGCCTTGCGAGCCCGGCTGAGTCACCACCACGTGGGTCTCCCGCACCAACACACACACACAGCAAGCCGGTTCTGCATACAGCAAGCCGGGTCTCTGCTTCTGAAAACACACTGTTTTGTGGTCTCCTGTACATGCATACAGCAAGCCAAGTCTGCTGTTTTGTGTGCGCTGCGCTGCAGGCGGCCATCAAGTCGTACAAGTGGTCCATCCTGCTGCTGGCGCTGTCGGCCACGCTGCGCGAGGGCATCGAGTCCGTGCTCTTCCTCACCGGCGTGTCCCAGGTGGGAGGGGAGAGCTTGCTCTCCACCGTTGCTGCCAGGCTGGGTTGTTGGGGCGTCGAGTCTGTGCTCTTCCTCACCGGCGTGTCCCAGGTGGGTCCCAGGTGGTCCCAGGTGGGAGGGAGGAGCTTGTTCCTTGTGTCGCACCCGCCACTTGCTGCCAGGCTGGGTGGTTGGGCGGCGAGGCGGTGCTCTTGTTCGCCGGCGTGTTGCGGGCGTGAAGGCTTGTATTGCCGGGCTGCTTGCATGCCCACCGTGCCGTCCAACCTGCTGTGAGACGCCCAACCAACCACAGCTGCCGCGCCTCCAGTAGCAATCCGCCCCAGCATAACCAGCCACGTTCCTGTGACTCCACCCCCGCAGGGCGACGGCATCAAGTCGATCATCATCCCCGGCATCGTGGGCGTGATTCTGGGCCTGGGCCTGGGCATGCTCATCTTCTACACGTGAGCCTCCTCTCAGGAGCCGTGCCAGGACAAGCAGTTGGCTGGTTGGTTCTTGCTGCCGTACAATGCACAGCCGCCCCTGGCCCCCGCCGCATGCTGTGCAACCCCACCAGCAGCCATCCCCACCAACCCATCCCCCCCCCCTCCAACCCCTCCAACCCCATCCCCCCCCAAAAAATGCAGCGGGCGCACCATCAAGAGCCTCAAGTGGTTCTTCATCATTTCCTGCGGCCTGCTGCTGTTCATCGCGGCGGGGCTGGTGGCCCAGGGCGTCGTCTTCTTCACCTCTGCCGGCCTGTTTGGCACCACCTTCCCTTACGAGGTGCGCCACGCATAAACCGGAGCTGGCTGCGTGGTTGTTGTTCTGTGGGCTGCGCTTGGGGCGCAACCGGCCCGTGCAAGCCTGCCCAGCGCGGCGCGCGGGCCTCGCGCATGCTGCCCCCAAGCTCGTGTCCCCGCCCACGCCGTCCAACGTATCCCCGCCCCGCCCCGCTGCGCAGGACCGCGCCTGGCACAACACCATCCTGTGGAACACCTCGGGCTGCTGCGACATGTACAACAACGAGTTCTGGTCCCTGATCCGCGCGCTGTTTGGGTACACGGGTGAGAGCCGGCTGCCTGGCATGATGCCAGGTTGGCTGGCGCTCGAGTATTGGGTTGCAGGCGGCTGGTGCGCCTGGCCTGGTGTGCGCACTTGAACATGCCGGCAGTGAGGGTGCGGCTTCATGGCTGGTGCCCTGGAAAGTCAACCGAGTGCCCAATGCCGCAAAGTGCTGCTGCGCCTGCTCCCACCGGCTCGGCCCCCACCATCCCACCCACTCACCCGCCCACCCGCCCCCCTCCATGCCCACGCAACTTCTTGCAGACCAGCCCACCGTCATCAACCTCCTGTACTACCTCCTGTACTGGGCCATCGTGCTGGCCCTCATGTGGTGGAAGTGGCACACCGGCACCCTCACCGACCGCCGCGAGGTGCGCCCGGCAGCCGACACCGATCTATTGGGCACTCCCCTGCGCTCCTGCTGCCCTGGATTCCGCAGTTTCCTGCCTTTCTGCCTGCCAGCTCACCTGGGCCTTGGCTGGCAGCTTGGGGGGGCTCCTGCATGGCAGCCCAGAGGCTGCGGAGCAGGAGTGGCAGGGCGTGCTGCAGGGCAGGGCAAGCGCTGGAACCCAGCCACCACCTCACCCCTCCCTCGTTGCTGCCCTCCCCTCCCCTGCTTGCTGCAGGCCCAGATCGATGACTTCAAGTCGTTTGCGGCCCACCTGGGCGAGCGCATGGATGCCGAGGCGGGCCTGGGTGCGTGCCAGCCTGGCGCCTTGCACCGCTGCTGCCCGTCCCCGCTACTTTTTGCTTGCTTGCTTGCCTGCTTGCTTGCTTGCTTGCTTGCTCGCTTGCTTGCTTGCTTGCTTGGCGCTGCTGCCGTGCTGCTTCATGCGCGCCGCCTGCTGGGGCCTGGACCTGGACAGCGCGCACGCGCCTCTGCTGTGCTCCTCGTTACCAGACCCAGCACCGGACCCTCCACCCCCTCCCGCCTGCTGCCGCAGACAAGGGCAAGCACCTCACCAGCGACAGCAGCAGCGGCGGCAGGCTCAGCAGCGAAGTTGACCTGGAGCTCGGCAAGGGCGAGGCAGCTGCCGAGGCTGCTGACAGTGCAGCCGCTTACCAGGCAACTCTCAGCCCGGCTGGCGCCTCGGGTGCCGCGCACGCGGAGCAGCAGCCGCTGGCTGCGCCTGCGGCCACCTCTGTGTGAGTGCGGCGCCTCCGCCGCAGCTGGCGGTGCATTGCTGCTCGGCTGCTCGGCCAATTCGTACCCCCAAACCCACCCCCGCACGATTGCACCACCTTTCCTACCTCGTACATTTTCCCTTCCCCTCGCTCCTGCTCTTGCGCCCTCAGCACTTTTCCCCTTGCTGCTTCCCTGCATTGTGATCACACGCTGCCTGTGTGTTTCGCCCAGTACCCTCCTAAGTGCACGTGCAGTGTGCACACTGTCATGAACAAGGTTGTGAAGCAAGATTTGCGCGAGCAACAGCAAGGCCAGGTCAATGCTTGGTCAGATGCACCGCGGCATGCAGTGCCAAGTGTGCATGCCGCGGGCTGCTGTGCTGGGAGGGATCCGGAGGATTCGGGACCCGACCGCTTGTGTGTTCACCGCCCCCATCGATGCGACCCTGCTCGCGCGACCCGAACCAGTTGCGAGCTTGTTCAGCCCTGACCCCCGGCCACAGCCCCCGCTTTGCAAGGGCCTGCCCCTTGCCGTTTCGACGCGTGGCCGCCTGAGAAGTCTTGCACAGGTGCCCAGCGGCCTTGCGCAAGCACATGTTTGCCTCCCCGCCACCGTTGCCGCCGCTGCCGCTCGCCCTCCTTGCACATGTCTCCGCCAAAGGCATCGCGCAGTGAAAGCTTACTCAGGCTGCCTTCATCTTAAGGGAATACTATATTCCAACGGCCCACAGGAAGCATTGCAGGAGCACCTCAGCGTGCGCAGGAGGCATTGCAACTTGCCATGACAGACCCTGTGAGGCGTTGCATTGATTTGCTGGTGGGGAGGAGTGGCATGGCTGCTTGCAAACACCTCCGGCCGAGTGTGAGTGGGGCTAGCGCCCTCTGGCTCTGCCCGCTGCCGACTGCCCACCGCTGGCCGCTTGCATGCACGCCCCCTGTGCAGGCGGCGGCCGCAGTGGTGCGCCGCAATGTGCTGCTGCTGCGCACCACCGCCCGGGACCTGCATGCCGCCATGGAGGCACGCTCGGCTCCTCGGCTCAAGCGCCTCACCTTTGACTGGGTGAAGAGCGGGGCAGACACCAGAGGGCCGCTGATGGAGGCTGTACGCCAGATGAGGGTTGACCTCAGACAAGAGCTGAGCCACGACCAAGAGGAGGCGCCCTGCATCCAAGCCGCCCTCAAGTAAGTCGCAGCGCATACACAGCCGGCGGCGAGGTGTTGGTGCCCCTTGCTCATCTGCAGCGCGGCCTTGTTCGCAAGTCTCATATTGTCCTGCCGCCTGCCTTCCTGGCATGCACCCCCGCGCTCAGGCTGTGGTGCCCCTTGCCTTTGTTTGCAGGGACCTGTTGAGCCTGGCGGATGCGATTGCCGGCTTTGCTGCGTACGCAGAAGCGGAGGGCCCTGTCCGTCAGCCAGTGCCCGTGGGGGAGCAGGGCGTAGAGGTCATGGATGCATGGCACATGCAGCTGGAGCTAGCAGCCAGCACCAGCAAGGCGCTCGTGCAGTGCGTGCTGCCCGTCTGCAGCGATGCGGCGCAGCAGGGCCGCATTTTGGCGGCGGCAGCAGCAGCGCTGCGGGTCGGCGGGCCGGCCATTGGGGCGGCCATCTCTTTGTACGAGCGCAGCGCAGCGTGGCAGGCCATGTCGTATGAATTTCACGAGTTGATGGAGGAATGGACCAGGCACCAGTGCAAGCTGGCACGAGACCTGCTGGGGGCGTGCGACGGCCGCCACGGCACGCCACCAGCAGCGGCAGATGCGGCAGCACAGGCACTGTCGCCTGGCCTGCTGGTCGCATGGCTGCGCGCGCTGGCACCAGTGCTCGACACCCTGGCTGCAACAGTTGGTGAGGGCAGCTGTATTTCTTTCGTGTGTGCGGGTGTGTGCCACGCGTCCTGCCCTCCTTTGAAACGCTAAGGCCGAGATGGCTCGTCTCGTGAACTGCTGCAAAACTGCATCCCCCCTGATCCCCCATGCTCCACCTGTGCACTGACCCGTGCCTCGCAGGCCTGGCGGCTTGCACCTGTGTAGCGCCCCTGACACAGCTGCTGACCTGGGTGCTGCGCCCCTGCAACGCACGGCTGCAGCCACACGCCGAGGCTTTGGTGGAGGACTGGCCGCTGGTGGAAGGCTGCATCCGGCTGCTGACCGCGGCGCACACAGCCCTGCTGGCGGCGCCAGCCTGGCAGCCTGACTTGGAATACAAGCAGGTGTGGGATTGGGGCAGCAAGCACGAGGCACTTGTCGTTGACTGGCCAGACGCATGGCAGGGCCTGCTGCGCCATGCTGAGGCGGCTGGGCGGCAGCACGAGGCGCTGGCGCCGCTTGCAGTGGCGGCAAGCACCATGCTGAGCGGCGAGGCCGAGCTGCTGGCCAGCCTGCCGCTGCAGCTGGTCAGGCCAGCCGGCAGCGAGCAGTGGGGCCGCAATGCGGCAGCCGCGTTTGACAAGGCGGCAGAGCACCTCAACACCTGCTGGTCGGCCTCAATCATGGGAGTCGGCTTCTTTGCAGCGTTTCTGGTGGAGCCTGTGCGCGACGCGCGCCCCACCAATGGCAGGAGCGCATGGAAGGCGTTCCAGCAGCTGGCGCGGACCAGCACAGCTGTGGTGCGCTGCTGCAGCCAGGCCCAGCCACCCAGCCATCCAAAGCTTCTTGCGGCCCGTGCGGCCGCAGTGAAGCTCTGGGCTGGCCACACGGCGTCAGTGTGCGCACAACTCAAGCCGGAGCATGCAGACCAGGCGGCAGCAGCGCCAGCCGCCATGTTCGCCCACAACCTGCTGCAGCTGCTGCACCTGCAGCCGAAGCTCACGCGTGCTCTGAACGGCTGCACAGCATCGCCCAGCTGCCGCTGCAGTCTGTGTGGCGGCGGTGGGCGGCTCGTCCTCGTTGGGAGCGAGCCCCTGGTGCTGGCGCTGACTGGATCACTGCGCGCTGCAGGGCACAGGTGACCAGCACAGCACGTTGTGACCTGCTTTGCCTGCTGTTGATGCCTGCGGCGCGCTTTCCCCGCTGGGGAACTGCTTCACTACTAGCTGCCCCTTCCCTTGCCGGCCTCCCTGCCCTGTGCTGCAGTGCCATGGCCGGGCAGCAGGCGGCGGGGACGGCTGCGCTGGCCCGACTGTTCTCAGCTTGCACCAGCCTCTGCCACCTCTGGGCTGGCTTGAACAGCCAGGAGCTTGAGCTGTGCTTTGGCGGGCAGCCCACCAGCCAGGCCTCTGATGCAGCTGCAGGAGCGAGCGCTGCGGCAACCACAGCTGCCCACATGGCAACCAGGGTCATTCAGGCGGCGCTGCAGCTGCTGTGGCCTGCGCTGCTGGAGAGCAAGCCGGTTGAGCGGGGAGGCGAGGCCGGCCGGCAGTGGGACAGGTGGGTGAACGCAGGCGGGTGGGTAGGGCAAAAGGTGGATTGCGGCGGCAGTTGATGGCCGGTCTTTGCAATGTTGTGATGCGACACACGTGCACAGCTGCAAACAGCTTCCACCTACCTTCCAGGTTCGACTGCCCACATGCAGGCAGTATGTCTGCGCGATGGTGGAAACGGCCGCTGCCCTGGCTGCCATCGAGGCGATTGCCAGTGAGGAGCAGGCTGTCCCAGCAGGACGTGAGCGCGTGCTGGCACGGCTGGGCAGGCTGAGTGAGGCTGTGGCGAGCGACCAGGACAGCGACACAGAGGCAGACGGAGCGGCAGACGCAGCCGAAGCTCAGCCACTGGATGAGGCAGCCGTGCTGGGACGGCTGGCGGCCCCTCTGCTGGACCCAGCAGCTGCCGAGGCGCTGCCGCAGCTGCTGCGCCGCCTGCTGCCACCAGCCGAGGCGGGGCAGGATGGCAGCGGTGGGGCAGCAGCGGCACTGCCACCCGTCTCAGCTGAGGCTGCTGTGCTGCAGGCGGAAGCACTGGCAACTCGAAAGCTGTGCAGCTACGTGCGCTGCCCCAACCTGGCGGCTGCCAGCAGCAGCCATGCTCGCGGCAAGCGGTGCGCCCGGTGCATTTTTTCTCGCTATGACTCCGCCACCTGCCAGCGCGCCGACTGGAGCGGTTTGGGCGGCGCGCCGCACAAGCAGGCCTGCGCCGCTTTGGTGGCAGCAGCGGCGGAGGCGGCCGACTAAGCAGTGTTTCAAGGTTCTGTTTGATTTGGTTCGCTCGCGCTGTTGCAATGATTCTGTTTGCTTGCCATGTCCTGTTTTCGCTTGCTGTGATTTCCTGTAGCTACCGAACCGTCGCGTTGTTGAGCAGCGACCACCCATGCTGTGCTGCACACGCTGTGCTGGCCGGCCGGCTCAAATTGGCTTCACTTGGGAGAGATAGCCCAGGGGCAATTAGCGTATACAGGGACAGTTTTTGCGCCCCAAGACCGAGGAGGCAACATGGGGAGGGTGAACACTGCAAGGAGATGAAAAAGTGAAGGATAAATGATTGACGAGGCTGGAAAGACAAAGTCGCCTTCGCGACTTGAAAGGCGTGCAGCGGATGGGACGCATTGCCGCTAGCCAAATGGCATGCAATATTACGGTTGCCCTCGTCGCGTGTTTCGCTTCTCGTTCTTCTCATGCGCTCAGCCTCAGGATATGCCCACTGCTCTCAACACTCTGGCCCCAGGCCGCAACCTCAACTGCTGCGGAGGACGCAGTATGGCCAGTCGGCTGAGCAGGTCAGGCCGGTGCTGCACTCGTTGGGGCCCGCCGCAGGGTCACAAAACTCTCCAGCCAGCTGGGTTTCGCGAGCGCACTGCGATTTTTCAATTTGGGAAGGGACAGGGAACTAAAGCACCGCACCGCACAGCTGGGTGGTGCGAGCGCACCGCACAAAGCGGGGGGAGAAGGGGCCAGTCACGTGCCGGTTGCTGTGTGATGCATAGGGTGAAGGCGGGGTGCCGCAAAGGCAGATCCGCAGGTCCGTTCCAGCACAGGCTGCAGCCATCCAACCGGCAACCAAAACAGTCTGTGCTGGGCCACTTGCGCTCCAACCGAGCGGGCCAGTGAGGCGCAGGGCGGCTGCTCACCCTGCGGAACGCGTTCACACACGAATAGCCAGAGGCGCATCTGAAGCCCGGGTAGCACAGCTCATTCAGGTACCTGCAAGGAGGGCAGGTGTCGTTCAGGTGTCCTATCACGCGTATCAGGCGCATGCAGGCGTATCAGGCGTGTCAGGCGTATATCGTTCAGGTATCTGCAGCTCGTTCAGGTACCTGCACCTGGGCAGCGGGGAGGAGTATTTGCCGCCTTGCAAAGCATACAACAGGGCGGGCGGGGGAGGGCACAGGGCACTGCAGGCGTCAGGCTCAGCCGCCACCTTGCAAAGCATGCTGCATGCGCCGCTGCTCATATAACAGGCAGCCTGCACCCAGCGTCCCATGGCCATCCCCGTCTCAAACCAGCCGCGCCCTGTGCGGTGCCCCTAATGGGCCCCTGGTGGCTGGTGCTAAGCTGTTAAAACTAGACTAGGCTAGACTCGACCCAGTGCGGTGCGGGCGGTGCACTCACTTGGGTGTGTCGCATCGCTTGGTGTCTGGGCGGCACGCCAGGCCGGGGCCGCACCGCTCCGTCGAGTTGGTGGGTGCGCCCGGAACGCATGGCTCGTTGGCGCTGCGCGGTGAGCGATAACACTTTAGGTCTGTTTGGGTGTATTGGGAGGCAGGGCAGGCAACAGGAGTGAGTTAAGGGTGTGGACGAGTGCGGGCAGCCAGACGGCTTGGGAGGAAGTGGGCGGTGGTGTGTCCCTGTGCTTGCCGCTGGACCCCTCCATGCCTGCCCATCGTCATTCCTCCCATTCCTCCCCTTCACCTTGGCCCTGCCTGGCCCTAGGCCTACCTGAGGTGGAGCAACTGAGGCCCTGCTCGCAGGGGCGGCCGGGGTAACAATGCGCGCCCGCAACTGTGCTGAGCTGGGCGTGCAATTGGGCACGGATGCATTTCCGCGAGACCAGCATGTCGCAGGTCAGCGCCTCGCCAATGGGCGTGGTGCCTGCGCACTTGAAGTCCTGAGGACACAAGGGGGAGCAGCATGGGAAATGCACCCTTGGCTGCGTGTGCACGTGGGCCATTGAAAGCCAAGGCAGCACGTACGTGCACAGGGCACCATGCCATTGGTGGCATGCACAGGGCACCATGCCGTTGGTGGCATGTACAGGGTGCCACACCAAGGCAGCACGTACATTGGTAAAACACCATTGGTGCCCGTGCCATGCCAACGTCCTTGCCATGCTGCCCCTGTTTCACCTTAGTGGCGGCCGTCCCGTCGTCCAGGCAGGGCTGCCCCTCCAAGCGAGGCGACGGCAGGCAGTACTGTAGGCCGGGGTGGCACGTCAGCCCAGCGGCGCACGGCCTGCCGGCGAAGCACGACTCCCTCTGCAGGATTTGGACGCCGCAGTGCAGGTTTGGCTCCACGCAAGCGCGTGCCTCAGGACCTCACGGCGTGTGGCATTGCGCACGTCTGCTACACGTCCTCCCATCCGCTTGCTAGCAGGCCAACTGCCGCCAACCGCCCAGGCGCACCTCCAAGGCGGGTTGTGTGCAGCGTCCGATGGCGGTGTTGCAAATGAGGCCTGCCTTGGCATCGCACCCAAATGTCAGCTGCTTGCCCTTTTCTTCCACAGTGCCGCAGGGCTGGCCCAGTTGCCTGGGATCATTAAAGCACTGGAGAGCAAGCAAGAGGGCACGGAGGGTGTGGGGGTCAGTGCCTGGTGGCCCCCTGCTTTGTCCCGCCCAATCTTTGAATCTCGGCTTGTGCTTTTGGCGCTGGCTACGAGTTGGGGTGTCAAGCGCACTCTTTTTACGGGACTTTGTAAATGGGAGGCTGCCTGCTGGTCTGGAGACCGGCAGGCACCTGCCATTTAAAAAGGAAGTTTGGGAATGAGCCGGCCGCCAACTACTTTTGCAGCTCCTCTCCATATTGCGCTGACAATGTTGCGCGCTGTGCACAGCGTTGCAATGTGCATTTTTCCCCAGCACTTCTGGCCCGGAAAGCGGAGTCGGAGCGCGGGTCGTAGAGCTGGAAAAAGCGCGCGAACTTGTTTCGCGTTGCAGCCTTCACCTTTCGCCTCGCCCCCGTTCGCGTTA
The DNA here is from genome assembly GCA_006782975.1 of Chlorella sp. Dachan. Taxonomy (NCBI): domain Eukaryota; kingdom Viridiplantae; phylum Chlorophyta; class Trebouxiophyceae; order Chlorellales; family Chlorellaceae; genus Chlorella; species Chlorella sp. Dachan. The sequence continues at coordinate 1,665,033 of RRZL01000080.1, read as the reverse complement.
TACTCAAGCAGTTTTCAGGTCGCATTTCCGTTTGGTTTGAAGGCGACTGGTTGCCGCGGGGCGGAGATGCAGGTGCCGGCCGGCGCTGCCCTGGCCGACGTCAGCCGCTGCGGCAGCCTGAAGAAGATGAATTCGCGTTCGCAAGTCCTATTCATGCTTGCAAGCACGAATCGATATGTCCCCGTTTGCGCTGGACTGACGAGAGGGTAGCGGGGGCGCGAGGCGGGGTGCCTGCGCTCGCTGCCACGCCCGCCGGCAAGCGGCAGGCGGCCGGCGAGCGCTCCACTGCCCACCCGCTATCTAAGCTGCCCAAGCATGGCTTTGTAACTGTCACTGGAAGTGGCGGGGAAAGAAAGTCCCGTCCTTCCGCGTACCGTGTGCGTGGATTTTTTCCTCAGCCCGCACACCATCCACTGCCTGACACCAGCAGTGCCTACCTGCTGGAAATGAGGGTGACAGCTGAGGCCCGGCTGGCAGGGCAGCGTGGCATGGCAGCGCTGCTGCAGCCCCGGCAGGGGGTGGCACTCCCAGCTGATAACCTGCAGGGCAGGCACTGGGGGGAGTGGGCGGGTTTGGCAGAGTGCCGGGCAGGCGCGAGCGCCAAATGCTGTGAGCTGGGCGCGACCAGTGCAGCAGCACAGCCAGCGCGCATGTGCAAGCCAGCAAGGCGGGCTAGTGCTGCATGCTAGTGCTGCATACGCAGGGCGCACGGTGCTAGTCATTGCTGCGACTTGCCGTCTCGCAGGTGGTGCCCGGCGCACAGCCCCAGTTGGGCACCGCTGGGTTACTCATCTCCCGCCCCACACACGGCGTGTCGTCTACCCGTGGCGCCTCAAAGCATCTGCGGAAGGGGACGGGTGAACAATGTGTCGAACCTCCAGAAAGGTTGAGCACAAGTGCAGGTGAGTGGTGTGGGGAGGCTTGTGACATGCAGGGACCCGGCAGGGCAGAAGGGACAGCTGGTTGAGAAGCATGCCCAGCATGGACAGGCGCCCCTGCCAGCAAGGCCTGCCGCACACCCGCCGCTCACTGGTTGCGGATGGTGTCACAGGTGAAGCCGGGGCCGCAAGGCAGGGACGCGTGGCAGTTTTTCCGCTTGGCGGCGTTGGGCGCCTGGCACCTACGAGTGTAGTCGTTGCAAAGCAAACCACTGCGGGAAAGGGGGGCGCCCAGTTGTGGCAGGCAGCTGTGCAGGCACATGCGTTGCACTGGTGAAGGACTCCATCGGATGCAGAGGTCTTAACACAGAATTCAGGAGCCATCAACCCTAAAGTGAAAAGTCACAGGAGCCATCAACCCCAGGTGCAGGCGCGCGCCTGCTGCAGTCGCTGTGCTTGGTGCAGGGCTGTTTTTCCTGCGCAAGGAAGCGGCAGAAGGCGTGCCTCAAACTGTAAGCGGTGCTGCTTTGCCACTGCAGCATGTGGAGTGGCCCCCTGTCCGGCTCACCGGACGTGTTTTCATGTCTGGTCAGGCAGGAAGCCCCTCCCTACCTGGCGGGGGCTGGGGTAGCAGCGCTTGAAGGCAGGCTCACACGACAGGCCGGGGCCGCAGCGGTAGCCGTCTTTATCTGCCAGAGTGAGAGCACGGGAGGCAAACAGGTGGGAGCACGGGAGGCAAACAGGTGGGAGCACGGGAGGCAAGCTGGTGCGGCGTCTGGGAGCTGTTGCATGATTGCAGCGGCCCAGCTAGCAACAGCCATGCGCTGACTGCAGAGGGCGCACCGAGGCAGGGCTGCAGGAACTGTCTGGGAGTCGGGTAGCACAGCTGGAGCACGGGGTGGCATGTCTTGCCATCGCAGCAGTCGGCCTGGACGCTGGACGCGTTGAATGTGCAGGCCCAGTTGCGGCAGGCTGCGGCGGCATAGCCAGCCAGCTGTCCCAGCACCAGGACTGCTGCTAGGGCGGTGCCAGCTGCGCTGGGGCCTCCGAAGCCCCTCATGCCCGGAGGGCAAGGCCTGGGACCACCAAGGGAATGGCAAGCTCGATTAAAGGTTGCGGTCAACAGGTCGACAAGCACGGTGCGGCGGCGGCGCGCAAGGTGGCGGGGCTGGCGGCCCCGTCTCTCTAGACGCCCAAACACTGCAAGTGATTTACAGTACTGCAAAAGGCCTGAAAAGGGCTGGGGCGCTCACGGTGGGCTTGCGAGCGACGGCGGGGAGGCGAGTTCGGTGCACGGGCGCGCCGGCTGCAGGAAGTTGGTTGTATTACGCCTGTGATCACAATTGAAAGAAAACACCCGCAAAGGGCGGGGCAGCGGGGGGTGCCCGGCTTCCCCGCCGGCTCCGCCATGTGTCCTCTGGGTTGGGTGCATTGCCCGCGGGTTTCAACACTGCATGCTGCCTGTCCACAGTCAGGCCCCGGCATGCCAGCAACGCGTCAAGTACGGAAGCAGCGCAACTGGCATGCCCCTGATAGGCAGCGGTTCAAGGGTTGGGCGGCGATGGGATGCGACAGCTGGGCCTTGCAGCCATCACTGTCGAGCACCAGGAAAGCCTGCTGTCAATGACCAGACCACAGGGCCCCAGTGGAGCAGCAGCAGCCAACGTCCCCTCCCGACTCTGTCACCCGTGCACCTGCAGGCAGACACTTGCATCCATTTCAACCTCTCTTCTGAACCTGCGCGCGCTTGGTAGCATTTGCTGTCTGGTCGGTGCTTGCGCGTTAGGACCCAATGCACGTGGCAAGCAGCTCCCTAGTTCAATTGGGCTGGCCCTTGCTGGTTGCACCAGCCCCCGTCGGGCCGCGCCGGCAGCCGACACGTTTGAGCGGCGTGTTTGTTGCAGGGTTGTTGCGCAGGCACACCCTTCATGCCTGCCTGCTAAACGGCAGCCCTGCATTTCCCACAATCACACTGCCCAACTGCCCGACCCACATGCTGCATTGCCCCATCCACCAACCGCACATTGGAGGGTTGCAGCCGGCAGGTAGAGGAGCGCCCGTGCGGCGGCCGACGTGCTGCGCTGCGCCGCGCTCCCGCTGCCCACTTGGGTGGTTCTGGGCGCCGCCGCGCGATCGCCCCATTGCCCCAGCCCTGCCCAAGCGTTTGTGGGTCTGCGGCGGCAAGCTGGCTATGGGAGCGCCCTAAACTGCCAATGGCAGCTGTGTGCGCACTGCACCCGCCCCTGCAACTGGGGCGGGGCCTGCAGCGCCCGGGACGCGCGGGAGGGCGACAGTCGGGCCGGCAGGTGAGCAGGGCTTCTGCTCGGGGGCAACAGGGGCGCGGCCAGGGGCGGGCGCAGCCTGGGATCGCCTCGGGGGCAGTCAGATCGCTCACTGCAGCGTCCGCGCCGCTGCTGCAGGGTGGGCTGGCGGGCGCGGCGCCGCTCCTGGGCGCGGCGCCGCTCC
>RRZL01000080.1:1582738-1649588 GCA_006782975.1 Chlorella sp. Dachan | reverse complement strand
CCACCCAACCCAACCCTGCACCCTGCACCCTGCACCAGGTGGTGGGCGTTAACGGCGGGGGAAAGACGACCACCATTGGCAAGCTGGCCAACAAGTTTGCCTCAGAGGGTGCCAAGGTGCGCTTCCCCCCATGGCTTGCAGCAGGATGCGCGCCTTGCAGCAGTGGTTTGCGTGCATGGGGCGCGCGGCCGCGTGTGTGACGGGCGTGGCGTGGTAGCTGGCAAGAGCTCGCTGCTGGGGCCGCCTCCCCTCGGAAAAGGCACCAGGCAGGCACCTCACGCTGCTGTGCTGCACCACTTGAGCATCAACGCCTTGCTGCACAACTTGAGCATCTGCTTCATGTCCCTCTGCACATCAGGTGGTGCTGGCTGCGGGCGACACCTTCCGTGCCGCAGCGGCTGAGCAGCTGGAGGAGTGGGCGCGGCGCAGCAACGCCGAGATTGTGCGGGCGCAGGTGCGCATTGGTGTGGGCCAACTGTGTCAAGAACAGCGGAACACCAAGGCCTTGATTGACCAGCGTGTTTTGTCGGTGAAGGCTCATGGAGGGGCCTGCGTGCCGGATGGGCAAGCGAACCAGCCGAGCATGCGAGCACATCGGCATGCCCCGTCCCTCCTCTCAGCTGCGCTGCCTGGCCTGCCCACCTGCCCCCTCTCACGCTTGCGCCCGGCGACAGTGCACGGCCAGACACGGCGCCATGTCAGCGGTTGGCATATTTTGTCATTCAAGTGTCTTGCCTGTCCATGCTTCTGGCCTGCAGGGCGACAAGGCGCGGCCAGACACCGTGCTGTATCAGGCGGTGGACACGGCGGTCAAGGACGGCGCTGACCTTGTGCTGTGCGACACCTCGGGCCGCCTGCACACCAACTGGAGCCTGATGGTGCGTGGCAGCGCCTGGGGTGGTGCGTGGCAGCGGCTGGGGTGGTGTATGGCAGCGGCTGGGGTGGTGCCACGTGCTGCCTCGTGCCGGGCTAGCGCTGCGCTGTTAACAGCTGGCTGACAGGGGGTGGGGACTGGGCAGCAGCAACAAGACGTACAGCCCAGCTTGGTGGGTGCTCAGCACAGGCTGTACAACCTTTGCCGTTGGTTCGTCACCTCGACAGGACGAGCTGGCCAAGTGCAAGCGCAGCATCACCAAGCGGCTGCCCGGCGCGCCGCACGAGGTGCTGCTGGTGCTGGACGGCACGACCGGGCTCAACATGCTCAACCAGGTGAGCCGAGGGGCACTCATTTTGTTGGCTTGGGGGGGCATGCAATTGCACCCTGGCCAGCTGGCACGAGGTGCTGCCGGTGCGGGGTGCACCAGCAACCCACAGTCGCAGGTGCGCTGTGCTCGCGGCGATGTGGCAGCCCACAGTTCTCCCGCGTTGCCTCCCACCTCCCCTTCCCCCTCCTCAGGCCAAGGAGTTCAATGAGACGGTGCAGCTGAGCGGCATCATCCTCACAAAGCTGGACGGCACCGCCCGCGGAGGCGCCGTGGTGAGGACCAGCCTCCCCTGTTCGGCCCGCCCTCTGCCCTCCCAGTTCCTGTGGCGCGTGCTGCCCCTCACGCGGTGTGGTGGGGCAGGCACCCAGTCCGGCATGTGAATGGCCCGCTTGCGTCCCAATGCACATGTTGTTCCCCCCCCCCACCACCACCACCACCCCCAAACCCAACCTTTACCCCAACCCTAACCCAACCGCAGGTGTCGGTGGTTGACGAGCTGGGCGTGCCCGTCAAGTTTGTGGGCGTGGGAGAGGGCATTGAGGACCTTCAGGTGGGTGCAGCACAACACAACGAAACTTTGCCTGGACGAAAGCAAGTAGGCATGGCGAAGCAAGCAGCTGGGGCGGCCTGGCCTACCAATGCAGCATGGTTGGGCCGCCACCACCATCTTTGGCACGACCGGTGCAGCGGGTGCCTGACCCTGCTGCCTGTTCCCGTCGGTCCGCCCATGCAGCCCTTCGACCCCCTCAGCTTTGTGGATGCACTGTTTCCTGAGGGCGGCGCTGCGGCAGAGGGCGAGGCGGCATGAGCAAGGCAGCCGGCAGCAGCACGCTCAGTCAGAGCGTGCAAGGCAGCTTGTCTGCCCCCGCGTGCCTGCTTCCGCGCATCCGCAACAACTACCCTGCTCCCCTGTATATCTAAACATTGGCTTTGATTACACACAGTTTTGTTTTTGCACACATAACATGTAACACAGAGATCGCGGATGGAAGGTGCTGTAACGAGTCAACAATTGCAGGAAATTCATGCAGATTCTGCGATTCACAGGGCTGCTTCCCGGCTACTTGGCTCCAAAGCGTCGCCGGCTCAGCGCTCGTCCCACACGCCGCAGCAACCCAGCCGCAGGAGCTCTTGCTGCCGCTGCCTCGCTGCTGCTGCTGCTGTCGCTGACGGCTCCGGCTTGTGCGGGGGATGCAGCGGCATTGATTGGCGGCGTGGCATCTGCAGCTTTGTGGATGGCGCCAGCAGCACCGGGTGCTGCGCAGCCCACCACACCAGCGGTGCCGCCATCAGAAGAACCAGGCTGGTCGTCTGTAGGGGAAGCTGCTGCCTTAATCGTGACGGCACAGGCCGCATCAGAGGGCGCCTCCTCTGACACGGCATCCAGTGCGCCCACAGCTGCCGCATCGTCCGGCCCGGTGAGGGCAGGGTGAGCGCCAGCCTCCAGAGGGCTTGCAACCCATGAGTGGCCGGCACCTAGCAGGCCGCCACGCATGCGCTCCTGCAGCGTCAGGCACTCCTGCCCCACCTCAGCAGTGACCTGCGGGCGAGTGTGGCACGGAGGAGTGGGCAAACTTTTGGTCACGCAGTGCGCAGGGGCGCAGGGATGCTCCCAGCCTGCTCATTAAATGGCACCCACGTGAGGGTGCTCCTGCCGTGCGTCACGCATACATGACTTTACGCACACACGACCAACCAGTAGCCTGATCTTCCACCCTAGCCAGATCTGCCACCCACCTCGCGATAGTGAGTGGACACAAAGTAGTGGTCGCCCTCCGCCAGCACTGCCAGGCGGAATCGGGCGGCAGTGTAGCTCTCCCACTGCGGCGAATGAATGGGGAGAGAGGCTTGGATGTGAGCCGCCCAGCGGTGGCGGCTGCAGCTCGAACCGAGCATGGTGCAGGTACGGCGCAATGTAGCATTGGCACTAGCGCTGCGCCACACGTAATCAGTGATAAGGACAATATAGGAAACCGCGGTTGGCAGGATTGACCCACACACCTGAGCCATGTAGCCGGGCGGGATGGTGAAGTCTTTGCCGCCCTCAAACGCAATGATGGGCACGTGCAGCGGCGGCAGGTCGTCGTGCCTGCGAGCAGGATGTATTGGGAGATGCACTAGCTGAGGGCCGGTAGTGATCACGCGACTGGCCAGCAGGAGTGCCCACACAAGTGCACCTCCTCGGAACCAACTCAAGCCACCGCCAGCATCCAAAATGCGCCTCCGCAATGCTCACCGGTAGGTGACCGCCATCATGATGTCATTCACGCCCATGGGCGCCACCCGCTCAAACAGGCGGTCGCTGCGCCGCATCTCCTCCACGCCTGCAGGTTTGGTAGAGCACGGTCCACAACGGAGGGAGGCTGACGAAGGGGCGACAAGGCGCCAGAACCAGCTTGCTACTTACCTTTGCTGAGTCATGCAGGACTGCAGTATCTGCTGCACGTCTCAAGTACACCCACACACCAGCCCACACAACGGCCCACACGACAGCCCCCACCCCTCACCCGCAAAGTTGCCGGCCTCAAAGGCCTTGAGCAGCGTGGCCTTGGGCAGCGCCTGCCAGCCGCGCAGGATGCCCAGCACCTCGTCCACAGGGGGTGCCTCGTCGGGGGCTGTGCGGGGACAGAGGAGTTGGGGGGTTGAGTTGGCATGCCATGCGGCTTGACCGAGATGGCACGGCACACAGCTGGGTCTGATTGGGCCTGCTGCGCACCATTAGTTCCATGCAAGCCACATGGCCTGCTCCACCCCATCCAACACATGCCCTCTCCCAAATGAAAGCCCCTCCTCCAACTCACCCAGCGGGCGCTGCAGGTAGAGCTTCATGACCGCCACAGCATACAGGTGCGGCGGTGACACCGCGGCGGGAAGGAAGGCGGCGGGCAGTGGTGCGCAGCCGGAGCGCTCCACCTCCCGCACAACCTCGTAGCCCACAATGGCGCCCAGGCAGGTGCCGAAAATGGCGTAGGGCTTGTCGGCCAGCGGCAGGCTGCGGGCCAGCAGGCGGGCCAGCTGCTTCAGGTCGCTGACGGCGGGTTCGCCCTCGCGCCGCCCGCGGCCGGGCATCTCAACGGGGCACACGTGAACCGAGGCCGGCAGCATCTGGGCCCACCTGCACGTGGCACAGGCGTGGGGGTGCAAGGGGATGGGTTGGTGGTGCAAGGGGAAGGTGGTTGGTGGTTCAGGACATGGGTGGGTGGCACAACAGGGCGTGCAGCTGATGATCGCGTGGAGGAACGCCAGCCGTGCAAGGGTCCACAGCAACGGGTCCGCAGCCCCGCATCGCCCTCTCACCGTGCAAATACGTTTTCCGACACGCCGCCCGCATACGGCAGGCAGAAGAGCCTCATCTTGACGCTGACTGGAGCAGGGGCAATCCACAGCGGGCCAGCTGGCGCCTGGCTCGCATGCTGAGTCGTGGCCGGTGCCGCAGTCGCTGCCACGTGGGCTGCCGCCGCCTGCGTGCCGCCAGGCTGGCTGGCTGCTGTTGGTGGTGGGCCGCGGGCGGCCAGCTGGGCAGAGGCCTCTGCCACAATGCTGCGGATGGTGGCAGCTTGCGGGTCCTCGACCAACACCATCAGCTCCACACCCAGCCGGTCCTGCAGAGTGGTTGAGTGGATGTGGGGTGGATGAGACAACAGCCACGGCGCACTATGCTATAGCGCACTACCCAACACAGCATGGGAAGACAGGCCCTTGGCTTGCCCAGACTTGATGGCAAGCCACCAGTTCACCAATGCGTGCAAGGAAGGCACAGAATTCGACTTTGCACACCTGCACTTTCTGCCGCAGCTCCAGGCCAGCCAGAGAGTCCAGGCCTTGAGCAGCCAGAGGGGCGTCCGGGTCTGCACCCTCAACACCCAGCACAGCTGCCACCAGCTGCTTCACTGCTGCCTCCACAGCAGCTGCGGACCAGGCAGCAGGCTGTGCAGTTGCTGCCGGCTGGGACTGCTGTGAGGCCACAGCTGCGCCACCGCCATCGGGTGCCTCTTGAGCCGGGCAGATTCCCAGTTCACTGTAAAGGTGCGGCAGCTGCTGCACCTTGGCCAGCAGGCCGAGCCAGTAGGCGGGGCGCACGGCGCCCACCACAGCAGCCCGCTGTGCATTATGCGCCCCCAGCAGGCTGTGCATGGCCGCCAGGCCCTCCTCGCTGCTCAGCATGCCTAGCGCCGCCGCCTGCTGCCGGCTGATGCGAGTCGTGTTGTGCACCATGCCTGCAGGTTGGGGGGGATCATACAGACAACAGTTGGCAATGCCGCAGGTCGTCAGGCACTGCATTTGTGTTTGCACAGCCACACTTTCCAACTCACCGACTGAGGCCCAGGCGCCCAACTGCACTGCGGCCGCTGGCGCGCCGGTCGCAGCCTGCCACTGTGCCGCTGCATCCAGCGCAGCGTTAGCGGCTGCATAGTTTGCATGGCCTGAGAAGCCAGCCACGCTGGATACAGAAGAGAACAGCAGGGAGAAGGCCAGTGGGTTGGCTGCTGCTGCGCTGCTGCAGCTCTGCACTGCACACAGTTTGGGTGCCATAGCTTGGCGCAGCGTGCGCAGCGTCTGAGCCAGCAGCCGCGCCTCAACCTGCGATGCAGATCAAGTATGGAAATTCGTTGGGTAGATGGTAAAGGTATGGGCGCCGGCATACAAGACGTGGCGTGCCACCAGAGCGTAGGAGGTGGGACGAGAAGTTCGCACCTGCACGCCTGCCGTGTGCATGATGCCCTCAAGCGGCTGGGCCTGAGCCCAGGCAAGGCGGGCCAGGCAGCTGGCATCCTCTGAAGTGGAGGCATCACACTTGGCCATGGAAACCAGTGTCAGCGAGCGTGTAACTCTGCCTGCACCAGTGCTGGCGGTTGCCAGGCCGGTTCGGCTCAGCAGCACCAGGGCAGCAGCCCCGCCGCCAGCCATCCAGGTGGCCGTGAGAAGACCCAGCCCACCCAGGCCGCCGGTAACTGCAACGGTGGCCCTGCTGGGTAGGACAGCACCAACTGCTGCGTGGCGGCCGCTTCGGCTGCTGTCCTGCGAGGCCAGTGCTGCTGACGTGTAGCACAGCAGCGGGCGGTGCAGCGCGCCGCCACGCACTGCCACTCCATACAGGTCAGCTTGCAGGGCGGGTGGCAGCGGCGAGGTTGACAGCGTGTATGCCCTGCCGCCACTGCTGGCTGCTGTGAACGCTGCCTGTGAATCCTCGTCCAGCAGCTGGCATGCCAAGGAGGGCAGTTCATAAGGCAGGCATTTGAGCACGCCTGCAATGGTTGCTGCATCAACCGCTGGCTGGGTGGGACCAGGCATCGGTAGGGCTGGAACACTGCTTGCGGAGCGTAGCACCAGCGCTTGCAATGGCGAGGTGCGGCTGCCTTGTAGCACCTGCACCACATCGGCCGCAGCCAAACCAGCTGCCTGGCTGAGGCCCAAGGCAGCTGTACATCTGCAGCTCGGCTGTGCCGGCACCAGGTGGGTCTGCAATGGCGCAAGGAGAGCTGCCTGGCGCATGGCAGCCTGCCACTCCAGCTCATAGAACAGGCCTGCTGCATTCACTGGCTGCACCGTCGCCAGGAGCGACTGCAGCTCCCGCGCCTCGTGGTAGTGCAGGCCTTGTAGGCTTGCCGCAAGGCTGCCGGCGGTTGCTGGCACACAAGCTGCGGCTGCACCGCCCTCTGCCCATGCCACAAAGCCAACTGGGGTAGCCTCAGAAGGCAGGCAGGCGGCCAGCAGCCCAGCTGGGACCAGAGCATCTCCCTGCACGCAGCTGCTGCAGTTGTGCATTGCTGCCTGAAGCACCACTGGCTGGAGCAGGAAGCCATCTGCTGCCTTGGGGTGGAGGGGTGTGAGGCTGGACAGCTGCCGCGCCTGACGGGATGGCTCAGGCTGGTGCATGGTGGGCATGAGCAGAGCCTGCAGGCCGAAACAACTTGAAGTGTTCGGTCAGCACTTTGCCTGGTACACCCACAACTGGAGGCAAGGTGGGATGCAACCGGCCCACCTTCATATGCGTTCGTTTGGGCTGGACGCCAGTGGCAAGGGCAGCCGTTTTAGGGCTGGACTCCAACCGTGCAGTCAGTCTCAGCTGCAGAGATGGGCCACTTGCCACCTCCAGCTGCCCGCTGTGCAGCGAAAGGCTGCACACCACAGCCGGCGCTCCTGCCGCCTCCTCCACAGCAGCCAGCTGAGCCAAAGTGGGCACAGCAGCGTTGGCCATGACAAGCTGCGGCACCTTTTGTGCGCCTCCGTCGCCCACGCAGGCCGCTGCCGCTGCTGCACCCATCTCCAGGAGTGCTCCCAGTGGTAGGACAGCAGTGCCGTAGAGCTGGTAGTCCCACAGGAAAGCCAGCTGGCTCGCTGCCGGGGAGAAACTGAAGGTGACGCTGGAGGTCGATGGTGCAGCCGTGGCTGCCTGGAGCTGGATGTGGGGCCTGACCCGCATGTGGTGCCTGCCCCGTTGCCAAGCCAGCTGCAAGCGTAAGGGGCAAGGCACACGTCCGTGTGGGTTGCGAAGTGTGGTTAAGCATCAGGCAGACAGCACAGCTTGCCCCCAAGCACAGCATGAACGCCTCACCTGCAAGGCGCCATGTGCCGATGGGTTGGGAAGCTGGCAAATCACCATGTGCGCATTCACACCGCTCATGCCAAAGGAGCTGGTGCCGGACAGCTGCCGCTTGTTACTGTAGCCAGTTGCTGGGCTGTGCAGCACAGCAGGCGCCAGCTGCCGCAGGGCGCGGGCCCCAGCGCCACCTGTGGACCGGCCCCAGTCGTTCAGCGATGCTGCCACGTATGGGTTGATTGTACGCAGGTGCAGCACTTGGGCTCCCGCCTGGCTGTCCAGTGCAGAAGCAGCCAGAAGCAGGCCAGCAATGCCGGCTGTGCCCTCGGTGTGACCGAAGGCTGCCTTGTTAGACAGGAGTGTGACGCTGCCGCCGCCGCCGCTACTGCTGTGGCTGCTGCCGCCGGGGGCGGTGCTGGCCAGAGCCTGGGCCAGAGCACCGACCTCAATAGGGTCACCCAAGGGCGTCCCAGTGCCGTGAATGGAAACAGCACCCAGCTGGCCTGCCGCCACATCTCCAGATGCCAGCGCTGTCCGCACAAGGGCTGCTTGAGCCGGGCCATTGGGGGCAGTCAGCCCGCTGCTGCGCCCACCTTGGTTGACTGCGCTGCCTTGAATGACTGCAAAGCTCTGGGTGCTGCTGGCCAGTTGGGCCAGCTGGGCTGGCTGCCGAAGGCACAGCACAAGCGCTGCCACACCCTCGCCTCGGCCATAGCCATCAGCACTGGCCTCAAACGACTTGCAGCGGCCCACTGGGGACAGCGCCCTCAGCTGGCAGATGGCTGCTGTGGTGCCGGCTAGCAGCATCACATTGGCACCCGCTGCAACCGCTGAGGCAGCTTCACCCCGCTCCAGGCCGGCATGCGCCAGGTGGGCGGCCACCAGGGAGGAGGAGCAGGCGGTGTCGGTGCTGATGCAGGGGCCTGCGAGGCTCGAAAACAAAGACAAGGTGGTGTGAGGCTTCAGGTGTGAGCAGAGCAGAGGTAGTATTTCTTGCTGCTTCAGCCTACTCCGTATCTCCTGCTAGCCATCCCACCATCGCCCACCTGAGAAGCCAAAGGTGTATGAGATGCGGCCGACCATGAAGGCGGCTCCGCTGCCCACGATAGCCGCAGACGGCAGCACGCGGCTGCTGGCCGCCACCAGGTTGGCATATTCGTTGTACATGCTGCCAATATACACACCAGTGGGGCTTGCGCCACCGGCACTGCTGTTCATCATGCCACTGTGACCGTCAGGCGGTGCGCAACTGCCGGTAGTGAGCTCCAGCGCTGGCCCTGCCTCGCTCCAGGCCACCAGAGTTTCCTCCAGCAGCAGGCGGTGCTGTGGGTCCATGGCGGCTGCCTCATTGGGGGACAGCTGGAACAGGGAGTGATCGAACAGGTCCACCCCTGCAACGAAAGCAGGAATGCCAGCAGAGTCGGTCACAGAGGAGAAGTGAAGGGTTGGAGGTGCACCCACACATGAAAACCAGCGCTTCTTTTGCTGGTTTGTTTGGCAGTATACGAGCCGCATGCACAGAGCGGCGGTATGAACACCGTCCCTGCACAGCCAGCACCTACCTGTGCAGAAGGCCGCAAAGCGTGCGTAAATTGTCATGCCCTGAGGGGAGGTGGAGGGGCGGTAACCCTCCTCCACATCCCACCGCTCCAGGGGCACTTCCCTTTGAAGGTCGGCGCCACCCGAAGCTGCAGCCCAGAAGGAGGACAGGCCTGCGGCAAGGTCGGCGGGGCAAACAACTGATGTGAGACAGTGACTGTTGGGTGCATTGGGTAGTCAGTGACCAGGCACTGGTGCCCTGTTGTGCACACAAGCTTGCCTGAGACGCCGCCAGGGAAGCGGGCGGATGCGCCCACCACCAGCGTAGCAGCTGCTCCTAATGCCTGGCTGGAAAGCTGGCTCGCTGAAACCGTCGGAACCAGCGCAGCCTCTGCTGGCTGGGCGGGTGCCAAAAGGCTTGCTAGGAAGGCAGCCAGGGCTGCAATGGTGGGGTGATCAAACACGAGGGTGGCAGGTAGCTCCAGTTGGAAGCGAGCGGCAACCGAGTTGCGCAGCTCCACTGCCGCTAGGGAGTCCAGCCCTGCCTCCATCAGCGGCTGATCCGGGGCCACCTCAGCGCCCAGCACGCTGGCTGCCATGCTCTGCAGCTCAGACACCAAGGCGCCAAGGCTGTGGGCCCTGCTTGTGCTTGGAGGCAGCTGGGGCACTGCGTCCCGGCTAGCCGATGTCGCTTGGCCCTCCTGCTGCTGCTCCTGCCGCTGCTGCTGCTGTTGGGCCAGCAAGCCGGCAATGTGAGCTGCAAGCTGCTGAACCGAGGGGTGATCAAAGACCAGAGTGGCTGGGAGCTCCAGCCCAAAGCTGGACTGCAGGCTGTTGCGCAACTCCACGGCCGCCAGCGAGTCGAGACCGGCAGACAGGAGCGGTGCATCGGCAGACACCTGCGGGTGTCAGATGGAGCATGGAAGCGTGGGAGTGTTGGGTTGCCTTCAGAGCAGGAGCGACGCACCCACTTCACTTTTATCGTCTTTACCTCTGAGCCGAGGCTGGCTTGGACCAGCTGCGATATGTGCCGCGCAACGTCAGCCACAGAAGGCATACGTGCGGGGACTGAGCTGACTGGTGCCTGCACTACTGCTGCTGCCGCTGGCTGCCTGCCGTTGCTGGCAACTGAATGTGCGCCGCCACTGCCGAGTTTGCTGCCGAAGTCCTCAAACATGGCCGGTACGGCCCCAGAAGCTGCCTGCTGCAGGCGGGGCCAGTCAAACGGAGTGGCGACAGCGCTGCTCAGCGGCATGCGGATGCGTGCCTGCCCAGCAACCAGTTGTGTCAGGGCCTGGAGGCCTTGGGCGGGGGGAATCAATCCCATGCCGCTCCTCTGGATGCGGGCCGCCAGCGCCGCATCTCGACCGGCCATGCCGACCGACCATGCACCCCACAGGACGCTGAGGCTGCTGTGCCCGCTCTGCTGAGCCGCGGCTGCAAGGCCAACCAGCATGGCGTTGGCGGCTGCGTAGTTGACCTGGCCCGCTGGCCCCACCAGCGCGGCTGTGGATGAGAAGAGCACAGAGAGGCTCATGGGAGCTGACGCCGCCAGGCTCATCAACAGCTGACCGCCATTCACCTTGGGTGCCAGCACTGTGCGCACGCTGTGGGCTGTCTGCCGAGCCAGCGAAGCGTCCGCCAGCATGCCGCCAGCATGAATGACGCCGCACAGCAGCTGCATGGAGCTGTCATTTAGAGCGGCGAGTGCTGCCACATCCTCTCGGCTGGCCACATCAGACATGGCGGTGCTGACTTGGCTGCCGCTGGCCAGCAGTGCCGCCGGCAGCTGCCGGCTGTGCGCTGCACGGCCCAGCAGCACAGCATGCGTGCCGGTTGCCTGGGCGAGCCAGGCAGCAGTGAGAAGGCCAAGATCGCCAAGGCCTCCGCTCACCAGCACCCTGCCCGCTAGGCGGGTCATTCCTGTCCCTGCTGCCATGCCGTGCTGAGCCTGCGGCTGCCCAGACGGCGCGTCTGCCAAGGCACCCAGCCGTGGAAGCAGCAAGGCGCCGCCTGCTATTGCTGCACCATAGGCATCTGCCTGCTGGCCTGGATGGTGCAGTGCAGGTGGGACAGGGCTGTAGCTGCTGGCCAGCAGGCTGTGGAAGGTCTGGCCAGCCTGCTCTCTTGCCACGCTCCGCAGCAGCCCAGCCAGGCCCACCGCTGCGCAGCTGCTGCCGCCGCTGCCGCCGCAGATGGCGGGCAGACAATCTGCCATAGGCGCAGCGGCATGAAGCCTAATGCAGCTGGCTGGCTGCCCGCTGGTGTGTGCTGTGCTGGCTTGCAGCCAGGCAATGGCACCGCTGACAAGCTCGGCCGCGGTACCAGCTTCAGACTGCAGCCAAGTGGCGCCTGCCTGGCCGCGCAGGCCTATATGCCATGCAAGCTTGTGGGCAGCTCCATGGGGCGACAAGCCAGGGTGTCTGGAGTTGTCGACCTCAGCAGGCTCAGCTGCCCGCCACTGCGCTTGATACAGCAGGCGGGCTGCAGGCGTAGCACCGGCCCGCGAAGCCACCGGCTGGGAGTGCAGCTGCTGCAGCCTGGCCGCTCCATTGCTGCTCGTTCCAAGTGAGGCGGTAAAATTTCCTGTGGCTGAGCCGTCGGTTGCCGCAAGCAGGTTGCCTGCAGCCGCCCAGGCTGTATTGCTGGCTAGCTGGCTGGGAACAGCAAAGGCCGCCAGGCTGGTTGGCACGCAGAGGCGAGTTGGGTTCAGGGCTGTGCCTGCATGGATTGTGGCATCTAGCGCTGCCGGGTGCGTCCAATACTCGGCCGCTGTGCCGCAGCTGCCGCCATGTGCAGCCAGACTGGCCACCACTCCTGGGTGGGGGCGGCTCGCTGCCTGGAACTGAGGCAGCACGAGTAAACTGGGTGGCCGTGTGGCTGACGTTTGCCGCTCAACGGCTGCTGGTGGGCAGACTGCGATGTTGCCTGTCAAATGTGCCGTGTTGCCTGCCACCAGCTGAACGCCGCCCCCAGCTGCCGCTCTGCAGGTGACCGGCAGTGCTGCGCTCCTCGTTGATGAGGCAAGCTGAAGTGGCGCAGGAATAGTCAGCCCAGACAGGAGAGGTGCAGCTGTTGAGCTGCCACCAGACCAGTCAAGGAGGGTGCGTGCCGCCGCTGCCGCCGCCTCAAACATGGCGGCCGCAGGGAGCAGCACGTGTCCTTGCACCTGGACATGCGTACAAGGGATGTTAATGTCAAAGTCACGATCCTAACTTCTTATTGCTAAGCAAGCTGCAAGCTGCGTGTCATTTTGAGCGCACGTTCTGGTCTGGCACCACATTGCAACGCACCTGGTGATCCCACAGGTACGCAACAGCCGCATGAGCCAAGCTGCACTCGACCGCGGTGCTGCCGGCATCACTGATGTGGGTCTTGAGCAGCATAGGGTGCACAGCTGGGGCACAGAAGTAACGTACGCTTTCAAAAGGCAAGCCAGCCTGCATGTTGGGCAGGGGGCAGCGATGTCAGCAGGCCACTGAGACCGTGCAGCCAGCCAAGCAGCGCATGCCATTCCAAGCACACTCACCAGGGTTGTCACTGCAACTTGAGTGCCCTGTGGAGCCGCCCGCACCAACATGTGTGCATTCACTCCGCTCATTCCAAAGGAGCTGGTGCCCGCCACACCCTGGCCAGCGCTAGCTCCGCTTGCAAGTTGCCGTGGCAAGTGCAGGGGCTTGCTGCTCTGGGCGCCCCAGTCGGCCAGGGCAGCTGCCACGTAAGGGTTGATGGTGCGCAGGTGCATGATGGCGGGTGCGACCTGCTGGCCTGCCATGCAGGCCGCCAACAAGAGGCCGGTGAGGCCTGCCGCGCCCTCTGTGTGGCCATAGCACGACTTGTTGGAGGCCAGGGTAAGGGGACTGCTGCTGCCACCGGTGAAAGGCTGCTGCCGAATCTGTGCCGGCAGAGCGCTGGCCAGGGCCCCGACCTCAATTGGGTCGCCAAGAGCCGTGCCGGTGCCGTGGACAGACACAAAGCACACATCCAAGCTGCTGATGCCTGCGGCTGCTAGCGCAGCTGAGATGAGAGCCGACTGGCTGGGGCCGTTGGGTGCGGTCAGACCGCTGCTGCGGCCTGCCTGGTTGACTGCTGACCCTAGAAGGATGCCGAAGGGAGCCGAGGTGCTGCCATCTGTGGCTGTCGGCCTGCCCTCACACCGCTGTAGGACTGCCGCCACAAAGCCCTCGCCACGGCCATAGCCATCGCCGGTGGCATCCAACGACTTGCAGCGGCCCACCGGGGATAGCGCCTGTTGAGGCATAGAGGCATCGCGTTGGGCACATAACAGCAGGTTGGAGATGCTTAAGCAGCGATGATGCACAAGCCGCGATGGGCATTGTGCGGCATGGTTGACAACCGACCCCACAGCGCGCCCCCACCTGCAGCTGACAGATTCCTGCCATGGTGGCTGCATCCAGCATCACGTTGGTGCCACCAGCCACAGAGGCGCCGGCCTCCCCATCCAGAAGGCCGCGGTGCGCCAGGTGGGCGGCCACCAGTGAGGAGGAGCAGGCGGTGTCGGTGCTGACGCAGGGGCCTGCGAGTAGCAAGGAAACGGTTGCAGTCGCCCCATCAGCTTTGCGATACGGCAAGCGCCACGCAATGTCGAGGTGGCATCCCAACACCAGAACTGCACCTGAGAAGCCGAATGTGTATGACACGCGGCCACACATGTATGGTGCGCCGTTGCCCACAAATGCCTGCAACCATACATAGTGGACCGGCTCAGCACCATTGCAGCTGGTCTGATGCTGTCCCTTTCAAGCAAGCCTCATGCGCACTCACCTGTGGCGGCGGTTTGCCTCCGCTGGCCGCTGCTGTAATGCTCAGATACTCATGGTACATGCATCCCACGTAGACCCCAACCCGCTGGCTGGCTGGATGGGCCAGGGCGGGGCGGGCGGCCAGCCACGCACTCAGCGTCTCCTCCAGCAGTATCCTGCAGAGAACACAATGGTGCAGTTTGTTGAGGGCCTGTCATGAAACCAGCATGCCTCTGGTATATGCGAGTGGTGAAGCACGCGCTTGCGCAGTTGCGTGAAAACTTGTTTCCGTCTTCTCCCCCTCACCTGACTTGGGGATCGACCGCCTGAGCCTCGGTTGCCGACAGCCGGAACGCGGCGGCATCAAACGCATGCACGTCCGGGCAGCACGCTCCGAAGCGTGTGTACATGCTGCCCCGGCTGCTGGGCGGAGTGAGGCCAGACTCAGGGGCGAACCAGGCATCCATGTCCCACCGGCTGAGGGGCAACACCGATTGGAGGTCAGCTGAGCGACACAGTCCGGCCCAGAAGCTGCTGGCGCCACCGCTGCTATAGCCATGCTCCAGCTGGGCGGACAGATGTGGCTTCGGGTAGCGCCCACACACAGCCACCACTTCAGTGGCATGGAGCTGCTCTGGCTGGGCACCAGGCTCCCAGAGCTGCCTCTCCGGAGCGCTGCTGCCCACCATCTGCTCGCCTTCACATACCGCACCGTCACCAGCAGTGCCTGCTGGGCTTGGCATGGCAGGGAGGCGGCTGGCCAGGTAGGCAGCCATGGCGGCCAGGGATGGGTGGTCAAACGTGAAAGTGGCCGGCAGGTCCAGGTGGAAATGCTGGGACAGCAGGTTGCGCAGCTCCACAGCACCTGCACAGCACATATGAGCGGAGCCGTTGCAACACGCCTCAGTTGGGCCTGAATGCACCCGCTGCTGAGGCAAACAGGGTGGGTTCACAGGGCTGAATCCGTGCTCGGCTGCTGACCGAGCACTCACCCAGGGAGTCGAGGCCCGCCTCCATCAGCGGCTGGTCGGGCTCAGGAGCCGTGCCCAGCAGGCCACGCGCCACGTGTGTGACCTGCTCCAGCAGGGGGGCCTGCGCCACTGCTGTCTTTGCGGCAGCCACTGCTGCTGAGGCCGCAGCGTGGAGCGCAGCAGGTGTGCCCGCCGCTGTAGCGGTGCCCTTGGACACATCTGTCGACCCCTGTCCAGCTGGTGCGTGGCGCTCGTCAGGGGGAGCAAAGTCGGCCAGGATGGCAGGCACTTGTGGCAGGCTGCCCAGCAGCGTGGACCAGCGGATGCGGGCGCCCATCAAGCCTGCCGCTGGGCTGGCCTGGCTGAGCGCGGCTTGAAGCACAGCCAGCCCAGCATGCCCTGCATGTTGGCGTGCGGTGTGGGCCATGTTGCCATGCGCGCAACTGGACGACCCCCGAGACACTTGTGGGGATTGCCCCACAGCCCACAGCCCCCCAGGGCCACGGATGGTCCCAACAGCACAGGCCCTCCCAAGGGAGACCCAACCCCACCCACCAGAGAGCGCCCCAAGGCCAGCCCGCTCAAAGCGCTGCAGGATGGCGGGATCATTTAACGCTAGGCCGCTGGCCCAGGGACCCCACTGCATGCTGGTACAGCACAAACCGCGGTCCATCCTGCAGGTCGCATAGTGACAGTGGCGGAACACAAGTTGGGCAGGCGGATGCAATCGAGTATCGACCGCACAGTGCAGTTGGCTGCCCCCAAGAGTGACCATCCACTCACCATTGCTGGGCTAGGCCATCCAGTGCAGCATTGGCTGCGGCATAGTTGCTCTGGCCTGGGGTGCCCAGCAGAGCAGTCAGCGAGCTGAAGTGCACTGCGCCTTGCATCGGCATGGCTGCAGCTGCGGCAGCCAGGCGCAGTGCCCCGGTAAGCTTGGGCGCATGCACCGCCCGCAGGCTGGCTGCGGTCTGCCCCGGCAGGAGGGCGTCCCACAGCACAGCACCCGCATGCAGCAGGCCAGACACCGCTGGAGCTCCGAGGGCGGTAGCATGCCCCAGGACGCCTGCCACATCAGCGTCCGCCGCCACGTCTGCTGCCGCCATGCTGATGCAGCCTTGGTGGTGATTCAGTGAGCCGGCCATGCTGCGGGCGGCACGACCGGTGCGCCCCAGCAGCCACAGATGCAACTGCGGCGCAGCAGCTGCCACCCAGTGGCCGGCCAGCCGGCCAATATCGCCCAGGCCTCCACTGACCAGCGCGCTTCCAGTCATGCCAAGTAGCAAAGGCTGGCTGACGGTGATGCTGGAAGGCTGGTGTGCTGCCTGCAGGCGTGGCATGTGAACAACTCCGGCTGCAGGGGAGCAACACGAATGGGCCAGGTTTGTGCATGTTGGAAAATTGGACAACCCCAGGTTCAACTTATTGTTAAGCAGCAGTGGTACAGGCGCATACACACCGCCACCCAACTTGCCTGCTAGGCCCACACCAAACAAGTCGGCTGAGTCCAGCGGCAGTTGCGCTGCCTGGGTGGCACAGGCATGGTGCAATATGTGGGCAAACTGCTCGCCGCTGCTCTCCCGAGCTGCCACTCTGAGGAGGCCGGAAACAGCTGCATGGGCGGGGCTGCCCGGTGCAATTCCGCTGGACTGGAGCTGTGAAGACAGGAGCACCGATGGACGAGCTCTGCTGGTCGCTGCTTGCAGCAGCGCCAGGCTGCTTTGAAGCGCTCCAAATCCGCCGGCGGCATTGCCGGCATGCTCACACAGCGTGGTGCGTCCACCAATGCTCCACTGTAGGCTGTGCTGCAGGGCTGCGCCGCAGCTGATGCCTGCTGGCACAATGCTGCTGGCTTCCCAAACGATTGCATACAGCAGCTGGTCATCGTCAAGCTTGCTCCTGGTGGCTGCAGACGTCGTTACGGCTGCCACACGCGCACCGCCGTTCAGGGGCTTGAACAACATGCCGCTCAGGTGCATGCTGCCCTGAGCTGCCTGCATAGCGGCCAGCCGGTAGCTGCATTGGACCGCTCCACTGCTGCTGCCGCTCACAAGCGCTGCGCTGGCTGCAAAGTTGCCGCCTTGCCGGCAAATGCCTGACGAGGGAGCGATGGAAAGAGCGTCCAACCCAGCTGGGACGCGCGTCAAACCATCAGAACCACCGCTGTTCAGTGCCGAGCCGGCCTGCAGACAAGCAGCAGTTCACGTGCTTCAACAGCAGTACATCTCGAGACGCAGGTTCCACATTTCTGGAGGTGCTGGGCCGCACTCACCTGGGTGGCATTGTCAATGACAGCGGGGTGCAGGTGGTACTGACCAGCCTGAGAGCGGCCGCGCTCCTGCACCCACGCTACAGCGCTTGGCAGGGGATGGCTGGCTGCTTCCTCATGCATCCATCCTGGCAACAGAGAAGTGACCACTGCGCTGCAAAGGCCGTGCGCCAGTTGCTGCCGGCCGGCACCTGCTGTGGCGCCATGGAGCGCGTTGGTGCCATGGGCGAAGGCACCGGCCAGATGTGCCGCAGAGGCACTCCGTAGTGCCAGCCGCCCTGTGGCCAGCTCAACTGTAGTGGTCAGGAGGGGTCCCTCTGCTGGCCGCCTGCCATGTGCGGGCAGCACACACGGCGTCGGAATGGAAACGCCGGCCAGTACTGGCCCCGCTGCGGCGCCTGCCTCGCTGGGAGGCAGCAGGAGCAGCCCGGCTGCCGCTGCTGCTTCAAACATGGCGGCTCCCGGCAGCAGGGGCTGCCCCTGCACCTTGTGGTCCCACAGATAGGCCATGGCAGGTGCCTGCAGCGCAGCTTGCAACCGCACTGCTGCGGGGGTGGCTGCCGCAACGCTGTGGGTCAGCGCATGGGGCGGAGGCGCAAACCAGAAGCGCCGGCGCTGCCACTGGCTGCTGGTCGACTGCGACTCATCAGGCGAAGCGCTGCCCTGCACCAACACCGCATGGGCATTGGTACCTTGGAAGGCAAAGGCGCTGATGCCGCTGGCGGCCTGCTGCGCGGTGCCGCTGCTGGTGCCGCTCAGCTGGCCCGGCCCCTGCTGGCGCGGCAACCAGGGCGCCGCCCAGCGTGCTGCTGCGTGCGCTTGCGCAATGCTGACCAGCAGCGGATTAAAGCTCCGCAGGTGTAACACAGCACTGCTGGCCGCCTGCTCCAGCTGAGCCGCAGCATGAGTCACACCCACTGCTCCAGACACGGGTTCGCTGTGGCCCACTCGTGACTTGGCTGCCGCCAAGCGCAGTGCGGCATTGGAGCGCCGCAGAACTGCCAGTGCGGCACCCAGCTCAATTGGGTCGCCCAGTGCCGTGCCTGCGGCAGTGGACGCCGGTGTGGATGTTGGATGCACGGTGAGCAAAACCGGGATGCGCAAACGTCACTCAGGCACACAGGGTGCACAGGCACGCTGCATGTGCCGACTCGCACCTGTGCCATGCATGCCGAGGACGTCAATGTCGTGGGGCTGCAGCGCAGCCGCCTGAATCGCGCCACGTATGACCGCCTGCTGGCTGGGCCCGTTGGGTGCCGTCAGGCTGCTGCTGCGGCCGTCCTGGTTGACAAACGTGCCGGCGAGGTACACAGCTGATGCAGGTGCCTCCGTGCTTGCCACAGACAGCAGGAAGGCAGTGCAGGCCTCAGCCCGCACGTAGCCGTCGGCAGCTGCGTCCAGCGCCTTGCAGCGGCCATCAAGGGTGAGCATGCCTGCCGCCTGGGCAGCCGCTGTGGTCGCCTCGGACAGCATCAGGTTCACGCCTGCCGCCAGGACCAGGTGCTGCGGTGCGGTGTGTAGCCGTAGCACACCCTGGTGGGTGGCAACCAGCGCCGAGGAGCAGGCGGTGTCGATGCTGACTGCCGGGCCCTTCAGGCCATAGGTGAAGGACAGGCGCCCAGCAGCCACCGAGAATGCGCCGCCGGTGGCTGGGTTCCAGAGGGATTCAGACAGAGGACTCGGGTCAGTGTTGTGCGCTCAACCCAGCGCATGCTGCTCAGCATTGTGCACGCCACTCTGGCTCCAACAATAGGCCATGTGCTCGCTGCATGGTGCACCAACCTGAGAAGGGCCCCAGGGACAGCAGGTGCGGGGCGGCCAGACCGCCGTACTCCATCTGCTGGATGCCCACAAACACGCCCGCCTCGCTGGGGGCTGGCCCGGATGCAGCCCTGTGCAGCAGGGGGCTGCGCTGCATCACCTGCCAGGTTGTCTGCAGGAAGCAGTGCAGCCGGGGAGGGTCAGTGGCAAGCCGGCTGGACAGGCACATGCCCTCTGCCAAGCAAGCTCAAAGGCATCTTGCTCGGCAGAAGCTGGCCCCCATTGCGCACCTCAAGCAGCAGGCGCTGCTGGGGGTCCATCAGCTCCGCCTCGGCCCCAGTGATGCCAAACAGAGCAGCATCGAAGCAGTCGACTCCATCCAAGAAGGCGCCATGGCGCGCGCGGAGCTGCGACTTGCCAGCCTGCAGCGCAAGTTGCGGGGAGCAACGGTGTGGTCATGCAGCAGGGTTTGCCGTGCGCAGAGGCGTCTCAGAACATGCCGAGCTTGGCATGCATGTTGCCTTGCCACACAGCGCATTGTCTCAATGCAGCAGGGCAGCTCACCCGCACGGCTTCCAGGTCCCAGCGGTCATAGTGCACCAGCCCAATGGCATCTCTGCTGCCTGCACTGCCAGCCGGCAGGCGTGCAGCCCGCTGGAGGCTGACCAGCAGGCCACCTGTGGGCTGTGTGCGCACGTCCAGCGGAAGGCTGGCGGGCACCAGGGCCGTAGCGCCAAGGTCCATCGGACCAGTTGCAGCCAGCTGGCCACCCTGCCCCAGTGGCGCCATCAGCGAGTGAATGTGCTGTGCCAAGGCGGCAGTGGAAGGGTAGTCGAAGGCCAGCGTGCTGGGCAGCTGCAGCCCCAGAGCAGTGGACAGTGAGCTGGACAGCTCAACTGCCGACAGGCTGTCCAGGCCGCCTGCTGCCAAGGCATCGTCTTCTGTGAGGGAGGGGGAGGGGGGAGTGCTATCAATCAGGGCCCATGAGTGGAAGGAGGGCCGGCCCTTGAAAAGCTGACAAGATGTGTTGAGTGGCCGCTGGGCTTAGTGCACATCCGGCGGCAAACGACATGGGAACTCACCCTCGCTGCCATGGCCCAGAATGTTGCCTACAGCGGTCCGCACAGCCTCCTGGACTTGGCTCAGGCTCACGCCAGTGGGCTGCTGGCGACTGCCAGCCCCTACAGCAGGCGTGGCTGCTGTTACGAGGGAGGCACCATTGTGCGCAGACCTTGTTGCTTGGCCAGTGGCAGCAGTGGTGGCCGGCAAGACCGTCGCAGCTGGATGAGGCTTCCCAGACAGCAGCAGCTGGTCCAGCAGGCCCCAGCGGCCCTTGGCAGAGTAGATTTGTGCCAAGCGCGGTGCGTTGATGCGGGCGTAAACCAGCTGGCTGGTGGTGCCGGCTGCCGAGCGGGCTTGAGCAAGCTGTGGAGGAACGCAGGCAGGGTGCCTTATGAACCTCAGACTTCAAGGAAGTTCAGCCGCAAGCAGTTGCCGCAAGCAACAAGGCCCCCCAACCCACCTGTTCTGGCTGCAAGCTGTTCAGCCCCAGGGCCGCCAGACCGTCCACATGTGATGCCGCCATGCCCGCCCCAGCAAACGGCCCAAACTGCACCGCTGTGGAGGGCAGGCCGCTGCCCTGGCTTGCGGCCGCATGGGCGTCCAGTAATGCATTGGCTGCCGCATAGTGGGCAGAGCCGCTCTGGCTCCACACGGCAGAGGTGGAGGAGAAGAGCAGCTGAGAGGAAAGGGGGAGGGCTGCTTGCTGGAAGGCAGCTGCTGTGGCGGCCTGCGAAAGGAAGCGGGAGGCAGGAATTAAGATGCGGAGCAGGTTGTGTGGGGTGCAGTGCGTGCCTGTGCTCAAGTGTGTTACAATCACCGTGCGTATACGAGCCTCTCAGGTGGCCCAGGACACGGGGCTGGTAGGCCAGCCGAACCTGCCTTGGAACCTGTGCTGCCGGGCGCCTTCCAGGCAGTCAACCCACCGCCCCTCACCTTCACGTCAACCACAGCCTGGAAGTCTGGTAGGCGCATGTCTTGCAGAAGGGCAAAGCCTGACACGCCGGCTGCATGAGCAAAGTGCTCAATGTGGGGCAGCTCCTCCTGCGCCCAGGCCAGCACGCGTGCCATGGCCGCTGCATCTGCTGAGTCGGCTTTGACGGCCAGCACTGTGCAGCCGCCAGCAGCCAGGGCGGCCAGGCTGTCCGCAGCAAGGGCACCCGAGCGGGAGGCCACGACCAGCAGGCGGCAGCCCCGTTGCACAAGGGATCGGCAATACTCTAGGCCCAGGCCCTGCAGAAAAGGCAGAGGGTGGACAGGATATCCTGTATGAGGCAGACACAGAAGCGGGCACACAAACAGGCAGCTGCAACAAGACCGCGTGCTGGGTGCTGCCTCGCCTTGCTTCCTCCGGTCACAAGCGCGCTTTTCAAAGTGTCGCCTGCACGTGGTCTGGGCACAGCGCCCTGTGCCAGGCGCAAGCCATAGGTGCGCCCGCAGCGGAATGCCAGCGCAAACTCTCCAGAGGACGCCAGCGCAGCCGCCAGGCTGGCTGCCGAGGGGCCTGGGCCGCTGGACTGCAGATCGATGGTTGGACCAAACTTGGAGCGCTGCTCCATGAACACTGTGCGTGCTATGCCTGTGGCAGAGGTGAGCAGCATGAGTGATAAAATAAAGCAGGCAGAGCCCTACAGAGCCTGTGTCCGCATGCGCCCACCAAAAGGACATAACATGTAATGTACTCACCTAGCAGCAGGCCAGCGCCTGGCTGGGGCTGAGCCGCGAACGCGCCAACCGCCTGCTGGTCGTAAGTGACGAGCGACATGCGCTGGATGGTTTGGGAGCGAGCGATGGCTCGGAAGGCGGCCAGCGCTGCAGGGGCGTCAACCGCCTGGCCAGGCGGCTGCACAAGCAAGCAGTGCTGCGGCAGAGTGCCTCGCATCAGCAGCTCCAGCTGAGCTTCGCTGCTGAAGCACAGCTCCGGGAGGGCAGGGGCCGAGCTGAAGCTCTCTGTGCTGCTGCTGCTGCTGCTGCTGCTGCTGCTGCTGCTGCTGCTGCTGCTGCGCCACACTGCATTGAGGCTTACAAGCCGCTGGCTGCTGCTGCTGGGTGTGCTGGCTGGGCCGGTGCACAAGCTGCTGAGCGGGCAGGGGTGCGTGCTGATTGCCAGCACGGTTGAGCGCCCCTGGTGTGGCTCGGAGCCGAGCTGCAGGTCAACTGGTTGCCACGCCAGCTGCCATGCTGGTGAAGCTGGTGCTGCCGCTGCGGCGTATGCGTCCACTGCTACTGCTGTAGTTGCCACCATGCCGTGCAGCCTCAATGTGCCGCCGCTGCCGCCTGCCGATACTACTGCTGCACTGTTGGTGGCTGCCACGGACAGCCCACCAGTCTTGCCTTGAGTTGGGGCATAGAGAGAACAGCCTGCAAGCACACAATCTGCGCTTGGCAGGCCGCTCAAAGTGACGGCTCCCTCGGCAATGCCTGGGTGGCAGCAGTAGCCACCAGCTTGCAAATCTGCTGCTGGTGCTGCAACAGCTGCCACGCCGCCTTGCTGCTCCCGGCATGTCCACTGCTGACCGCCTTGTAACAGCGCTGCCGGCAAGCCTGAATTTGCCCGCCCACTGCTGCCGCTGCTGGCCATGTCGCCACTGCCTCCTGGCATAGTCGGCCGCACCAGCTGTGCCTCAGTGGCAGCCTCGCTGCCGAGAGACACATGGGCTGTGCCGTCCACGAGCTCAATGCTGCAGGCCAGCAAGGCATGGTCGGCCCATGCAATGGGCCCACCAAGGGCGGCTGAGGCAACAGTCGCCCCTGCCAAGCCATCGCTCAGCAAGCTGCCTGATGCTGCCATCAGCTCAAGCTGCGCCACAGCCGGCAAAGTGCTCCGCCCGCAGATGGAATGCTGGTTCAGGTAGGCGAGGTGAGGCCGAGAGAGCACGCAGCTGAGCAGCGCCCGCTGTTGCGCAGTCGCTCCACCGTGCAGCAATGGGTGCACCGGAGGCAGGGGCCACAGCCGCTGCTGCTGGAGCAGCTGGTGGGCACCTGCTGTGCCACCTAGAGCAGCACCAGCCGCCATGAGCTGCTCTCCTGGTGCGCACACGAGGGCGTGCGCATTCACGCCGCTCATTCCAAAGGAGCTGGTGCCGGCCAGCTGCGCCGCGTGCTGCGCTGCCTGCTGCTGCCGAGGGACGGCGGCCGCCCACGGGCCAGCCTTGCGCCAGTCGGCAAGGGCTGCCTCCACATACGGGTTGGTGCTGCGGAGGTGCATCACCGGAGTGCTGCGCTGCTGTGTGGCTGCGGTAGCTGCCAGCAGCAGTCCAGTGAGGCCAGCTGCGCCTTCGGTGTGGCCATAGCAGGACTTAGCTGAGCCCAGCACCACTGGCCAAATGTCGCCTCTGCCGCTGCTGCTGCTCCAGCTGCCGCCTGCCTGTCCGATTGCACCGACTTCAATTGGGTCCCCAAGCGGCGTGCCTGTGCCATGCACTGCCACAAATTGCGGCAGGCCTGCTGCCCCGCCCGCCTGGCGCAGCGCCTTGAGCAGCAGCTTGGTCTGGCTGGGGCCGTTGGGAGCCGTCAACCCGCTGCTGCGCCCGTCCTGGTTGACAGCAGTGCCGCACACAACTGCCACAGCTGGCTGGCCGGGCTGGGAGTGAGTCAGCAGTGCCGCCACAAAGCCCTCGCCCCGGCCATAGCCATCTGCACTGGCCTCGAACGACTTGCAGCGGCCCACTGGGGACAGGGCCTGCAGGGGAACAGAAGATGGAGCAGATGGTTAGGCATTGAGCACAAACTGAGCCGGCGTTGCTATGCAAGGCTTTTGGAGCGTTGACCTTGAGCTCTCTCCTGTTTGGTCGGCTGGCGCTAAGCTGCTGAACTGGACTAGTTAGACTAGCAGCGCCCTTGGACTCACTTGCAGCTGGCAGATGGCCACTGTGGTGACGGGTGACAGCATGAGGTTCACGCCCGCTGCAACCGCTGAGGCAGCTTCACCCCGCTCCAGGCCGGTGTGCGCCAGGTGGGCGGCCACCAGGGAGGAGGAGCAGGCGGTGTCGGTGCTGACGCAGGGGCCTGCACAGCATGGCGGGTGGGCAACAAAAGCGTGAAACACCGTCTGGTAGCACATGCACCACACCAAGCGCACTTGAGCCACAAGCTTGGTGCCTCAAGTGGCCTCCTAGCGCTTGCCCCCGGAGGTGGCAAGCGCTCTCCCCAACTCACCTGCCAGGCCAAAAGTGTAGGATACCCGGCCAACCATGAACGCAAGGGAGTTGCCGGTGGCGGTGGCGGCAGTCAGCTTCATGCCGCCATCAGTCAGCAGGGAGGCGTACTCCTGATACATGCAGCCCACATACACGCCTGCAAGGGTGCAGTTCGAGCATGATCGCGTTGCATCAATTGGGTCAGGCTGGATGCACGCCGTCGGTCGAGCTCACAATTGCAATGCGCATGGCGGCATGCTGCACACGCAGACCCTGTGGCAGGCCACACCTGTCTCTGTGCCAGGCAGGGGCCCAATTGCTGGCTGCCCATCCAGCAGGGCCGCATGCGTCTCCTCCAGCAGCAAGCGCTGCTGTGGATCGGTGGCCAGCGCCTCTGCCCGCGACAAGCCAAAGGCCTGCGGATGCCGGGTTGAGGAGGAGCGCCAGAGGAAGGGAAGCACTAAAGCTTTGTCTGTATGCCAAACATTGCTGGGCTATGTGGCCACCCCCGTTAGGCACGTGTGCTGGAGCCTCACCTGGGCATCAAACTGCTCCACGCCTCCGATGAAAGTGGCAAAGCGGGAGTACATCCTGCCGCCAGCTGGGTCGGGTGCATACAAGTGGTCCAGGTCCCAGTGGCTGAAGGGCACAAGCTGCTGGAGGTCTGCCGCTTGGGCAGCTGCCTCCCAGAAAGAGGCAGCGCCGCTGCTGCTGGCGCCGAGGGCGGCAGGGAAGCGGCAGGACAGGCCGACCAGCGACGTTGCGTGCTGCTGCCCAGTCGCCTCCTGCTGCAATGCGGCTCTGTTGGCTTGCTGGTCAGGGCTGCTGGTTGCTGCTGCTGTGGCAGATGCAATGAAGCCAGCCAGGGCAGCGATTGTGGGGTAGTCGAAGATGAGTGTGGCGGGCAGGTCCAGGCCAAATGCAGCAGCCAAGTCGTTGCGCAGCTCCACTGCCGACAAGCTGTCCAGCCCAGCCTCCATCAGCGGCTGGCTATCAGACACCTGCGCGCATTTGGCAACACACGCAGCAACATGAGCGGCCAGTGGTGGGGGGCCTGTGAGCACTGCTGGCCAAGCACACTCCGTGAAGCCTCACCTCTGGGCCCAGCAGAGCCTGTACCCTGCCCCGCACACGCTCAGCCACTTGCGCCGCTGATGCTTTGCTCTCCGCAGCAGGCGCTGGTGCGGGGATGATGCTGGGATCAGCAACAGTGTGCTGCGGCTCTTCAGGCGGGGCAGCCACACGAGAGAAAATGTAGGGCACAGGGTCCAGGTCACGCAGCAGGCGCTCGAACCGGAAGGGGCTTGCAATGGCCTGCAGCAAGGCACGGTGCGGGGGCTTTGAGCGGCTGCCTGGCCATCGCAACATCGCAACCCAGGCACAGCCCTTGCCTTGCTCGGCAGTCTGCTCCTCACCTGGCCCAGGTGCTGTGTGGGACGGCTGCCCAGCACGATCAGCAGGGCCTCCAGGCCTTTAGTAGGTAACACAAGCCCCATGCCCGAGCGCTCAACCCGAGTCAGCACGGCGGCATTGCCATGCGCCATGCCCACACCGGCCCAGGCGCCCCACTGAATGCTGCTGCCTGCGGCACAGGATCGAGAGCACCAATTAATGGTCAGCATGCAGAGCTACACATGAAGCGCCCCAACAACGTTCCAACAGCCCCCCAACTTGCCTGGGGTGCCATGCTGCCGAACTGCGCTGGCCCAGCAGTCCAGCGCCGCATTTGCCGCGGCATAGTTGGCCTGGCCGGGAGAGCCCACAAACGCTGAGACTGAGGACAGCAGGTTGACTGCTTGGACGGCTTGGAGCTGGGCTGCCACCGCAGCTTGTGCCAGGAATCCAAGCTTGGGGCCGCACACAGCTCGCAGTGAGGCAGCCGTCTGCTGGAGCAGCACACCATCTTGCAGCACGCCGCCGGCATGCAAGATTGCACTCAGCTGGCCAGCTGAGCAGGCGGCCAGTGCTGCTGCCGCCTCTGCTGCGACAGCTGCGTCACAGCGCAGCGCGGTCACGGGTGCTTCGGCCAGCAGGATGTCTGGAATTGTGCTGCTGAAGCAGCCTGAGCGGCCCAGAAGCACGGGCTGTACGCCTGGCTGCAACACAAGCCAGGCTGCTAGCAGGGTGCCGATGCCTGCATGGGAACAAAGGGCATGGGACGTGGGTGAGGAGGTTGCATTGGCAGTCTATCGGCACACAGGTAGCAGTACAGTTTCAGCCCCGCTCCTCACCTCCCAGTCCACCCGTAACCAAGACTCTTTCACCCAGCTTCGCAGGCAGCTCTAAGCCACCCACAGCGGCTCGGTGCTGGGGCACAGGCAGCAGCATGGGCCGAAGGGCCATGCCGCAATGCTCCAAGGTGCCAGCCACATCAACGACCGGGGCAGTCCGGCTGCCGACTGCTTGGCACTCTGCACCTGCGATGGCCCAGCTCGCATGCGGCACCTCGGATGCTGCCACACGCAGCATGCCCCAGGCCGCCGCGCCTGCTGTGCTGCTGGGTAGGGCTGCCATGCTGCTGCTGGTTTGCATGGCTCCATAAGTCGCCAGGCGGGCCTCAGTGCCAGCGAGGCCTTTGCGCGCTGCTTGCTGCAGGGCACCCAGCAAGCCAGACAGAAGCGCTGCAACCCCAGCTGCCTTGCTGCTGCTGCCCAACAGCCGCAGGTTTGTTGGAGTGCTATCGCCGGACAGAGCCAGTGTACAAGCTGGCCGGGGCTGGCTCGTGGCTGCACGGATCAGCTGGCCAGATGGGCAGAATGCCTCCCACTGCACCTGATACAGCAGGGGCGCATCCCGTGCATCCTGTTGCTGCTCACTCGTTGCTGCATCAGCTGCCGCCACTGCGGCAGGGAACAGCTGTGCCTTGCTGGCCGTGGGCAGCCGAATGGGGCGGGCCTCCAAGCCGCCCAAGGTCACAACCGCAGCAGCCGAGGTGTCCATTGTCGCCTGCTGAAGCCTGTAGCTTGACAGTGCCGAGCCTCCCTCCGCTGGCATGCTGTGCAGCTCGCATGCGCCGTGGAGCTCCGCTGCAGCGGCGGGCTGGAAGCCATTGCCGGCCATCAATGCCTGGAGCCCCACAGGCACGCGCATGGGTGGCGCACTGCCATTGGTTGCGGGCTGGGCGAGGGAGGCACCCAGGTGCAGGCAGCTGTCAACCACTGCCGGGTGGCAGATGAAGCCGTCGGAGTGCCGCCCTGGGTCAGTTGCCAACCTGGCTGCCTGGAAGGGCCTCGGAGCGGCTGTTGCAGAGCCAAGCAGCAGTAGGCTCAGATGGCTGGATGCTGCTGCCGCTGTACCTTCAGGGCTGGTGCCTGCTTGCTGCACAGCATGCGCAGGCTGGCCGCACCGCGACACAAAGCTGGCCAAGTGTGTCGACTGCACCTGAGCGTTGCGAAGGGTGAGGCTGCCATCTGAGTGCCGCACATCTGCTTGTAGCCGCATGGCCCCGGCTGCTGCACTCAGCACAACAGGCGCGGGTATGCTGCCGTCCCGCAGCAGCACTGAGGAGCTGCCATCCAGCGCTGCCTGCTGGTCGCTGCCGCTGCTGCTGCCCAACACGTGGCAGGCAGCAAGTGCCATTTCCAGCAGGGCAGTGCCGGGCAGCACAGCTGTGCCCTGCACCTGATGATCCCACAGGAACGAGAGGGCTGGCGCCGAAAGCTGAGCCTCCAACAAGGACATGGCACTGGGTCGAGACAATGGGCAAGCTCTGAACAACATCTGGTGTGGCTCAGGGGCGGGCCAGAAGCGGGTGCGCTGCCACGGGAGAGCAGCAGCCACAACTGCCGCATGCGGGTCGTGGCCCGAGCCGCCCCCCCTGCCCAGCAGCATGTGCGCGTTGGTGCCCTGCATTGCAGTAGGATGGCCAGCCAAACGTCAGCAACCATGCCTCGAGCACGCTGCATCCCGTCCCCCAGCCATCCATTTCCCCCAAACAACCCACCTGGAAGGCAAAGGAGCTGATGCCGGTGCCGAGGCTTCCCACAAAACCTGCCGCTGCCTGCCGGGGCAAAAGGGCTGCTCCCTGGCTGCGTTGCAAGCTGCTCTCCACGTAAGGGTTGACGGTGCGCAGATGGGTGATGGCAGGAGCGGCAGCCTGCGACAGCTGCCACCAGGCGTGCAGCATGCCCAGCACGCCAGCACCCGTCTCGGCGTGGCCGAGCCGAGATTTGGCGGCGGCAAAGGCCAGCGGCTGCGGGCGCTTGGCAGCCTGCGTGAAGGGTGGCGGGCAGTTTGGCTGGTGATGCGCTGTGGCCGTGGCCCCCATCCAGATTTAATGCAAACCCTGCTCTACCCGGACCACTCACCTGCAGGACCGTCACTGCCGCGCCCACTTCAATGGGGTCACCCAGTGCGGTGCCTGTGCCGTGCATTTCCAGCGCACCCACGCTGCTGGCGTGCATGGCTGCACCCTGCAGCGCTGCCCTGATGGCGGCCTGCTGTGCGGGGCCGTTGGGTGCAGTGAGGCTGCTGCTGCGCCCATCCTGGTTGACGCAGCTGCCGCACACCACAACTGCAGCCTCAGCCGGCCTAGCAGTGCCGCTGTCCTGAGTGCTGCCGGTGAGCAGGAAAGCGATGCAGTTTTCCGCTCGCACATAGCCGTCTGCCGCAGCATCCAGCGACTTGCAGCGGCCATCCAGGGCCAGCATGCCTGCAGCACGGCATTCAAAGAATGAGATGGAACACACGTGAAAACCAACTGCTCCCCAACAATGCATCAGACAGCTCCAAGCACTTCACTTGATTGCACACCTGTGATTTTGAACGCCGCCGTTTCAAGGTTGTCCAGAGTAAAGCTGACGCCGGCAGCGAGAGAGGCTTGAACACGCGCTGCATGTATGTCTCCAGCCGCATAGTGCGCCGCAACGAGGGAGGAGGAGCAGGCGGTATCGATGCTCACACTGGGGCCTTGCAGCCCAAAGAAGTAGCTCACCCTGCAGCACGGTTGCAAACCTCGGCGTTGAGGTATCACGCCATACGTTACCACCAGGTTGCAAACGCAAACCATGGCGTGGGACTCACCGCCCGGCAGCCACGCTGATCGCCGCTCCTGTAGCTGTGTACAGTCCCATGGGAAGTGCGCCCTTGGCTTGGCCAAGGTATTCAGTGGGGCCGATGCCAACCATGACCCCAACATGGGTAGCAGCGGCAGCAGGCTTGCCAGGTGAATCCATGGCATGCAAGCTCAGCGCCTCCCCAGCATAGTGCAGCAGCAGGCGCTGCTGCGGGTCCATGTACAGGGCCTCGGGCCGGCTGATGCCAAAGGCAGCCGCATCAAACAGCTGTGCCCCGGCAACAAATGACCCAAAGCGGGCATCAAGGGCGTTGGGAGAGCCAGCCGCAAATGCATCCACATCCCAGCGCTCCAGCGGCACAGCTGCAGAGCAGTTGTGGGTTGAGTTGTGTTGAGACAGGGTGCTGGTTTAACCTTGCAGGGCAGCACATCCAGCAAGCAACACACACAGCATCTCCATGCCCACCCACCCACCTGAAGGCGCATCGTTGGGGATTGCCGTCAACTCGCTGCTTCCCGGCAGGGTGCCGCTCACTGCCGCCACTGTCACCAGCACCGCAGGAGGCTCCCCAGTGAGCGCCACTGGGCTGTCATCCACACTTTCCCAGCCGTCGCTCCAGCTGGCCTGGGCACTGCCCAAGGCATGCGGTGCTGCTGGGTCGGCAACCAACCCGCCGCCGCCAGCAGCTGCAACGCTGGGCGCCAGGTGAGCAGCCAGCTCTGCCACGCTGGGGTAGTCAAAGATGAGGGTGGGCGGCAGCTCCAGGCCAAACTTGGAGGCAAGTGCGTTGCGCAGCTCCACGGCACCCAGGGAGTCGAGGCCCGCCTCCATCAGCGGCTGAGCGGGCGACACCTCAGCACCCAGGATGCCGCGAACAGCCTCCAGCACTGCTGCCTGCACAGTTTCAACCGATGCCGCTCTGGGCTGTGACGCAGTCTGCTGCTGCTGAGATGCTGCCGCGCCAGGGCGGCGGCGGGTGCGCCGACCTGCCGGCGGGCTGGGCTGAGGTTCAGGCGCAATGCTATCCAGCGACACGCCATCTGCTGAGGCTGCTGCTGAGGTCCCTGGCACTGCCACCATCTCTCCTGCCATGTCGGCAAAGAAGTGGGGCGCAGCACCCTTGGAGGCGCGCAGCAGTATGGCCCAGTCCGCTGGGACGGCTGCCACCAGCGGCAGCGCCACGCCGTGCTGCTCCGCAGCCGTCATGATGGCATGCAGGGCCGCCAGACCGGCATCAGGTTGCAGCAGGCCCAGGCCAGTGCGCTTGGCACGCTGGGCAATGGCCGCATCAGCCGCCATGCCTGCACAGAGAGGGGAGCAGTGTGTGTGAGCAGCCAAGGTGTGGGCGACCAGAGCGGAGCAGACTCCAACACTCCTTGCAAGGCGCATGCCACTCCATTCTCCGCACCTGCCACCCAGGCGCCCCACTGGATGGCCACGCTGCTCAGGCCGCTGGCACTGGTGCTAGCAGCCCAGCCCTCCAGCGCCGCATTGGCAGCCGCGTAGTTGCTCTGCCCAGGCGCTCCAAACAGAGAGGCGGCCGACGAAAACAACACCAGCTGCTGCAGAGGCAGGCAACCGCCAGCACGCTGCATGGCCACTGCCGATGCCAGCTTGGGTGCAGCGACTGCTCGCATGCTGGCTGCGGTCTGAGCAGTCAGCACCGCATCTTGCAGCACGCCACCGCTGTTGACAACGCCCGCCACAGGCGGCAGGCCAGCTGCAGATGCAAGTGCTGCTGCCGACTCTGCTGCCGCAGCTGTGTCACAGCGCAGCATGGCCACCTGGGCGGAGGCACCCAGCAGTGCTGCCGAGGATGCCTGCTGCCCGGGCAGCCTGCATGGGCAGAGAAAGGGTTTGGAGTGGGACGATGAGGAACCTGAGGTGCCTGGCATGCTGTGGTGTGGCACAACAATCCACCACACCCGCTCTCACCTGCCACTCCGG
Organism: Chlorella sp. Dachan; assembly: GCA_006782975.1. Taxonomy (NCBI): domain Eukaryota; kingdom Viridiplantae; phylum Chlorophyta; class Trebouxiophyceae; order Chlorellales; family Chlorellaceae; genus Chlorella; species Chlorella sp. Dachan. Next base: position 1,618,379 of record RRZL01000080.1, on the reverse strand, counting down.
CCCAGCAGCACCAGGTGCCGGTGCCCCTGCCCAGCCATCCAGCTGCTGGTCAGTGCACCCAAAGCGCCAAGGCCGCCGCTGACAAGCCAGCTGGCGCTGCAATGCTGGGCGCTTCCGACAGGTTCCGGCAGCCGCACCGCCACCTTGCCGACGTGCTGTGCCCGTGCAAACTGGCGCAGGGCAGCCGCGGTGTCGGCAAAAGCATAGTCCAGGTGCGGCAGTGGTGCCACCCGGTTTGAGGCCAGCATGGCAGCCAGTTGGTTCATGCTGGAGCTGAGCACAGGTAGAGGCAGGAAGTCAATGGCCACCAGGCTGTACTGCACATCGGGCCGCTCTGCGGTAAAAGGGAGGACAGGAGGCAGCTGGGTCGGTTTGAGCAGGTACCAGACCGTACCAACAATGCCATCCCTTCGTGGACTGCAAACTACCCAGCCACTTGCAACCCACCTTGTGCAATGCGGGCGGCAGACCAAATGTCTCGCTTGCCAATCTCAGCAAAGCGGCCACCAAGCGAAAGGCTGGCCAGGCTGGCTGCCACCATGCCTGCATTGTGGGTGGCAGCAGAGGAAGGATGTTTAAGTGGCACACTCATCAAGCCAGGTGCAGGATGAACACACCCGCAGGCACCACCGCCACTGGCGCCAGTGGCACTTCAAACTCACCAGGTGAGGTCAGGGAGTTGAGCAGCAGGTCAATGCCGCCAGCAGCGCCCACAACAGCCGCAGTGTCGGCAAAGGCCGTGGACCGTGAGTCGGCTGATGCAGCCACACCCAGGCTGCGCAGGGCTGCACGCTTGGCTGGGGAACCAGCCGTGGACAGCACACAGCAGCCAAGAGCACTAGCCACCTGAACGGCCGCCAGCCCAACGCCGCCCGTGCCGGCATGCACCAGCGCACGTGTCTGGGGCCCCAAGCTGTGGCCCTGCTGAAAGGCCGCAAACACGGTGGTGTAGACGGTGGGCGTAGTGGCCGCGGCCGCAAAGCTGAGGTGGGACGGCATGGGCGCCAGCAGGCCGGCGGGGGCGTACACGCACGGCCCCAGGCAGCCGGGCGCCAGGCCAAACACGGCATCGCCTGCTCAAGAGGAGTTGGGCATGGCAAGTCAGATGAGCATTCGAAGCTCATTGCATCTCCCTGACACCAGCACAACCCGGCCCACTCACCAACAGCAACGCCTTGCACGCCGGGGCCAACCGCCTCCACCACGCCGGCACAGTCTGCCCCAGGCGGGCCGGGGTCGCCCGGATACATGCCCAGCACGTTCAGCACGTCGCGGAAGTTGAGCCCCACCGCCCGAACCGCAACCTGCTAGGGATGGGGAGGGGAGGGGGGTTTTGGGCTGCGACACACTTTAGCCACTGCTCTGCAACACACAATGCTGCGAGGTGCTGCCACATGCACCTCCCTCCCACTTGCCTTCAGCTCGCCGGGACCGGGTGCCTGCTGGGCGTGTTGCACCAGCCGCAGATCAGCCAGGCTGCCCCGGAGCATGGGCAGCAGATGGCTGTTGGGCAGGGCGGCCAGTGCTGGCTGGCGCAGCAGCCTGGCACGCAGCACGGCACCCTGGGTGGCAGCTGTGCCAAGGGTGTCTGCTGCTGCGGGCCCAGTTGCAGCGCAATGTGGTGCAAGGGCATCCAGGCTGCTGCTGCTCAGGCCAGCGCTTGCAAACTCCATGGCAGCGGCCTTGGCCAGGGCAGCGAGGGAGGCAGCAGCAGCTGCTGCCATTGGTCCCTGCTGCACTCCTGCACTGGCCAGCTGGCCTGGGACTGCTGAGATGCGCAGGCTGATAGGAGCGGTGCCCGGCCGCACCAGCAGCCGCTGCAGGAGGGCCAGGCCATCCGATGCTGCGGTCACCACCCCTGCGGGGCTGCGAGCTGCGCCGGCCAGCACGGTGGCTGCTGTGCTGCCCAAGCCACTGGCCAGCTGCCACGTGTGCGTCTGCTGCGGGCCGGCTGTGCCAGCTGCTGGCTGCTCCGCCTGCCAATCAGTGGCGTACAGCAGCTCAGCGGCCAGCTGCTCGCCGGTGGAAGGTTTGCTGGCTGCTCCACTCATAGCGCTGCTGGTGACTGTCTTAGCCTGGAAGCCAGCGAGCTGCACAATGCTGCTGGCCCCATCTGCCACTGCAAAGTTAGCCAGAGCAGCTCCATCTGCCCCGATGCCTGCAAAGTGCCCCTTGCACCACCGCTGTGGGTGGGGTGTTGCTGTGGCTGCTGCTGTTGGTGCCATCAGGGCTTTTACTCCCACAGGGATACGGGTCACTCCCTCCTCTGTCTGCTGGCTGGCCTGTAATGCTGCGGCTGTGTGGGTGGCCGCATCAAGGGCAGCTGGGTGCAGCAGGTAGCCACCCGGCTGCCCCAGCTTCTGCCTGTGGGAGGCGCCAAGCCTGCCTGTGGCAAGCATGAGTGGAGCAACGGGCTGCAAGACTGAAAGCCGCTGTGCCATCACTGCTGCCGGGTTGGTTGATGCGGATGCATTAGGTAGTGCGCCATGGCTACTCTCCGTTGCAAGACCTGCGTGTTGCGAACCAGGGAAGGGTGAGAGAGCTGCTCATGCATGAAAGCATGTCCCGAAACAGAAATGGCGGTGGTTAATCAACTCACCAGTGTGTACAGCCATGTGCTTCCGGACCGCATGAGGTGCCCCGCTGGCAAGCTCCAGCTGTCCATCGGCCAGGCTGGCGGTGCAACTCAGCACCGCAGTCTGTGTGGCTTTCATGACTAGAGGCGCACTGATGCTGCAACCCACAAGGGCTGCACAAGTGCTGCCCAGGGTGCAGAGCACGTTTGCTGCAGCCAGCGACATCTCAAGCATGCTGGCGGCTGGGAACAGGATGCGGCCTTGCACCTGCATGCGTGGACACGCATAGGAATGCAGTGAATGGCTGAGCAAACGCAACACAAACGGACCGAGTTGAATAACGACAGGTGAGCATGCCTCACAACGTCTCGCACCTGGTGGTCGGCAATGTATGCCATGCCAGCACTGCTGAGCTGGCAATGCAGAGCGGCACTGCCGCTCTGCGACGCTGCGGTGCAGTGCTGCAGCATCTGGTGGGGCAAAGGTGCATACCAGAACCGCTGGCGGCGCCAACGGCCACGGCCGTCTGCGAAGCTTGAGTCGACCGCTGGCTGCAGGGCCGGGCTGCGCCCCAGCACAGCATGTGCATTCGTGCCTTGGAAGGCAAAGGCGCTCACGCCGGTGACTGCTTGCGCCCTGGCCTCAGCAGGCAGAAGCTGCGAGACAGCCGGGGCTGCCTGCCGCAGCATGTGTGGCACGTGCAGGCCTGCTGCCTTCAGCTCAGCCAGAGAGCTGACCACGTATGGATTAAGTGTGGTGAGCGCCGTTACTGGGCTGCTAGTATGAGCCACCAGCTGTGCGGCAGCATGCGCCAGACCGACGCTGCCGGCGGCCGGCTCCGCATGGCCATATCGAGACTTGGCCGCACTGAAACGCAACGGCAACATGGCTCCCCTAAGCACCGCTGTGGCGGCGCCGACTTCAATGGGGTCGCCCAGTGCGGTGCCTGGGAGACGGTGGGAGGAAAGAACGCGTCAGCGTTCAGTAATCCGCGGAATCGCAGCATTGCAAGTCGCGTGCTCAGCAACGTGCATTTGAAACCGGCAGCGTGCCACTCACCCGTGCCGTGCATTTGAAGGCTGCTGATGTGCCCGGGCACCAGACCGGCCGCCTCAAGTGCGCCCCGGATCACGCCTTGCTGAGCCGGGCCGTTGGGGGCGGTCAGGCTGCTGCTGCGGCCGTCCTGGTTCACAAACGTGCCTTGCAGCACAACAGCAGTGTCGCAGGCAGATGGGGCAAACAGAGAGGCCGGGTCTGAAGCAGCCAGGTGGAGCACAATGCAGGCCTCTGCTCGCACATAGCCATCTGCCGAGGCGTCGAGCGTTTTGCAGTGCCCGTCCAGGGCCAGCATGCCTGGGGGAGGGGCGGGAATGGCAGGGACTGAGCACACCGTCTGCAAGCGCTCCATCCAGTGCTGCTGCGCCAAAGCAGAGTGCACAAACCCTCACCAGCTGCCTGGGCGGCAGCAGTTGTTCGCTCAGTCAGCATCAAGTTGACTCCAGCAGACAGCGCATCCCCGCCGCGGCACTGCAAGTGTGCAGCTGCCTGGTGGGCGGCCACGAGGGCCGAGGAGCAGGCTGTATCAATCGACACTGCCGGGCCAGAGAAGCCGTAGGTGAAGGACAGACGCCCAGCCGCCACCGAGAAAGGCGTGCCGGTGGCTGCAATCAGAGGCGAGGGAGGAGCGAGGGCGGAGCGAACTCAGCAGTGGTCAGCCAGGCAGGCCCACAGTTGGATGAGAGCAACGCACGGCTAGGCGGCACCGGGCCGCCTCACCTGAGCAGGCGCCCAGGGCTGCACCGTGTGCAGCAGCCAGACCGCCATACTCCATCTGCTGGATGCCCACAAACACGCCCGTGACAGGCGTGGTTGTGTGCCCTGCAACGCAGATGGGGGGAGCAAGGATTGATCGGGCTGGCTGGTTGGCACCCGAGGGCGGAGCCATCGGACGCATGGGGGTACGGGGGTAGGGGGCCACCATGCACATGCCAGGCGCCACAGAATGACGAAAGCTCGGCCATTTGCCTGCCGCACCTGCAGGGGCCGGCTGGTCCCGCCCGCTGCGCAGCGCCTCCCAGGAGACTTCCAGCAGCAGGCGCTGCTGAGGGTCCATTAGTTCCAGCTCATTGGCAGCAAGGGAGAAGAGGGAGGCATCAAAGGCCTCCACGCCATGCAGCCAGCCGCCAAAGCGCGCCCGCAGCGAGGGCTTGCCGGTGGCCTGCGGAACAAGGTTCGTGGGGAAGGGCCAGAATGCGTGCTGTGAACCCCTGCCGACGCAAACAGCAGCCAGCGGCGCCAGGAAGGGAGTGGCGCGCAACACTTGCCTGAGGTGCCTCCAGGTCCCACCGCTCAAACGGTACCGCAGAAATGGCATCCCGACCAGGGGCCAGCTCCTGGGCCGCAGAAGCCGACAAGGGGAGGCGGGCAGCCAGCGCTACATGCAGCGGTGCTGCGCCTGCTGCGACGGGGGTGGCCAGCGCCAGTGCAGAGGCAGGCGCCAGTGCGGAGGGCTGCTCTGTTGCTTGGCCAGCGGGGCGAACCCGGGTGAGCAGGTGTGCAGCCATGGCACCAACTGAGGGATAGTCAAACACAAGCGTGCTGGGCAGATCCAGTCCCAGAGCTTGGCCGAGCTTGTTGGACAGCTCGACTGCCGCCAGGCTGTCAAATCCACCTGAGGCAAAGCAGTTGGGCGGGTGGGCGGGTGGGTGGTGATCTGTTGTGAAAGTTATGAAAGCACAGGCCAGAAGCCGGCTTCAAGCCGTCCCCCACTCTGCTGCCCTCTTTGGGCAAACAAACGTCCCTCGTCCCTCGCTCTCATCCCACCTGCTGGGAAGTGGCCACTGCTGTCCAGCTCCGAGGTGCCAAGCACCTCAGCGGTCACGCTGTGCACGGTCTTCTCCAGCTGCTCCAGCAACAGCTGCGCCGCAGCGGGCTGGGTTGCAGCGGGCACATGCTGCACCTGCTGCCGAACCGCTAGCGACAACGGGGGCGCAGCTGCCACAGGAGCAGAGGATGTAAGTGGCGTCGTTGCCAGGCCATCCACCAAGGCCCAGCGGCCTCGCACTGTATTGACGCCCACAAACTTGCTCAGGCCGATGCGAGCAGCGACAGCCTGGGGCAGCACGCCAGCCGTGGCGAAGGAGGGTGCAAGGTCTGATCCCTCCAGCAGCCGCAGACCCACTCCTTCCATTGCGTCCCTGCGTGCAGAGCAGGGGTTCAGTCTCAGTGTACCAGACACACGTAATCCCATGACATGCAGCAAGAGCAGCAAGACCGCCAAAGATAGAACATCAGCGAACTGTCGCCCCCCTGCACTCGCACCTGAGCGACGTCGCCATGCCGGTGTCACCAAAGGGCCCAAAGTTGACGGCCGTGGCTGGGCAGCCCGCCGCCTGCCACGCGTGCGCCAGGGCATCCAGGTAGCAATTGGAGGCGGAGTAGTGAGCCGCGCCCGCCTGGCTCCACACGGAGGCGGTGGAGGAAAACAAGGCGGTGGCGAGGCTGGGCAGCTGGTAGTCGGCCAGAGCGGTTGCACCCACCACCTGCGAGTGAGGTGCGCATTGGTTGGCGGGATTTGGTGAGTATGCCCCACAAAAGTAGGCAGCTGCGTATCGCGCATCAGTCGTCCCTGGGTGGCTTACCTTTGGTTTCACCAGCACTCCAAACTTGTCGGCAGTGAGGTCGGGCAGCAGGTCGAAACCCAGCAGGCCCGCAGCGTGGCCGTACACCTGTACCGCCGGCATGTCGCTGTGCAGCCAAGCGGTCAGCTCGCAGTTATGCGCCGGGTCAGCGGCATCGCGGCGAGCCACCAACACGGCTACCCCTGCAGGGCAGCAGGCACGAGACGGTTAGGCATGGCATGCGGAGCGAAAGGACAATGGGACCAAAACAGGCCGAGTGCTGCCTCCGAGGGAGAGTCTCCCTGTCATCCCTGCCCTCGCTCGCCTTGAGCCGCAAAGCCAGCCAGCTGCTCTCGACTCAGCAGCCCGCTGCGTGAGGTGAGGACCAGTGCCCGGCACCCGCGAGCCGCCAGCTGCTGCGCAAACTGCAGTCCGAGGCCGCGTGTGCCGCCGGTGACCACACAGGCCATTCCTGGGTGGCAGTCCAGGGAGGGCAGGCGTGGGCGGGGCACGCTGGGCTGACGCACCAACCGCTCTGCAAACAGCTGGCCGCCTCGCAGTGCGCAGCAGGTCTCGCCGCTGTGCTGCAGCAGCCACGCCAGCTGTGGGATGGACAGGCGCGGGCTGCTGCAGTCGGTGGGCAGGTCCAGGCCGGAGCCACATGCCTCTCGGTCTTCCATGAACAGAGTTTTGCTGGCCCCCTGCGCCAAGCTGCCCAGAGCTGCCACGGCTGACCAGCTGGTGTAGCTACCGCCACCGCTGCTGCCACGAGCGAGCGGCCAGCCAGGGACGGCCTCGCGGCCCCGGCTGACGAGCGACACCTTGCAGCGCTGCCCGGCCAGGTCACGGGCTCGGTACGCCCAGCACATGCTGGCCAGGTGTGCCGCCTGCTGCCACTGCTGCTCTTGTACTGCCGCAGTCTGCTGCTCGTCAGCTGCCCCATCAGCTGCCGGCTGTGCAGATTCAATACCCCCCGGCGTGTTGGCAGCCGCGGACATAAGACCGTCCCGGCATGGCGGCGTGCCGGGCGCAGCCAGCATGTCTGCCACATCCGCTGCCTCCGGCTCGACGCACAGCAAGTGATCAGCGTCCACCGACTTCATCAGAGAGTGCAGGTGGAGCTCGCTGCTGGCCACAACCTCGGTGGCCGCGCTCGGCTCGAGGTGCTGCCGCCGGCGCCCGCCAGGACGCCGGCAGTAGGCAGCGCTCATGGCGTGCAGCCCATCAGAGGCAGCCCGCTTGCACAGTGAGGCCAGGGAGGCCGCGATCGTGCTGAGCAGCAGCCATTTGGCACCCCTGTAGGCAGCGGGTCAGAGTTGGCAGATGAGAGGCAACCTAGGGGTGTGAACGTGCAGACAAATGGCATTCTGCACCTGCTCTCCATGACCTGCGGGCGGCTCAAAGCCTTACCTGGTGTCCGCTTGCTCTGCCGGCATGCGCTGCCACTCCACAGCATAGGCGCTAGAGCGCAGCTGGTGCTGGTGCAGGGAGGAGTCACGCAGCTCGACGCCACACAGCTCAGCTGTGCAAATGCCGCTGGTTCCCCAGCTGGCCCGTAGGCCAGGCTCTGCCGAGCTGCCGCCCCGGGAGCCTGCAAGCACTAGCTGCTGTGGCCCAGCAGCCAAAGATTGGTGACCCCGCGGTCCACGTGGCAGGAACGCTGCACAGCTGCGCACAGCAGCCTGGCCGCCAGCCAAGCCAGCTGCGGTAGCAAGGGCAGTGGCCGCCTCACAAAGCGCTGCAGGCAGTCTGCTGCTGGACGGTGTACCTTCAGGGCCCACCAAGCTGGCTGTGGCAGGCAGTACAGCTGCGCACGGCCGGTGGGGAGGTTGCAGTAAGGCCCTGCTGCTAGGTGCCGGCTGGGAGACTGCTCCAGCCAAGGGAACCATTAACGGAAAGCCATAGCTGCAGCTTAGCAGCTGCGAGCTGCCGGGCTGCGCCCAGCTCACACCAGCTGTTCCGCTGTGCTTGTCCACTGCGCATGATAGCAACAGCGGCTGGTCTGCCGTCAGCTGTAGCTGGGGGACCATCGTTGCACTAAGCACTGCGGCCTGGCCGGAGTTGGCATCTTTGCATAGAAGCTGGCCGGCACCGGCGGCAAGCTCCAGCAAAGTTGTGGCAGGGAGAGTGGGGCTGCCTCCCAAGCGGAATGCCCTCCAGCATGCTGTGGATGCTGTGGTCAATTCTGCGTGCAGCTGTAGCTTGGAAGCGGCATCGCTGGGGGCCAGCAGGCAGCTGGTGAGCAGGGGATGAGCCACAGGGGAAGGCCAGAGGCGGGTGCGCTGCCACGGGAGAGCAGCAGCCACAACTGCCGCACGCGAGTCGTGGCCCGGGCCGCCCGCCCTGCCCAGCAGCATGTGCGCGTTGGTGCCCTGCATTGCAGTAGGATGGCCAGCCAAACGTCAGCAACCATGCCTCGAGCACGCTGCATCCCGTCCCCCAGCCATCCATTTCCCCCAAACAACCCACCTGGAAGGCAAAGGAGCTGATGCCAGTGCCAAGGCTTCCCACAAAACCTGCCGCTGCCTGCCGGGGCAAAAGGGCTGCTCCCTGGCTGCGTTGCAAGCTGCTCTCCACGTAAGGGTTGACGGTGCGCAGATGGGTGATGGCAGGCGCGGCAAACTGCGACAGCTGCCGCCAGGCGTGCAGCATGCCCAGCACGCCAGCGCCCGTTTCAGCGTGGCCGAGCCGAGACTTGGCAACGGCGAAGGCCAGCGGCTGCGGGCGGTTGGCAGCCTGCGCGAAGGAGCGTGGGCAGTGTGGCTGGTCATGAGAGATTGCAGTCTCGTGAGTTTCGTGCCCTCCGCTCACACCCTGCTCTACCCGGACCACTCACCTGCAGGACCGCCACTGCCGCGCCCACTTCAATGGGGTCACCCAGTGCGGTGCCTGTGCCGTGCATTTCCAGCGCACCCACGCTGCTGGCGTGCATGGCTGCACCCTGCAGCGCTGCCCTGATGGCGGCCTGCTGTGCGGGGCCGTTAGGTGCAGTGAGGCTGCTGCTGCGCCCATCCTGGTTGACGCAGCTGCCGCACACCACAACTGCAGCCTCAGCCGGCTTAGCAGAGCCGCCGTCCTGAGTGCTGCCGATGAACAGGAACGCGATGCAGTTTTCCGCCCGCACATAGCCGTCTGCCGCAGCATCCAGCGACTTGCAGCGGCCGTCCAGGGCCAGCATGCCTGCGCAAGGTTGCAAAGGCACGTCACAGATGAACACGTTGCTGTAAACTTGTAATGTTGCAGGACACCAGAAGTCACAGTTAGCAGTGATGTACCTGTAATCGTGAACGCTGCGCTCTTGCGGGGGCTGAGAGTGAGGCTCACGCCAGCAGCAAGGGCTGCCGCAGTGTCACCAGCCAACAAATCACGTGCCGCATAATGGGCAGCGACCAGGGAAGATGAGCAGGCCGTGTCAATGCTGACGCTTGGGCCCCGCAGGCCAAACTGGTAGCTCACTCTGCACATAAGCGGCAGGGGAAACAGCTTGGTGTGTCGAAACATGCGTCGACTTTGTATACATCTTGCAAGGTATAACAGGGGTGGGGACGAATCCTGCCAACTCACCGCCCGGCGGCAACGCTGACGGCGCCTCCAGTAGCAAAGTAGATTCCCATGGGCAGGAGCGAGCTGCTTTGGTCGACATACTCAGAAGGACCAATGCCGATCATGACTGCGGTACGGTCCGCAGCTGCGTCACAAAGGCCACTGAGTGCCTCGCCAGCATGGTGCAGCAGCAGGCGCTGCTGCGGGTCCATGTACAGGGCTTCGGGGCGGCTGATGCCAAAGGCAGCGGCATCAAACAGCTGTGCCCCGGCGACAAATGACCCAAAGCGAGCATCAAGGGCGTTGGGAGAGCCAGCCGCAAATGCATCCACATCCCAGCGCTCCAGCGGCACAGCTGCAAAGCATTGAGTTGTGTTGAGACAGGGTGCTGGTTTAACCTTGCAGGGCAGCACATCCAGCAAGCAACACACACAGCATCTCCATGCCCACCCACCCACCTGAAGGCGCATCGTTGGGGATTGCCGTCAACTCGCTGCTTCCCGGCAGGGTGCCGCTCACTGCCGCCACTGTCACCAGCACCGCAGGAGGCTCCCCAGTGAGCGCCACTGGGCTGTCATCCACACTTTCCCAGCCGTCGCTCCAGCTGGCCTGGGCACTGCCCAAGGCATGCGGTGCTGCTGGGTCGGCAACCAACCCGCCGCCGCCAGCAGCTGCAACGCTGGGCGCCAGGTGAGCAGCCAGCGCTGCCACGCTGGGGTAGTCAAAGATGAGGGTGGGCGGCAGCTCCAGCCCAAACTTGGAGGCAAGTGCGTTGCGCAGCTCCACGGCACCCAGGGAGTCGAGGCCCGCCTCCATCAGCGGCTGAGCGGGCGACACCTCAGCACCCAGGATGCCGCGAACAGCCTCCAGCACTGCTGCCTGCACAGTTTCAACCGATGCCGCTCTGGGCTGTGACGCAGTCTGCTGCTGCTGAGATGCTGCCGCGCCAGGGCGGCGGCGGGTGCGCCGACCTGCCGGCGGGCTGGGCTGGGGTTCAGGCGCAATGCTATCCAGCGACACGCCATCTGCTGAGGCTGCTGCTGAGGTCCCTGGCACTGCCACCATCTCTCCTGCCATGTCGGCAAAGAAGTGGGGCACAGCACCCTTGGAGGCGCGCAGCAGTATGGCCCAGTCCGCTGGGACGGCTGCCACCAGCGGCAGCGCCACGCCGTGCTGCTCCGCAGGCGTCATGATGGCATGCAGGGCCGCCAGACCGGCATCAGGTTGCAGCAGGCCCAGGCCAGTGCGCTTGGCACGCTGGGCAATGGCCGCATCAGCCGCCATGCCTGCACAGAGAGGGGAGCAGTGTGTGTGAGCAGCCAAGGTGTGGGCAACCAGAGCGGAGCAGACCCAAGCACTACTTGCAAGGCGCACACCACTCCATTCTCCGCACCTGCCGCCCAAGCCCCCCACTGGATGGCCACGCTGCTCACGCCGCTGGCGCTGGTCCTAGCAGCCCAGCCCTCCAGCGCCGCATTGGCAGCCGCGTAGTTGCTCTGCCCAGGCGCTCCAAACAGAGAGGCGGCCGACGAAAACAGCACCAGCTGCTGCAGAGGCAGGCAACCGCCGGCACGCTGCATGGCCACTGCCGATGCCAGCTTGGGTGCAGCGACTGCACGCATGCTGGCTACAGTCTGAGCAGTCGTCACCGCATCTTGCAGCACGCCACCGCTGTTGACAACGCTCGCCACAGGCGGCAGGCCAGCTGCAGATGCAAGTGCTGCTGCCGACTCTGCTGCCGCAGCTGTGTCACAGCGCAGCATGGCCACCTGGGCTGAGGCACCCAGCAGTGCTGCCGAGGATGCCTGCTGCCCGGGCAGCCTGCATGAGCAGAGGAAGGGTTTGGAGTGGGATGATGAGGAACCAGGGGTGCCTGGCAGGCTCTGGTGTGGCACAACAATCCACCACACCCGCTCTCACCTGCCACTCCGGCCCAGCAGCACCAGGTGCCTGTGCCCCTGCCCAGCCATCCAGCCGCTGGTCAGTGCGCCCAAAGCGCCAAGGCCGCCGCTGACAAGCCAGCTGGCGCTGCAATGCTGGGCGTTTTCGCCAGGTTCCGGCAGCCGCACCGCCACCTTGCCGACGTGCTGTGCCCGTGCAAACTGGCGCAGGGCAGCCGCGGTGTCAGCAAAAGCATAGTCCAGGTGCGGCAGTGGTGCCACCCGGTTTGAGGCCAGCATAGCAGCCAGTTGGTTCATGCTGGAGCTGAGCACAGGTAGAGGCAGGAAGTCAATGGCCACCAGGCTGTACTGCACATCGGGCCGCTCTGCGGTAAAAGGGAGGACAGGAGGCAGCTGGGTCGGTTTGAGCAGGGTACCGGACTGATAGAACAATGCCATCCCTTCGTGGACTGCAAACTACCCAGCCACTTGCAACCCACCTTGTGCAATGCGGGCGGCAGACCAAATGTCTCGCTTGCCAATCTCAGCAAAGCGGCCACCAAGCGAAAGGCTGGCCAGGCTGGCCGCCACCATGCCTGCATTGTGGGTGGCAGCAGAGGAAGGATGCTTGAGCGGCACACTCATCAAGCCAGGTGCAGGATCAACACACCCGCAGGCACCACCGCCACTGGCGCCAGTGGCACTTCAAACTCACCAGGTGAGGTCAGGGAATTGAGCAGCAGGTCAATGCCGCCAGCAGCTCCCACAACAGCCGCAGTGTTGGCAAAGCCCGTGGACCGTGAGTCGGCAGTTCCGGCCACACCCAAGCCGCGCAGGGCTGCACGCTTGGCTGGGGAACCAGCCGTGGACAGCACACAGCAGCCAAGAGCACTAGCCACCTGAACGGCCGCCAGCCCAACGCCGCCCGTGCCGGCATGCACCAGCGCACGTGTCTGGGGCCCCAAGCTGTGGCCCTGCTGAAAGGCCGCAAACACGGTGGTGTAGACGGTGGGCGTGGTGGCCGCGGCCGCAAAACTGAGGTGGGGCGGCATGGGCGCCAGCAGGCCAGCGGGGGCGTACACACAGGGGCCCAGGCAGCCGGGCGCCAGGCCAAACACTGCATCACCTGCTCAAGAGGAGTTGAGCATGGCAAGTCAGATGAGCATTCCCAGCTGGTTGCATCTCCCTGACACCAGCACAACCCCCCACCCGGCCCACTCACCAACAGCAATGCCTTGCACGCCGGGGCCAACCGCCTCCACCACGCCGGCACAGTCTGCCCCAGGCGGGCCGGGGTCGCCCGGGTACATGCCCAGCACGTTCAGCACGTCGCGGAAGTTGAGCCCCACCGCCCGAACCGCAACCTGCTAGGGGGTGGGGAGGGGAGGGGGGTTTTGGGCTGCGACACACTTTAGCCACTGCTCTGCAACACACAATGCTGCGAGGTGCTGCCACATGCACCTCCCTCCCACTTGCCTTCAGCTTGCCAGGGCCGGGTGCCTGCTGGGCGTGTTGCACCAGCCGCAGATCAGCCAGGCTGCCCCGGGGCATGGGCAGCAGGTGGCTGTTGGGCAGGGCGGCCAGTGCTGGCTGGCGCAGCAGCCTGGCGCGCAGCACGGCGCCCTGGGTGGCAGCTGTGCCAAGGGTGTCTGCAGCTGCGGGCCCAGTTGCAGCGCAATGTGGTGCAAGGGCATCCAGGCTGCTGCTGCTGAGGCCAGCGCTTGCAAACTCCATGGCAGCGGCCTTGGCCAGGGCAGCGAGGGATGCCGCAGCAGCTGCTGCCATTGGTCCCTGCTGCACTCCTGCACTGGCCAGCTGGCCCGGGGCTGCTGAGATGCGCAGGCTGATAGGAGCGGTGCCCGGCCGCACCAGCAGCCGCTGCAGGAGGGCCAGGCCATCCGATGCTGCGGTCACCACCCCTGCGGGGCTGCGAGCTGCGCCGGCCAGCACGGTGGCTGCTGTGCTGCCCAAGCCACTGGCCAGCTGCCACGTGTGCGTCTGCTGCGTGCCGGCTGTGCCAGCTGCTGGCTGCTCCGCCTGCCAATCAGTGACGTACAGCAGTTCAGCGGCCGGTTGCTGGCTGGGGGTGGCTATGGTTGCCTCTGCCACATTGCTGTGTGGGCCTGTGGCAACTGCCTTCACGTTCAAGCCGTCCAACTGCATCACTAGAAGCCGCTGCTGGCCCTCCAACCGGAAGTTGAGCAATGAGCCTCCTGGCCCACTGGAGCCAGCAGCAGTTGGCATGGCTGAGGGGTGCACCCAGCAGCTGTGCCTGCCGCTGCTGCCCTGGACAGCGAGGGCTGCCATGCCCACTGGGATCTGCAGGGGCGCTCCCTTGCTGCTGAACGCGCCAGACAGATGCAGCGTAGCATCCGCCATAGCCGGCTGAAGGCAGTAACCGTTCTGCTGAGCCGCATGCGGCAGCCACATGCCTGCCACTGCTGCCTGCTGGACGTCTGCCATTGCTGAGGTCACAGGGCTGCTTAAGCTAAGGGGCCCCGGCAGCCAACCGGCAGGTCTGTTTGGAGGTGCACTGGCTGCTTCCTGCTGCTGGGTGCTGTATCGCCCGCTGCAGTGTTGACCGGTGAGACGCTGCGCTGAGCTGAGGCTGCCCAGCTGCACACTGCCATCCACCAGATCAACTGCTGCGTCCAGCAACAAAGAGGCGTGCGCCGGCATTACCAACGGCTGGCCAATGCTGAAGCCTTGCAGCATGGATGCGCTCTGTGGCAGTGCATCGGCCAGTATCCTGGCCGCTGCTGCGCAAGCTTCAAACATGGCGGTTGCTGGGAGGAGCACACGTCCGCCAACCTGCATGTGCATTCACACGTGTTCGCCCTCGGAGAGTGGGCAGGTGCGGAAAGCAAACGTTCAACAGCCTGAATGAAACGTGCACGGTGCAAGTTCGCACAGGAGCAGAGCGCTTGGGTTGATTGCATGTCTGCGTTACCTGATGATCCCCCAGGTAGGCGAGTTCAGGGCGAGCGAGGCTGGTCGTAAAGCTGCACCGGGCGGGCCGGGTGCTGCTGCCGGCCAGTGCTGTGCTTTCAGCGAGGCAGAGGGCAGGAACCAGTGCCCAGTGACGCTGCCGGCGCAGCGCAGGCTGCTGTGCATCAGGTGGCTGGGTGACCTCAGAAGCTGCCTCCAGCAGGGCGTGAGCATTCACGCCGCTCATGCCAAACGAGCTGGTGCCGGCCAGGCTTGAATTATCACTCGGCCCTAGCAGCGGCAGGGGAGCGCCTTGGCGGCTGGCATTGGCGGCCAAGTGGTGGGCTTTGCGCCAGTCGGCAAAGGTGGATTCCACGTAGGGGTTGATGGTGCGCAGGTGGAGGATGGGGGAACAGCCCTGCAGGCAGCAGGCAGCATCGAGTCGTCAACCGGGAGCAGCCGCGCAAATGAACTTGGCGCCACGCAAACCATGCAAAGCAGGGGCTGCACAGCGCCCCCACCTGGCTGCGCATGGCCTGGAGCGCCAGCAGAGCGCCCGTCAGGCCTGCTGCTCCCTCGGTGTGGCCATAGCATGACTTGACCGACCCAACAGTCAGCTTGCGCAAGGCAGGAGCCAAGGCAGGCGCGGAGGAGCGGCCAGAAAGGGCCTGACCCAGGGCACCCATCTCAATTGGGTCTCCCAGTGGAGTGCCGGTACCGTGCACTGCAACATACGTGACTGCCTCCGGTGCCATGCCTGCAGGTGGCAGGTGCGGGGGAAGCGGGTTGACTTCCTGCCTGGTCAACATCCCCCTAACCACCGTTCCTCCCCACCATCACACTCACCAGTGCGGCTGAGGGCGCTGGCCACAAGTGCCGTCTGGCTGGGACCGTTTGGTGCCGTCAGGCTGCTGCTGCGCCCGTCCTGGTTGACAGCAGTGCAATGCACATAGGCCAGAGCAGCAGCTTGGTCGTCAGCATGCTGCAACACGGCGACCGCGCAGCCCTCGCCACGGCCATAGCCGTCTCCAGAGACGTCAAATGTTTTGCAGCGGCCCACCGGGGACAGTGCCTGCAAAGCAGAAACATGGATGGGTGCAGTGAGAGGGCATATTGCCCTAAACCACAGGCGAGTGCGCGTTATGCATGGTGTGCAAGCTGTGCTGCACACCTACCTGCAGCTGGCTGATGCCACTCATGGTCCCTGGAAGGAGGATCATGAAAATGCCGCAAGCCGCCGCTGCCTGAGCTTCGCCGTTCAGCAGCCCATTGTGTGCAAGATGGGTGGCCACCAAAGAGGAGGAGCAAGCGGTATGCGTGCTGCGATGGGGCAGGGGTGGGAAGTGGGGCTGGATCGTATGTGGTTGTGGCAGGCAGGCAGCATTGATGAAACACACATCACATGCCCCCTCCACTCACCTGATGCAGGGACCAGTCAGGCCAAACGTGTAGGATACCCGGCCAATCAAGAAGTCCATGCCGTTGCCAGTGGTCACGCTGGGCCCGATTGGCACGCCGTGCATGGCAAGGTACTGCAGAAACTCCATGTGCATGACACCCACATACCTGCGGAGCAGAGGGGTGGCGACGACGGCAGGGAGGTGTTAACATTGGCGCGCTGATCAAAGGGCACAGCAGCTCGAGGGTGTCTCCCCAACTCACACGCCAGTGTCGGCGGGCACGGCAGCGCCCCGCCGGCTGCCAGCGTGCACCAGAGCCAAGCAGGTCTGCTCCAACAAGATGCGTGACTGCGGGTCCATAAAGGACGCTTCAGCAGGAGACAGCCTGCGGGGCAGGAAAGGCGGACCCAGGATTAGGGAATGCTGCGGCTGTTGGTGCAGAATTTGGCCCGCAACGGATGCATGTGGAGGGAAATGGAGTCCCTGCACCCCCACTGCGACACACCTGAACAGGGAGGCATCAAAGGCGTCCACGCCAGGCAGGAAACCAGCAAAGCGCACAGACATCTTGCCCACTGCAGCATGAAGTGCAGGGGGAGGGCCCAGGTCAAGGGGCAGCTTGATGCATGCGGTGGCTGACCAGCATGTCATGCACAGCTAGGCACTTGCATTGAGCACTTGCCTCAAAGGTTGAAACTCCGCACCTGCCACATCAGGCGAGTAGTGCTGCTCGATCGCCCAGCGGTCGTGCGGAACAACGGAAGGCAAGTCTGTGGCTGCCACAGCGGCGCCCCAGAAGCCAATCAGCCCGCTGGCTGCCGCAGCGCCAGGATAGGCACAGCTCATGACCACAACCTGGGTCACCGCATCACCAGGCTCTGCACAACAGAAAGAGACACAACAGGGTGTGAGGCGAGCTGGAGTGCCTGCGGCCAACAAAGGGTAAGTGAAAAATGCGCTGCGCAGCAGTGAGCAGCGTGCGAAACATGACTTCACCTGAGCTGCCGCTCCACGCAGCATCCAAGCTGACCGCAGTTGCAAGCTGGCCAGCAGAGCTCTGTTGGCTGGAAGGCGCCAGGCTCCGCACCACAAAGCCAGCCAGCGCGAGCACAGTGGGGAAGTCCAGGGCAGCTGTGGCGGGCACCTCCACGCCGAACCGCTCAGTAATGGCGTTGCGCAGCTGGACGGCGCCTGCAGGGTATGCGTACGAGCACCAGTCAGCCGGGGTTAGCTGTGGGAGCTGTGGGAGTTGTGGTCACACGACCATGCAAGTGCATCGGAGAGTAATGAACGTAGCAACAACAACAAGGCGGGAGGCGTTGCGATGCGTACCGAGGGAGTCGAGGCCGGCTGCCATGAGCGGCTCATCGAGTGCCACCTCAGTACCCAGCACGGTTGCCACAATAGACGCCACTGCCGTGGTCACATCCGCTGTGCTGGGCGCTGCAGCTTGCGCAGCAGGGTGAGTCTCAAATGCAGTTGGGGGGGAGGCGGCAGAGGGGGCAAGTGCCTCGGGTGCGGGCACAGTGTGCAAAGGGCTGCCGACCGCCTGCCCAGCAATGAAGCGGGCCAGGGCAGCAGGGGTGGGGTAGTCGAATGTCACAGTCGGCGGCAGCTCCACCCCAAAGCTGGACGACAGCTCGTTACGCAGCTGGACGGCACCTGTGGAGGGCAACAGGTGGTTGGCGGCGGGTTGATGGCACGCGACAGGCCACACGAGGGCACGACTTGGCGATCATGTGCGCAGATCAGCTGCCCAGGCATGCGATGCACATCTACTCACCCAGGGAATCGATGCCAGCCTCCACGAAGGGCTGATCAGCAGCAGCGGTGCCTCCTAGGCTGGAAATGACGCTTGTGATCACAGACAGGACTGCCTGCGCCTGCTTCTCGGCATCCAGGGCAGCAGGGGAGGCAGCCAACGGAGCTGCCATCCGACCTGCTCGCTGCTTCCTGCTGCTGCTGGCTTGGTGGCCTGGCCGGCCAACAGGCTTTGCTGGCCGGCTGGCGGGGCTAGCCGGCAAGGGTGCAGAGGGTGTGGGTGTTGAGGCAGCGGGCCTGCAATGCAATGGAGCGGCGTGCCTGTTGGAGAATGCGAACCACCTTTGGGGCGCCCACCACAGTGCCATCTTCCTGCCCCACTGCTTCACCTGCTGCGCGCAAACTCCTCCAAGAAGGGCGGCACGGACGGCAGGCTGGGCACAATATTGTCCCACAGGAACACATTGCCTGCAGGGCAACCCAGCCAGGGAGCAGGTGTGCACAAGGGTGAGTGTTTCGATGGCGGAACACAAGAAGAGCTGGAGCATTGGGTGCGTGTGTGGCTCTCCATCAACCACCCCCTCTCCATGAACTGCCCACTCTCCATAAACCGTCTCACCTGTGAAGACGGCCTGCTGCCAGCTGCCCACGTTGGTGGCGGCCGCCGCCTGGTGCAGCAGGCGGGCCATGATGCTCAGGCCCACGTCCGGATCAACTGCGGGCAGGAACGATAAGGGGGAGCCCAAATGGGAGCGTGGCCATACGACGCCAAATGCTTTCTCACAATGGACGCCAGCCGCGTCTGACCGAGGTGCAGCCCATCAGCATTACGGCCCACAAACGTGGCAAATGTAGCTCACCAATGCCCAGCCCCATGCGCTCCATGCGCTCGATGAAGCCCTTGTTACGCACGGCCATGCCGCCGCCGCCCCAGTTGCCCCACTGCACCGCCAGGCCCGGCCGGCCCTGGCCCTGCAAAAAGAAGGCAGATGGGCAGGGGAACCTATGGAGTGGGCGGCAAGCGGCAGGCAGTGTGCTGGTGGACCGGATGGCATGTGGTTAGCAGCGGCAGTTTGCAGCCCCAAGCCCACCTGCGAAGTGTGCGCCCAAGCGTCGAGCGTGCCATTGGCTGCCGCGTAGCTGGCTTGCCCAGCTGCGCCGCTGAACGCAGCCAGCGAGGAGAAGAGCTGGAACACCGACAGCGCGGATTGGGCAGACAGCTGCAACAGGTTCTGGGCGCCATACACCTTGCCTGCGTCGCATGGAGAACAGCCAGCCTCATTAGAGCACGCTTACCCACGAGATTGGCCAGCACTTGCTGGCTCAAGGCGGGATGCACGGTGTGGGTGTGGGAGTCTCCAACTGCCTACCAGCAAACTCAGCCCGGATGGAGGCAGCCGAAATGTTGGCGATGACTTTGCTGTCCAACACCGCCCCAGCGTGCATGATGCCACGCAGGGGCGCGGTACAGGCTGTGCCGGCAGGGACCAGCACAGCAGCCGCCTCCTCGGCCGCTGCTGTGTCGCCCTTGCTACAGGTGACTGTGCAACCGCTGAGGTGCAAGGCAGCCGGCAGAGGATCGCCACCTGCATAGAAAGGGGAGGGCAATGATGGTGGGGAGGAGAGGGCGTGCAGCATGCATGCATGCCTCCTGCGGGATCTGACTCTGAGGCAGACTCTGAGCCAGCCCGACCCACCCACCTGTGCGGCCGGTGCGGCCCAGCAGCCAGAGCTCGCAGCCGTCCAGGCCGGCAAGCCATTGCGCCACCACTGTGCCCAGTGCTCCCATGCCTCCAGTGACCAAAATTGAGCCATGCAAGAAGCTGGCGGTCTGGGGAGCCTGCCCTGTGCGCCGGGCTGGACCAGCAGCAGGACTGGGCTCACGAACCAGCAGGCGCGGGCCCAACCAGGCACTGGCCACCAGGGCTCGACCATACATGTCGAGTCCCGCGGCCTCGGTGGCATGCTGCTGCAGCTCCTGAGCCGCCGAGCGCCTGCAGCAGGCAGTTAGAAGACACCCGGTGTGGGGCGAGATGCGAGGCGCGGGATTGCATGAGGAGGTGCAAAGTGGGGCCGCCTGCCCTCACCCCCACAAGTCCACAAACCCGCTCACCTGCTTGGGGCCTCAGGCTGTGGACAGGAGAGGCCCACATCACCACTGCCCCACTGGACAGTGCCAAACTCCTGGGCGGCCACACGCATCATGCTGTGCATGCCAAGCACAGGGCCGGCGGAGCCCGCGTGCACGTGGCAGCCAGCAGGTGCACGTGCCACTGGCTGGGAGGCACGAGTCAACAGCTGCATGCTGGATCCCCGTCGGGCCTGGGCCACCGCCGTTTGAAGCAACACGGTGTATGTTGCGCAAGCAGCGACGGCCGCACCCGCTGCTGCCGAGCCGCCAGCTGCCGCATCAGCGGCATGGTGGAGGTCGAACCATGCCGCCAGCTCCTGGGGCTGTGCCAGCACAAACGCTGCACGGTGTGACAGCTGGTGACTGACCGCCGGCAGCGAGGCATGGGGGGAGGCATGGCTGCCCACCACCTGCCACTCTGTCTCATAGATGACCCGGCTGCGGTCAGCTGCTGCTGCACTTGCCATAGCGCTGCTGCTCAGTTGGATGGGCTTGGCACACAAGTCCCTGATGTGCAGGCTGGTGCCAGCACTGCCGCAAAGCCAGTGGGAGGTGTAGATGGCGCCTCCAGGTGCCATGGGTGCACGCTCGGTGCACGTCCAGGCGGTTCCCTGAAGCTGGACCTGCTGATGAGGCAGCAGTGGGTTGGGCTGAGGCTGGAAGTGGCGGCAGCAGGGCGCCAGCTCAGCAAACGTGTCCCCTCTGGCACAGCACACATGTGCCATGCCATGCCCTGCCACCAAGAGAAGGCAGATGTGCAGCAACCCACCTGCTGGGTCGTGGTGCACGCTGCAATGCCGGCTACCACTCGGGTCACATCAGCGCTGTCCTCCCTGCCCACATCGCCGGTGGCTGGCCCAAGGTGCAGGGCATTGTCTGCCACAGCGGGGTGTGCCAGCCAGCCGCTGCTGCCGCCCTGCCGACCCAGGGAGACGACAGCGGTGCAGCGCACGCCTGGAGCAGGTGCTGCATGGGCAGCGCTGCTGCCAAGACTGCGGCTGATATGCGAGACGGCACACCTGTCCGCAGCTGTCTCACTGCTCAGAGCTGCACCAGCTGCTGCGGGCTGCTCTATGCAGCCAAGGGAAGCCTGGAAGTGCAGTTTGGGTGCCGCACTTGCGGTGCCCGAGCTGCGCAGCTGCACCTCCCCACTCGCTGCGCTGACTTGGCAGTCCAACTGGATGGGGTTGGCCAAAGAAAGAACCACGGGTGCCGGGATGGAGCATCCCACGAGGCACAGCAGCTTGCCAGGTGTTGCATCACCAGCAAGCGTGCGCCCACTGCAAGGGAGGGAGGTGAAGGAAGGAGGCCTTCAGCTTCAGTTTAAGCTCCGGTTTTGCTCCTCAAGCAGGTTAGCAGCAGCACAAGGCCAAGATGGCCCACCTGGCGGTGCACATTTCCAGCATGCCGGCACCCGGCAGGATGCTTGTGCCCTGCACAACATGGTCAAGCAGGTATGCCAGGCTCGGGGCAGCCAGGAAGCACTGGAACCTGTGGAGGATGGACAGCACCGGGACAACATGTGAGGGGCTAACAGGGGAGGAGACGATGGGATGCCGATGCCGAGGCATCATCGCAGTGCACACTCACCTGGCAGTTGCATTGGCTGGCGCGCACTGTGCAGCCATCAGCATGTGATGGTACGCGGGCACGGGCCAGCAGCGGCGGCGCTGCCATGCCAGCGTTGCCTCCTGGTGCTGCTGAGTGTGTGGTGCCGAGAGCAACGCATGGGCATTCACGCCGCTCATGCCAAAGGAGCTGCACCCAGCCTGGATACGAGCGGCAGCTGTCCACCCTGCCGCCTGCCGGGCAACCAGGGGCAGCTCATTTTGGTGGGCGCCGCGCCACTCCTCAAAGGCCGAGGCCACATAAGGGTTCAGGCTGCGGGCGTGCATGATGGGTGGCGCCGAGTGCTGCACCAGTGCGAGCGCTGCCGCCCAGACGCCGTGGGCGCCGGCTGTTCCCTCGGTGTGCCCAAAGCACGCCTTCACAGAAGCTGTGCACAAGAAGGTTGTGACGGGGGTGGTCAGTCTGGCTGTCAGCATTCATTCTGTGCCACATGAATCTGACTGTACCACTTACCCAGTGCAACAGGGCGGGGCAAGGGAGCCGCCAGAGCATGGCCCAAGGCATTGACTTCAATGGGGTCGCCCAGAGGGGTGCCTGTGCCGCAGGTTGGGAAGCGTGCGATGCCGTTCGGGTGGAGCAGCACAAACAGCAGCGAGAGCATTCAGCAAACTTCAAAGTTTCTGGCAGCTCACCGGTGCCGTGCATGGAGACCAAGCCCACATCCTGGGGCACCACCTCAGCTGCCGAAAGGGCGGTGCGGACCAGCGCAGTTTGGGCGGGGCCGTTGGGCGCCGTCAGCCCGCTGCTGCGGCCGCACTGGTTCACCGCCGAACCTGCGGGCACGGGGGGAAGCCAAGCTGGTCAAGGCCCACTTTGGTCGCCACAATACAGGATCCAAGCAACAGTGGCCACAGCTGGGCATGTTCCCACATGCAGCCTACCATGCAAAACAGCCAGTGGAGCGTGTTGGCCAGTGGGCTTGCGCGCCACAAGCACAATGCAGGCCTCCCCTCGGCCGTAGCCATCAGCGGCGGCGTCGAAAGTTTTGGAGCGACCGTTGGGGGAGAGGGCCCCCAGTTGGGCCAGGTGGGTGGAGGTGGAGGGTACTAGCATCAGGTTGGTGCCCGCGGACACTACAAAGGCAAAAGGGGCGTGTTCAGCCGTAAGCCGTCGGCCGAACATATGCACAGGTTGTAACACCTGCTCACAATGGCCAGACCCCGCTGAGGCAGCCATGCACCAGCCGTGCGGGGCTGAGCATTGCATGCTTTGGCCACAACGCCTTGCAAGTGCATACAAACCCTTTCCCTTTCTCACCGGAGGCGCTGGTCTCGCCATCCAGCAGGGCGCGGTGGCCCAAGTGCGCGGCCACCAGGGAAGAAGAGCAGGCAGTGTCCATGCCAATGCAGGGACCTGCGGGGGTGATTGCAGTGCTTCCGTAGTTTGACGATGGCGGTTTATTTGAATGCACTGCATGAGACAAAGCTCTGGGATGCAGATGACATGGCGCCATGCCCACTGGGGAACCAGCGGCGGCCCACCTTGG
This sequence comes from Chlorella sp. Dachan, assembly GCA_006782975.1. Classification (NCBI taxonomy): domain Eukaryota; kingdom Viridiplantae; phylum Chlorophyta; class Trebouxiophyceae; order Chlorellales; family Chlorellaceae; genus Chlorella; species Chlorella sp. Dachan. The sequence goes on along the minus strand of RRZL01000080.1, from coordinate 1,595,425 downwards.
AAACCAAAAGTGTAAGCAACGCGTCCGACCAAAAAGTTGAGGCCTGAGCCGGTCAGAGAGGCCACGCTGGGCTGCAGCCGCTGGTTATTCTGCAGGCGCGGCAATCACAAGATGATGGCTAAACTAAACACGCAGCCACGTGGCACGGCGGGAGTGGCATACAACACACCATGCCCAACAGGCTGTTAGGGTTTGGTCATGAGTACGGCATGAAGCCAGCCCGCACCTGGAGCACTTGGTACTCGCTCCACACGCAGCCCACGTACGTGCCGGTTGAGGCGGGGGAGGTGCCGCCCAGTGCAGGTGCAGCGTCCTGCGTGGCGTGAGGAGGAAAGTCACAGGACACCTTGTCGCTGGCGTTGGCGGCATCCTCTGCCCAGGGGATGGGCAGTTGACATGCCCCCAAGCAGGTGTTGGCATGCCCCAAGCAGCCACCACCTGCATCTGCGCCTTACACAAGCGCAGTACGGGCACTGCACACCTGTACTGCCGCCCACACATGCTCCAGCAGCAGGCGGCACTGTGGGTCCAGGCCAATCGCCTCGGAGCGTGACAGGCGGAACAAGCCCTCGTCAAAAAGCGAGGCTCCAGCCATCCAGGCCGCAAACCGCAGGGAGCCGGACTGCAGGGGCGCAGGCGGGCAGCAGTAGGGTTCGGTGAGTGTGGCCCAAGGCACATGGGCTCCCCAGCGGGCGCAACTATTTGAACTGTGCGTGCGAGCTGCCCAATGCAGGGCCCAGCGCCTTGAGCGCTGGGGCTAGCAGACACAAGCAGGCCGGGAGCCCCTGAAGCTCCCCCTGCCCTGGTCCGATAGGGCCCACTAAGCAGGGTATGTAACAGGCGAGGCTGCATGAGAATGCCACAACTACCAAGTTACTCTCTCTTCACCTGCAAGATGTCAGTTGGAGCCTCCACTGCCTCGACATCCCAGCGCTCCAGCGGCACAGCCGTGATGCAGTCCTGGGCGTGATATAGGCACTCGGCCATACCTGCGGCAAGGGCCAGCACAGGCTGGGTGTCGGAGTGGTTGATGCGCACTCCCCGGCTGCACAAGCAGCTGACTTTGGCAAGCGAAGACCGCGACACACCGGCAGCACTCGCGCTCACCTGTGCCTGGCTCGCCTCCGGATGCCATGGATGCGGCCCAGCCGATTATGTCCATCTTATTGCCCTGCTGCTGCCACCGGTCGAGCAGCCGGGCGGGCGCCAGAGGCGCATCGCTGCTTATTTCAGAATCTACATGCCGCGGCTGCTGCGCATGCTGCCCGGCTGGCGCCAGGCGCTCAGCAAGGAAGCCAGCCAGCGCCGCCGCAGTTGGGTAGTCAAAAGTGATGGTGGCGGGCAGTTCAACGCCAAACCGGGCGCTGACGGCATTACGAAGCTCCACAGAACCTGCCTCAGGGACAAAGGAAGGGAAGTTGGGGGGTTTGAGTGCTGGACAACGCACCAGTACACTCGTATGAGGTCTGTGCTGCACATCTTTCCGGATGCTGTTCCCCTCCATTCGCAGCAGCGCTGCCTTCGCACCGATGGAGTCTAGGCCAGCCTCCATGAGCGGTTGGTCGGGTGGCACATCACTCCTGCCCAGCACGCTTGCCACCACCTCAGCCAGCTGCGCCTGAATGGAGGCCAGGCTGTTGGCGAGGGCGGTGGCAGCAGAGGCAGCAGCCAGGCTGGCCGGGATTGCTGGCGGCTGCATGCTGGCTGTGGCTGGCGCCGTCGAGGCAGCTGCCACGGCAGCAGCCAGGCTCTGCACAGCCGCCGCTGCTTCTGCGATATGGTCCACCAAAGCCATCAGCTGGGCGCAGCCGTCGCTCAGCCAATGGCTGCTCACGTGGCCGCCGGAGGCGTTTGCGGCGGCATAGGCCACATGGCCCGCCAGGGGGCGGAGGGGCGCATAGACGCCCACAGCTGTTGACACAAGAGGGGCTGTGAAGCTGCCCTCTGCTTGCGCCCACAGCGCAGCGGCCAAGTGAAGGGAGGCATCTGCCACTGCCGGGTGGATCCAGTAGCCGGTGTGGCGCTGCTGTTCTGTGAGGATGGCGGCAAACGCGGCATTGCTGCTGGGCCTGCTGCTGCTGTTGCTGCCAAGCAGAGCCGCTGCGGCACGGAGAGCGTTGTTCGGGGTACCAGCTGTGTGGCTGCATGCTGCTGCTGCTGCTGTTGCTGACGACTGCTGCTGCTCCTGTGCCGCTGCACTGGATGGCTCCGACGACTGCAGCTGCGCCACAGCTGCAGCTGCGCCGGGTGCTTGCGCGGCGCTGCCCAGCCTAACTGTGCCGCTGACTGGCTGGATGCTGCAGCCCACAATGCCCTGGCTGGGTGCAGCCAGCAGAAGGGACTGCTGGAAGGCGGCCTCCGTGACGGCCACAAGGCTGTGTGCTTGCTCGGCCGAACACAGCAGCTGCCCAGCGGCAGCAGCCATTTCCAGCAGCAGCGCGCTGGGCGCTGCCGCCCTGCCGTGCATGCTGTGGTCTATCAGGTAAGCCAGGGCAGGCTGCCGCAGGTTGCACTGCACCTGCAGGCTGGCCACTGCTGCTGGCGGCGCAACCAGTTGCGCCTGCTGCAGCAGCGGGTGGCTGGTGGCTTGGAACCAGAGCCGGGTGCGGTGCCACACCCAGGACTGCGGCCGGGCCTGCGGCACACGGCAGGCAGCCGCAAGGATGGCGTGGCAGTTGGTGCCCTGATAGGCGAATGAGCTGACACCGCCCGCCATCTCGGATGCACTGCAATGGAGTGGGGGTTGGGAACGCAGGGGAGGGGCTTTATTTCAGGCAGGGCAGATGCCTCGGGGCACAGACTAGCATGCAACTTGGCGCTCTCTGAGTCTCTCTCCTTGGCAACCTAACGCCTGCTGCTCCCACCATCTGCCTGCCCATGTGCTCACCGGCGCAGCATGGGTGCTGCCTGCCGGCGGGCCATCCAGCCGCGGCTGCCGGGCTGTGCAGCAGCGCTGTCCATCACGCTCAGCACATGCGGGTTGAGGTTGCGCAGGTGCAGGGTGTGGTGCCTGCACAGGTGGACAGTGCGGAGCGCAGGATGGATGCAGTGGGGTGAGAAGCACGCCAACGCAAACATGCCTTGCACAGCTGCTGGCTCGCTGTGCCTGTTCGAATCCGGACCAGCCACAGGGAGTTCCTGAGCGACCCGAAGCCCGCACCTGCCAGCCGACCCCAGGCGCAGCGCCAGGCTGGCCAGCCCCACAGCGCCCGCAGCAGGCTCTGTGTGCAGGCAGCGCGACTTGGCTGCCTGCAGCTCCAGCGGATGCTCAGATGCCACAGCCTGCAGGCAGGGGCAGCGGGGAAGCGACGCTGCTCAGTCCACAGAAGAGGACGCAGACACACGAGGCATGCTGCCATTTGCACTTCATCAGTCTAGCACCAAATCATCATCATCAGAGTCTGCCCCACTACATATAGCTTGCCTGGTACACAGAAAAGGCAGCTCCGATTTCAATAGGGTCGCCCAGCGCTGTGCCGGTGCCGTGCATTTCTAGCACCGCCACCTCGCCTGCCGCCACCTCATGCCAAACCAGTGCGCCGCGAATGACGGCCTGCTGGCTGGGCCCGTTGGGGGCCGTCAGGCTGCTGCTGCGGCCGTCCTGGTTCACTGCTGTGCCGAGGACGACCGCTGCTGGGGCAGGGGCACTGCCATCTGGGCTGTCCTGGAATGCTGCCTCCAGCAGGTGCACCACGCACGCCTCTCCACGCATGTAGCCGTCGGCAGCTGCATCCAGCGTCTTGCACCGGCCATCGGAAGCCAGCATGCCGGCCTTGCTGAGCACGGCCGTGGTCTCTGCCCGCAGGGTCAGGTTGACACCGGCTGCCAGGGCGCGGGGGCAGCCATCTGGTAGGAAGGAGGAGCAGGCCAGGTGTACGCCCACCAGGGAGGAGGAGCAGGCGGTGTCGATGCTCACGCTGGGGCCCTGCACAAGGGGCGGTTGGTGTGCGTGTGATGGGGGGGGGGGGCGGTTGTGAGACAGAGGCATTGTGGCTGGGCTGGCAGTGGGGCAGTGAGCACACAACTGTTTTGTTACATGTTACATGCAGCTGCCCTGCTGCCCACCTTGAGGCCACACGTGAAGGAGATGCGGCCGCAGGCTGCAGAGAGGGTGCCGCTGGTGGCGGTGTAGGCGCTCATGCCCTGCACAGATACGGGCAGCGCATTGCGGTCAGCGGGGTAGTAGCTGGTGCACCACCTGGTGGTAGCTGGTGCACCTCGTCCCCTATGGTAGCTGCATGGTAGGGGACGAGGTGCGTGCTGCTGAGCCGTCCCCTGGCTTTCCCCTACAGTGCGGAGTGCACACCGGAACGCAGCCATGCCATGTGGGCCACGCCGCTCACCTGGTGGGCCGAGTTGAGGTAGTACTCTGTGTAGCTGATGCCAACCGCCACTGCCACCGCCCTGGATGCCTCCGCGTCTAGCTGGGCAGGCTGGCCAGCAGCCTGGCCACCGTGGCCCAGCGCCTCCCAGCAGCCCTCCAGCAGCAGGCGCTGCTGGGCGTCCATGGCGGCCGCCTGGGGGGGAGGCAGTGCACCGGCAGAGCGGTTGTCGAACGTGGAGCTGGGCCAGCTCGTACCGCTTGCTGCCTCACAGCAGTGCAAGGCAGAGAGCTTGCAAGGCAAGAGCACACCGCGCTCCGCTTGCATTTCGGAGTGCCTGCTCACCTCTGGAGTGGACAGCGCAAAGAAGGCGGGGTCGAAGAGCTCAGCTCCCTCCACAAAGCCGCCAAAGCGCTTGGGGGCAGCGCCCTCGCCTGGCCACCCTCGGTCCACATCCCACCGGCTGGGCGGCACCTGAAGGCGGGCATGGCATGGGGGCGGCTCGTTTGCAGGCTTGGCTGGGATGCCTTCTTGCACCCACCACCACGGTGCGTGCAGCCGTCGGTCTGGATAATACCATTTTGTGCAACGACTCACCACGCGGCAGGCATCGCCGCCTGGGCCCTCCAGCGGGCCACACCACACACTGGCACGTAGCAGGCACAGGACTTGGGGCAGTGTGGCAGGGGGCAGCGCCGCCTGCAGCTCCTGCGCAGCAGGGCCAGGGCAGCAGAGGGTTGTTGTGCAAGGGCGGCGGGCGAGCGAGCAGGCACCGGGCGGCGGCGGCAGAGGCAGGGGCGTGCAGCCCCACCGCCGCTGCTAAATCACCATCAGCAAGTCCGTGATCGATTACAGGTGGTTGCAAGGCGGGCAACGAAGCGGTCGGCGGGGAGCATTGATTCGCCTGCCACCCACCTCGGCAGCCCAGGCCTCGTCTCCATCGCTCTCCAGGTATCGGACAATGTCGCGATCCGTCAGGCCCACCCAGCGGGCGCCCACCGGCCGCCTGGCGGCCATGGCCCCACGAGGGTTTCCTGCGCAGCACCGAGCTGGCGCGGTGCGCAGTGCAGATGATCACTGGCAGTGCACAGCGCGCGTAATTGCACCTCTGCAGCCGCGTAGCCGCTGAGGCCGGGCCGGTAGCGAAGCGTGCTCGCGGCAGCGGCTTGGATCTGAGCGGCGAAGTAAGGTATGAAGAGCAAAGCCAAGTGCGCGTGGCACGAGAGGTCGAGTACCGGCGCATTTGCCCACTCCCCGCCGCTGCGCGCTGCGGCCGCGCGGCATGATGCAACAGCCGGATCAACTGCGCATCACTGCGGCACATCCTCCCTCCCAACTCCCTCTACCAATGTCATGTGTTACATCCAACGTCAAAGATCTGTCATGCAGAGTGCACTGCAGCAGCGCTGCACAAACTGGGCAACCGTCAGGCTGCCACCATCAACCGCAGCGCCATTACCAGCAGCCGGCAGCCAGCAGCTGCCTCAGCATCACGAGCGGGCGGCCTTGTGCCGGCTGACGCGGATCGCCTGCGAGCGAGCGGAAGTGAGCAAAGAAGGGGTCAGACGATGACATGCAGTCTGCCGGTCCACCAGCCCAACCGCCAGCCCTGCGCAGTGTGACCCTGCCGCTGGCACTGGGCCGGAGCACCCCTCCCACAGCTGGCATGTAGCCTTGTGCCCTCCTCCCTCGCCCTCCGCTCCTCAGCATGCCCCTCCCCGCCTCACCCAGTCGGTGCGCGGGTTGTTGCGGGTGCGGTACCCCTTGGTTGGTTTGCCCCACGGCGTCTGGCTGATGCGGCCCTTGCTCTTGCCGCGGCCGCCGCCGTGCGGGTGGTCAACCGGGTTCATGGCAATGCCGCGCACCCGCGGCCGCCGCCCCAGCCAGCGCGCCGCACCCGCCTTGCCAAGCTTCGTATTCTTGTGCTGCAACGGGGGGAGGGCAGGGGAAGTTTGTGGTTGGATGGTGGATGAGCTTGGAGCGGGAGCCGCAGCACGGGGGTTTTGTCTAAGGTTGCTCGCAAGCGCCACAGATGCAGTGGGGACCAGGGGCTTAAGGGCGAGGGCTGGCGGTCCAACTGCTGACAGACGGCGCCCAAGTGCCATGATGGCATGGCCGCCAGCATGCGCCCCGCCGCCTGTCCAGCCCCCCTCCCACCTGTGGGTTGGACAGCACGCCGATGGTGGCCATACACTTGGACAGCACCAGCCGCTGCTCGCCGCTGGGCAGCTTGATCACGCTGTATCCGTCGTCGCCTGCGGGAGGGGGGAGCACAGATGTGCCGAATGTCAGCATCGCACAACGAGGTGATACGTGAGGTGGGACACAGCTGGGCAGCTGGACCACGCTGTAGCCGTCGTCGCCTGCAGTGCACAAGAGGAGCATGCAGTGGGTGCAGGCGTAACTGCCATGGCTTGCACTGTCGGCTGGCTCGCTGGAGCGCAGGGGGGGCTGGCTTGGAACGTACTGCATCAAGCTCTGCCATCCGGGGCACAGGAGTTTCCCAGCGCCAGTGCCCACCCTCCCGTCACTCCCACACCCACCCTTCTTGACGAGCGTGCAGAAGGTGCCCGCGGAGCGCGCCAGCTGGCCGCCCGCGCCCGGCCGCAGCTCAATGTTGTGCACAGACATGCCCACCTGCGCGGCAGGTGCACAGTAGGTGTGCTTTCACACGGTTGACCGATGCCAGTACGCCCCACAGCAACCCGGCATGCCCAGGCACAGGGATGGGATGGAGCCACCCGACCGCACAGCAGGCACAGGGGGCGCAGCGTGCGAGCCGCACCGGGATGGCGGACAGGGGCAGCGTGTTGCCGGGGCGGATGGGCGCATCGGCACCCGTGTGCAGCACATCGCCCTCGTTGACCTCCTGCGGGGCAGCAGCAGCAGGTGGTGAGCATGCAAGTCACGCAGCAGCCAAGTGGGCTTGATGCCAGGCGGACAACTGAGCAGTCACAAGCGGGCTCATAGGCAGCCAGGGCGACAGCAGCGGTCGCAGCAGTGGCTGCTTCCACCGCTGCCACTGCCGCCGCAGCTTGCGGCAGCAGTAGCACCAGCACGGCAGCAGCACCGGCAACGCACAGAGCAGCAGCACCGGCAGCAGCACCGGTAACGCACGGAGCAGCAGTGTGGGTTTTGAGCTTGCCTGCGGCGCCAGGAAGTATGAATACTGCTGGGCCAGCGGGGCCGTCTCCGGCACGCCCTTGTGCTTCACCTGCACAGTCGGAGTGTGGGGGGTATGGTGAGCACCACTTGTTGCAACGTGATGGTGAGCACCAGCGGTGCACTTGTTGCAACCCGCACCCAGCAGTCCAGCGCCGGGTACAGCACATTGCGCAGCCGCGACAGACACAGCACCACGCGTGCGGTGCACAGCCATGCAACCGGGTAGTGCAACGCCAAGAGAAGAGCAGGGGCGCTCACCAGCGCAATGCGCGCCGAGCGGTTGGGGTCATATTCCAGCCGCTGCACCACTGCTGCTGCCGTGCCCTCGGGCCGCGCAAAGTCGATCTGGCGGTACACCTGCAGTTGGGTGCGGCATGAAGCACACAGGGAGGCCGTGGGCCGTGCAGCCCCAAGGCAGCAAGGCGCAGTGCGGATGGCACGACAAAGTGCCAACAGTCCCAACAAAGTGCTGGCCCAGGCTGGCGCCCCGTCGCGCCCGCGCCGCACTCCAGCCTCTGCATCCCCTCAGCAGTGAGCGGCTGCCGCCTCGCACCTTGCGGTGGCCGCCGCCGCGGTGGCGCACTGTGATCACGCCGTGTGCGTTGCGGCCGCCGCTGCGTGACAGGCCCTCAGTGAGGGGCTTGAAGGGGCCGCCCTTCCACAGGCCCTTGCGTGACGTGACGATGCGGCCACGGAAGCCTGCAGCAGTGGTTAGGCATCGCACGCAGTGAGGGCAGCCAGTGTGAAGGCATTGTAAGTGCCGCGCCGTCAACAAACACAGAGGCAACCCGTTCTGAATGCCCAGCATGTGCCTCCGCCCACCCTGCCCGCGGCAACAGCCTGCGGCAGCAACGGCGGCGCACCTGGCGTGGTGGGCTTGTACACTTTCAGCCCCGAGGATTTGTTGCTGGCAAAGCGGCTCTGTATCTGCGCCCACAGGCTGCCCAGCCCTGCAGCACGCGCGCAAGGAGGCGGGGTTGCAGGCGAGGCAGCGGCGGCAGGGCGGCAGTGGCGGCGACTTCCAACCCAAAGGCGCGCAGCGCTGGCGGCCCACCTTGAGGCTCTGGTAGCCGCCCGCTAGAGCTGCATGCTGCCGAGGGGGTCAGCCGCTCGCACACCTGCAGCGGGCGGGGATGCTGGGGCGCTCAGGCGGGATGGCTGGGTCCGGGGGGCGCCGTCCAGAACACACACACTTACCGCTAACGTCTGCTGCCGGATGGCGCCCCGCAGGCTCTGCTGCAGGGCGCGGAGCATAGCTGCTTGCCGCTGCACCCCTTCTGCTTGCTAGCCACACTGATCGTCGCAGCACAGACCACCGCCAGTTCAGGAAACGCGCCGATGGCAGCGATGCCGGCCGTCCAGTGCTCGTGCTGCGCCGCCGCCGCTGCCCGTCGAGCCAACTCGACTCGACCCGCAGCACGAGCCATGCCCTGCAAGCTGCCTCACAGACGACTCGCCACCATACACCTATTTGATCCTTCCTGGATAGACTCCGATTTGTACACGCATCTTACACGCTCCAAACAAGCAGACAAGCGAGTGCTCACGCCGCAGCCGCCTCCTTGGAGGCCCTGAGCGCCTGGCGGCGCGCGTTTGCAAACGCGCCCACACACTCGCCATCCGGGCTAAAGAAGACGGCGTCGATAGTGCCGCCCTCGCCGCGCGTGCGCAGCTCCACTGTCCACCCCAGCTGCAGGCCGTCCAGCTCAGCAAAGCGCTCACGCCGCGAAGCGTGCTCCTCAGGCAGCTCAGCCACTGGGCCACGCGGCCATACCACCGTGGCGCCGCTACTTGCTGGCCCGCCGCGAGTTGCAGCCCGCGGCGCCGGTGCCGCCNCCGCCACAAAGCCGCTGCTGGTGCCCAGGCCCGCCGGCGCCGCTGCCTGCAGGCCGTGGTGCTGCGGCGCCCGGCTGCTGCCGCCCAGGCTCATGCCCTCGATGCCGCCTGCCGCACTCGCCACTGCATCGCTGTCCAGGTCACCAGTGGCTGCCAGCGCCAGCACCTCGAGCCGGCCGGAGCCGCCAGAGGAGGTCTGGATGAAGGAGTGCACGGAGCGGAAGATGCCGGGCTCCACAAGGCACACCAGCGAGAAGGAGGAGCCTGCGGGGCGTGGATTGGAAGTAGGTTATCAGATTGGAAGTAGGTCATCAGATTGGAAGTAGGTCATCAATCAACCGGGGTGATGGCCAAAGGGGCAGACAGGGTGGCGGTAGGAGGTGCCGCTGGCGTGAGCAGCAGTGAGGGCTTGCCGTTGATCCCCGGAGGCTGCCTCGGAGGCACTGCCCCAGCCAGATTCGTGCGCAGCGCAACCTCTTGTGCCATACACCAGCAACCTCACACCGGCAACCTCTTGTGCCATACACCCACAGCCCCAGCCCCTGCCCACGCACCCATCACGTCCTGCGCCTCCACCGCCCCGCCCCCGCAAACGCACGCATGCTGTCCACCCAGCCCGTCCCAAACCTTGCCCCAGCTTCCTCCCGCCCCATCCCCGAGGCCGACCAACTTCCAGGGGGGCCCCGGCCACAGCACGTGGTTCACGCCAACCCACCTATCAGGTCTTGCTCCTCCACCGCCCCGCCCTGCGCCCGCACCAGCTCCAGCAGCTCGTCCTTACAGCCCAGCGGCACCAGCAGCTTGAGGCGCATGCGCGCACGCTCAATCGGGAAGCGGCTCTTCAGCAGCGGCAGCGCCTGCGCGGCGGGAGGCGCAGCAGGGCGCATTTGAGCGGCATTTGGCCAGAAGGGGCCAACCTTGCAGCAACTCAGGCACGACTGTGCAGTGAAGCGGCCACTGCTGCGCATCGAGGCATCACACTTTTCAGCCGCCCAGCCGTCCAGCCACCCAGGCAGCCAGGGCCAGCCGCCATCCATCCGCCTGCCCACCTCCAGCGCCTGCGCTTTGGCGGGCCGCTTGGGGTCCACCGAGAAGTGCACATCCTTCAGCGCCCGCTCCAGCATGGAGATGGTGTCTGCAAGGGCGGGGCGGAAGGTGCACGGAGGGCGCGGCTGGATGTCAGGGGGTAGGGTGGAGGGTGCCGGAGCGTGCAGCTGGATGCCAAGAGGCAGCGAGGGCGGGGCGGAGGGGGCAAGGAGGAGGCGGCGGCTGGATGCCAAGAGGCAGCGAGGGCAGCGGCGTGGGTGCTGGCGGCGGGCCGGCGTTGAGGCTGGATGTCAAGAGGCAGCGAGGGCAGCGGCGTGGGTGCCAGCGGCGGGCCAGCGTTGACGCATGTGGACCAGCTAGCTCCCAGACGCATGATTGTTGAGCAGTGGCCGTGCCTTTCCACCCACACAAACCCATCAGCTCTGCCTTCAGCTCGCAGCACACCCGCCCAGCCCTCACATGGCCGGTTGGACTCTGGGTTGATGCACTTTTCGGACAGCACCGAGGCCACGTCTCGGAACAGGGTGTCCAGCTCCACCTTGCGCTCCTTGTCCGACACCTGCAAACGCATGACAAGTCGAGAGGAAGCCAGCGAGCTACTGAGAGGCAGAAAGTTTAGAAATCCTGCGATTCGGGGTGTAGTTGCACCGTGCGCTCCTTGTCCGACACCTGCGCCAAGTCGAGAGGAACACCAGCAAGCTGCTGAGGGGCGGACAGTCCAAAAGAAGAACCCTCTGAGGGAAGATCACGATGCGAGGTGTGGCCCGTGCAGTTGCACCGTGCGCTCCTTGTCCGACACCTGCGCCAAGTCGGGAGGCCACCAGCAAGTGGCTGAGACGCAGAAAGTTGAGGGGCGCACCGCGATGCTACGCAACCATCACTACGTTTCTGAGCCCATGGCTGGGGGTTGCAGCGCTAGACACAATGTCTGTTTCTTCATGCAGGCCTGATGTCAACCCCCTCCCCACCTGCAGCTCCCCCTCGGACAAGATGCGTACACAGATGGTCTCCTGGTCATCCGTGCCAAATGCCGCCATCAAGTCCTCGCCTGCACTCCACGGGGCAGCGGAGCAGGCAGGGCACGTGCGTGAAGCATGGCGAATCTTGCATGCACTCATCAGCGCCCTAGTCCCTGAGCTGCACACCGAACATGGCCGCCTTGCCTGTGCAGACCCCCGCACGCAGTCAGCTGCTCAGCGCAGCGCGGCGCAGTGCGCCCCTTGCAGCACGGCACAGGACCCAGCGCCAGTGGCACTCACGCTTGGCCAGCACGCCCTTGGAGACATTTGAGAAGACGGCGGTGGTCTGCAGCACCTCGTCCAAGTCCTTCTCCCTGCCACGCCAGGAGAATTTCAAGTTTGTTTAGACCATAACAATTTCAAAAACATGGTCTGCAGCACCTCGGCCCAGTCCTCCCTGCCACACCGGGTGAGCGAGTGTGGCACGTTGGGCAGGATGCAGGGCCCAGCAGCTCTGGCAGCTGGGGCGGCAGTGCCAGCTGCTGCTGCGACATGCCAATGCATTGTGCAGCCGCGTAGATGCTGCTTGTGCAACAGCAAGGGCGCCCCCACAGCTGCATGCAACGAAGCTCCCTCCCCACCGCCGGCTGCTCACACGCCGTTGCGCCAGTTGACGACCTTGTTCTTGTAGCACGCAATCTCAAAGCGCTTGCCGTGCTTCTTCATGCGCACCACTGCGATGTTGGTGAGCCGCTTCTGGCCTGTGTGAGGGGGAAGGAATGGCGCAGGAGGGGGTGCGGTCAGCTGCGCAGGCGCCGCCCAGCTGCCGCCGCCGCCGCCGCTTCCCACCGCCGGTGCAGCTTGGAGACTTTTGGCGGCCTGGCGGGCTTGGAACAGCTTACCCACGGGCTGAAACACGCCCTGGCTCATGGCTGCGGCTCCTGGTGCTCTCCCGGCTGCGCCCCGACTGCAACGCCGGCCCTCGCGGTGTCTGGCGCGCCAACGGCAAGCCGATACGAGTGAGGGGTCCTGCTGGGCACTGCCACGATCGCCCGATTGCGCTGCCCGCCACCCTGCTGCGGTGCAGAAGTGCATGAGGCCTGGGCGCCGCCACAGGCGCATGCATTGGGCGGACTTACCTCCTTGCAACTTGCACGGCCCTGACCAAGCGTTCTACGAGCCGAGACGCCCGCAGGGACGCCTGCAGCGCGCCAACATGGTGTCCACTCGCAGCCACTCCGTCCTGAGCGCCGATGGGCCCCCCGGCGACACTGCGGCAACCGCGGGCGAGGTCAGCAGCGCGGCCCCCACGCCCCGCCGCAGCGGACGGCTGAGCAGGGGCGCCGCCACCCCGACGG
>RRZL01000080.1:1551361-1567757 GCA_006782975.1 Chlorella sp. Dachan | reverse complement strand
TCCCCATGATCTGACCTGAGCAGTGCGCTGCGGCGCCGGCTCTGATTCATTCTGCGATCCCCAGCCTGCCTGTCTGGACGCTCCTGCAGCTACTGTGCCGGGGCGGGTTGCGCAGTATGTCTCATTACTGGTGCTTCGTCCCAATGCAACGGGTCCCCTCATGTGTTTATCCCCATCATACTGCGGCACAGCCGCTCACACATTCTCCCCAGCCGCTGGCTGAGACAAGCATGTTCCCAGGCGCCCGCCACTCTCCCGCCGTCCTTCGCGCCCGACCCCTGCACCGCAGTGACCCACCCCTCACATGCCTTGCTTTGCCAGTTGGTTTGCACCGCCCCTCGGGGCAGCAGAGCTAGTGGATTCATTTCTGATGTGTCCCAGCCCGTTAACGGGCATCGCCTCTGTAAGCACAGACAGACAGGCGGTTTTGGCCGCATCGCCGCCGTCGCCGCCCCGCTCCCGCGGCGCCGGTGTTTCCCCTCCCTTCTCGACACACTCCCTGCCTGCCCTGGGCGCACCCCTTCCTGCCTGTCTTGCACAGACCCCTCCTGGGCCCCAGGCCCATCCCCCTGCTACGACCTGCTATGACCCGCACGTTGCCGCTCCGCGACGCACCTGCTTCGTCCTTGCAATCCTTTCCTCATGGCCCTCCCGCCGCCGCCGCCCGCGCCTCCTTGCCCGGCCCGCCTGCCTCATGGGGCGCTCCATGCAGCTCATATCCCCCTGGCCGGCTGGCTGTGTGCGTGGGCTGGGCAGTGGCTGCGTTCCCGGCCTCCCTGCCTTGCTCTTCTGGGCCTGCACTTCCCCACTTGCCCACAACGTGTTTTGTGCCTCTGCTCCCAGCAGTCGGTGGTGCTCAACGATGGGGCCACCCGGGCACCCGACCTCCGCTGTTTGGTTTCATTCCTGCATTGCACATTCTCGTTGTGTTGTTCCAAAGCCAGCAGCCTGTGGACAGGCCCAGCCTCTGTAACCCAAGCAAGCAAGCAAGCAAGCAAGCAAGCGGCCACTTGAGGCAACGGCTGCATGCGGCTGGGTGGCACTGTGCGGGTTGGGGCGGCTGGCGGAGGCCGCTGCGCTGCTGCTGCCTGATGCCTGCTGCTCTCCATTGCTTCCCGGCGCCTCGCTTTGTGTCGCTGCCGCCCCCCTGCCCCCCCCGTCCTTGCCTTGTTTTATGGGGCGCTCCATGCAGCTCACATCCCCTTACACTTGTGCTTGGCCGGGTCCCGGTGCGGGGCGCCTGCTACACACTGTTTGCGCCACCTGCCTCCCTCCCTGCTTCTCCCGACTGACAGCATCGTACTTGTGTGCTGTGCACCCAGTTGTGGTGGTGATTAACGATGGGACCACTCCCTTAGGCACCCGACCTCCATTTCTGTTTCATTCCTGCATGGCCCATTTACGTTGTGATGTTCCAGAGCCAGCAGCATGTGGACAGGCCCAGCCTCTGTAACCCCAGTCAGTCAGTCAGTCGCGGCCATCGCGTTTTGGCCTCCCACTCTGCACTCTTTTGAGCCTGCACAGTACGCCAATCGCCCACAACGGGGTGCCTCTGCTCCCGGCAGTCGGTGGTGCTCAACGACGGGCCGCTCGGGCACCCGACCTCCTCTGGTTGGTTAAAACTGCATTCCACATTCGCGTTGTGTCCGAGCTGCATGCAACCCCGCTGTTCAGCTCAGCTGGCACAGGTGTGCGCAGTCCCCTGACCTGCTTGCGTAGAGCAGCTGGCATGTTACATGGGTCCCAGGCATGCAATGCCAATGCCATGCTGGAAAGCATGGCTAGGAGCACTTCCCTTTGAGCCGGCGCGGCTGCGTGCCGAACACCATGTCCCACAGGGCTGAGCTGATGCCATATGCCACCGTGTCATCTGCAAAGTGGTGGTGCATGTGCCGCGCCCGCAAGCTGCCCCGCAGGTGGCCGCTGCGCAGGGGAGGGTGGGTGGTTGAAGAGGCACAGCTGTGAGCCCCTGAGCTGCCGCAGTTCCCAGCCAGCCAGCCAGCCAGCTGGCTGCTGATGATGACAGGCACCTCCAGCTGCCGCTGCTACAGTGGCATAGCCACTGAACGTGAGGCAGCAAGCCAAAGGCAGCTCCTTCCTCCCACCTGTGCATGAGGTAGTGCATGCAGTCGTACGCGACATAACCAAGCAGCACGCCGCTGAACACCGCATCAGCCGCCGCCTGCAGGGCAAATTGCAATGCAGAATACGGGCAGGCAGGGCTTGGGGTGAGGCGTGGCATGCCGTGGCACCAGCAGGCGCCTCGGGCTTCCCTTCTCAATCATGCATCGTACAGACAGCTGGTCAGTGAGCACAAATCGAAAACAAGCACCCCAACGCCATCTGCGTGTCACAGCTGCCGTGAGCGCACCCGCGGCAGGCAGCAGCGCAGCGCGCCGTAGATGACGGAGGCGGGCAGGCAGGCAGGCAGCGGCGGGAAGACGAGGCGGTCCACATCTGAGGGGAACTTGTGATGGTTGCTGCGGCATGGGGTGGGAGAGTCGGGGACGCTTTGGTGCCAGCTGCAGGCCGGTTGCGTGCCAACACAAACTGTGTGGTGGTGGTGCCATGCCCGCCCTGCTGCGGCTGAGCTGCGGCTGAACCAGGTTCTAAGAAGCAGGCATGGGCGGTGGGCTACAGCAAGCCACTGCCATGTGCGCACCCGTGCATGAGGAAGTGCGCCAGGATGGCCAGCGGGCTGGAGGGCACCACATGGAAGAGCCACCTGTGCATCGAGTACTCTATGAGTTGCCACAGCAGCACGCCACCTGCCGCAAGCGCCACCACCGGGCCGAGCGGCAGGCCGGCACGCAGCGCACGCCGCGCCAGCAGGGCCGCCACCGGCAGCCACAGGAGGGGGACAACCCACCTGCAGTGGTACAGGGGTGGATAGATTAGCAAGGAGGATCAGAGGGAGGCCACCCACAGGCACAGTGCACTTTGCCTTGCCCTCACCATTTCACTTTTGTGATCGCCTCCAGCCTGCTGCTTTCAAAGAATCGGGCCTGGCCGCGTGACGTGCGCATCATCCAGGCCTGGTACTCTGCCGCATCCAGGTGCGCCAGCTGCAAATTGGACAGGGGGAGCCGGGCAGCATGATTGCCGGAGCGCAACGGCAGCTCGAGCGGCGGCGGCGGCGGCAGCAGCTGCTGCGGCAAGCACACCCAGGTCCCGATCAAGCCGGCGATCGGCGCTTGCATTCTAGCTTGTCCTGGCATTGCTTGGCCGTTCGGATTGGGCCGCTGCAGGCTGAACCACCTTGCTCCTCCCACCCACCTGCTTCAGCAGCGGCTGGCCGTCATCGATGGATGCTGCGGTGCAGCTGGGATCGCAGTCCTGCACCTCCATTGGCACCAGGCGCTGGCGCTGCGGTCGAACACGGCTTGGCGGCCTCCCTGCAACAAGGCTACTGAAGATCGCCAATGTGGAGCACAGGGTCAATCGAACCGATCGGAACACATTGATCGGGCTGAAATGCAGGGTGGCTGCTTGCGCGGCGCGCTTCGGCCAACATCTGGCGGCCTTGAGCAATCCCTGCCCTGAACATTAGCAGATTTCAAGCACACTTGATGGCCTTGTATCCTTTGTTGGTCACAATTGGTTGGGCGTCAAACAGTAGGAGCAGTCAGTACGTGTCGTACAGGTGAATGAAAGGGGTTGGTCGGATGAATCACTCAAGCCGTCGCTCTGCCGGCGCCGCAGCGGCAGCAGCCGGGCATCATGCCGGCCGCCGCGCCGCCTGCTTCTGCTGAATGCGGGCCACGTAACGCTGCACCGTGGCGTCGCTGCCGCGGTCCCGCAGCACAGCTTGGAGCGCGTCCGCAAGGCCCAGCCGCACCAGCGCCTCTGCGCACTCGCCATGGGCGCACAGGTTGCCCAGGGAGAAGAGCGCGATCTGCACGCTGGAAGAGCTGCTTTCGGGGGCGGTGCCGCCGGGGGTGGGCGGCGGGTCCTGACGCTGGATCAGCTCAAGCATGGCCTGCAGCAGGGGGAGCAGGGGAGGAGCGGGGGTGAGCGGGGGAGGAGCGGGGGAGGAGTGAGGGAGAAGCGGGGGAGGAGTGGGGGTGAGCGAGGGAGGAGCGGGTGAGGCAGGGCAGCTGAGTGCAAGTGTAAGTGTGTTGGAAGGGCACGGAGCGGAGCTGGCGGACAGGGTATTACAATTGCTGCTGGCCAAGAACCGCCAGATCGGGTCGGGAGGAGCCGACAGCGACGCACCTGCAGCGCCCCCGCCTGCATAATGTCGCCGCACAGCATGCCCGAGTTGCGGACGAGGTTGCCCAGCGCACCCTGCAGCGCGGCAGGGAAGGAGTGTGGCCACCCAACGTGAGCAACTGCGCAGGGTCCCGACACCCACAGGGCGGTGTGAGCAGGCGTGCATGGCATCACAAAGGTGCAAGCAGCAACGGCAGGGCCCCTAGTTTCAGCCACCCCTCTCACCGCCGCATTGGCACGCGTTCGATCCTCGTCATCCCTCAGCAGCGCAACCAGGGCGGGCACAGCGGGCCGCAGCGCCGGGTACAGGCTGGCATTGTGGAAGCCTGCAGAGGGCAGGGTGCAGGGCAGCGTGGCTGAGCGTTGACCAGCAAGCAAACTGGAACAGGGATTATAAAGTTCAGGGCAGAGAAGGCAGCAACCTGGAGCGGCATCATCGCTACAGTGCGCACCTGCGTTGCCGATGGCGAAACACGCAAACTTGCGGGCGGCGCGGTCGGGGTCGCGGCACAGCTCGATGAGCGCTGTCACCACTCCGTGCTGCGCCAGGTCACCGTAGAATCGGTGGCTGCACAGTAGGGGCGGCAGGGGCAGGGCGGCGAGGTTGGCGGCAGGTCAGCTGGTGCAGGGGGCTTGGGCATGCATGCTGCAAGAGGGGCCTCAACCTGCCCACTCGCCACCACCCGAATAAAGCACACTGCCGTGCACACACCTGTGCCGGCACAGGTTGCCCAGCAGGTTGCAGCTGCGTGCGCGCACGCTGGCGTCGGGATGCCGCAGCAGCGCCGGCATCAGCGGTATGAGCTGGCTCTCTGCACAGGCCAAGGCCAAAACAAATGATGTCGGAATGGTGCACTCGCAAGCTGAGGGTGCGCAAGCAGCGCCGATGTCCCCACGGACGCCTGCTTGACTGCACAGGTTTGTTCCCAAGCCCCACGGTTGAGATCTCAGCCGCTCCCACGCCTCTCCCAGGACCTCCGCCCCACCTGCAAGCGCGTCGTAGTGTGCATGTGTGGAGCGGGCCAGCTGGCTAATGACTAGCAGGCTGTTGATGAGCAGCCCTGTGGGGTTGGCGGGACGCAGCAGCCTGCGGGGTGGCAAGAAGCGGGACCAGGGAGTCGGCACGGGGGCAAGGTTGCCAGCCCCATGCGTCCCCAGGGCAGGGCGCGCAGCTGGAACGACTGCTGGTGGATGTGTCAGGCGAGCATGCCAGCAACTGTTCACCTCCCATGCCAACCAGTCTTCCCAAGCGCCCCCTTACTTGTCCACGACCGCAGGTGCCATGCCGCCGGCTTGCACATATTGCCGCATCAGCCGCTCGCTGGACATGACCAAGCGTGCCAGCAGGCCCACAGCTGCACCCAGCTCCTCACTGCCTGCCGGCAGGGAGCCGATGGCTGCCACCAGCACGCCGGGCAGCTCTGCCTGGCTGGCCAGCGCCTGCTGCAGGGCCACGAGCGCCGCATCGTGCTGCGCAGACTGCACCGGCTGGCAGAAGGGCGCATACAGCGCCCCTGCCACGGCTGCAGTGAGGCTGGTGGCGGCGGTGGGGCCGTCGTTCAGCGGGGTCAGGCTGCCAGCGGTGCCCAGGCTGTTGTTGGGGTTGCAGGCTGAGGTGGCGTCAACAAAGCGCGCCACTCCGTCGAGCACCGCTGGCCGCAGCAGCGCCAGCAGAGCAGGCACCAGCGCCGGCTGCTGCTGCAGCAAGGCCACCGCCGCAGCATCCTGCTGCAGCAGCCGCTGCAGCACTTGCACCAGTGCCAGCAGCCCAGCCGGCGACAGCTCACTCCAGCTGGCACCATCGCCGCGTGCTGCTGCCGCCACCAGCACCCGGGCTGCCGCCTGCGCCACGCCGCTCTGCAGCACCCGTGCCGGCTGGCCGTGTGCCAGCACAGCTGCCAAGCTAGCTGCACCATCCAGCATGCCGGTGATGGCTGGGAAGCCCTCAAACTCAGCCATGGCTGGTAGCGGCGGCGCACCCGCACCCGCCGGCTGCTGCCACACCAGCAGGCGGCGCAGCTGCTGCAGCGCGCCGTCTGGCACCAGGGCTGTAAGCTCGGCTAGACGTGGTGGCGGCGCCGGCGGTGGCTGCAGCGAGGACGACAGCGGGGCAGGTGGTGCAGCCGCCAGCCGGCTGGGTGACAGTGGGCCGCTGCTTGGGGCTGGGTGGGGAGCTGCCATGGCCAGCAAGCCCGCCGCTGCTGCCGCCGCTGCTGATGCTAATCGCACATCGCCGCTGACCGCGTGCATGATGGCCAGCAGCCGCTGCTGCAGCTGCTCCGGCGTGCCAGGCACCACCCGCGGCAGCAGGCTCTGGCTGCCTGCCCCGGGCAGCTGTGCGCTGGAGGACAACATGGCTGCAAAGCACAGCAGCGCGGCTGCCGCCGTGCCGCCCTCTGCCGCTTTCAGCACCGCCTGCGCACGGAGGGGCAGTAGGAAGTGAAGAGAAGGCGGGGTGTGTGGTGCACACGACGCTAAAGTGGCAATGGCGGCTCGGCTCCATGCATGCGTCAGCATCCAGCAGCAGTGCAGTTAACCTCAGCAGCCAGCAGCAGTGCAGTTAAGATGCCCCGAGCTCCCTCGCACCTCGGGCGCCTGGCAGGCAATCGTCACCGGCCCCAGCTGCGGCACCGCCACACACGCGCGGTGCAACAGGTGCAAGCAGTTCCGCTGGAGTGTCGCCGCTGCTGCCTGGTCGGCCGGGTTCTGCTCATGCCGCACGTACAGTGCGGCGCAGGCTGCCTTGATGCTGACGTGTGAGTTGAGCAGCGCGTCGGCGCACTCAAACCGCACCTGCGGCAGCCACAGCGGGGAGGGACGTGCGTGCTGTGGTGAGCAAGGCTGCTGCGTTTGGTCGCGGCGGCAGCGTACGTACCATGGCTCATGGCCGGCCCGCTGCTCAGTTGTGGCAATGGCCAAATCGGAACACGCCGTGCCTGCCAGGAACATACCAGCCACACCACCACTCACTGCTTTGACCAGCGGGTGGCTGGCCGGTTCTCGCCAGCCCTTGTGGCCGTGCAGCAGGGCAGCGGGGAAGTAGTGCGCTCCACAGCCGGGCGGGAACAGCTCGCTGGAGCAGCAGGCTAGGGAGCAGAGGCAGGACAGCGCGCTGTGGATCGCCTCTTGGGTGCCTGCAGGGAGGGGTCGGTGGCAGGGGCAATCAGTGTGAGCCCGCTTTACAGCGGGGGGCGGGGCTGCGTGCATCCAGAGCGCTCTGCAAGCCAACCATACGATGGCAACGCACAACCCTAGCGGCACAGCAAGCCTGGGTCTGCGCACCCTGCGCCATGCCGGTGTGCGCATCCTCTATGCAGCGGCACAGCCGCCCGCTGGCCTTCTTGTCAAGCACTGTCTGCAGGATGGCGGTTGCGCTCCTGCAGGGCACAGGGCGCCAGACCCAGCAAGCCGGTGTGCTCCACATTGCCATGACGCATCTCACGCATCTGCGAATGCGTCGTAAGCGGTGCACGCAGTGCAGACGGGCACAGCAAGCAGCTGGGCCACACACACCGCTGCAACGGCCCCGGTGCGCCGCCACTCGACAGCAGGGCCGCTGCTGCCGACATGCTGCTATCTGCCAAGGCTCGGCAGCCAGCGGCGTTGATGCGCCAGGAGCCGCGGTGGGAGATAAGCTCGCAGTACAGCACCACAGCCTCCTGCTCCAGCCCTGCGCACCATTGCAAGCAAGGGAGAAGCCAGCGTGAGGGGGCTCCTGCGCAGGCGTGCCTGCCGCCAAGGCAACGCGGGGCAGCTGCTGAGCGGCCTGCTTCACCTCACGCCCCTCTGTGGAAAAACTGGTCACCACCTCCACCGCCTTGCCACCTAGTTTGCACTCACCCTGCCGCTGCACAAAGCTGAGCGCATCCAGCGCTGCAAACACCGCCTGGTCGCTGACCGTCAACGCCGCGTAAGCTGCTTGGATGGTCAGCCGGGCAGCGCTTGCATACGCGTCTGGCCGCTCGGCCGGCGGGTGCTGCAGCATCTGCCGCAACAGCTGCAGCGCCTGCAGGCGGACATAGGAGCGCGCCGCAGCAGCTGAGCAATCCCACCCATTCAAACACGCCCAGCCAGGTTCATTCCCGTCATGCGCGCAGCCACACGCTTCCGCCGTACCTGCAGCAGCTCCGGCTGCCGGCTCCACGGCGCCAGCTGCAGGTTGGAGCTGGGCGGCACCAGCACCTCCTGCACAGTCTGCAGCAGGTCGGCATCCGCCCAGCAGGCCGCAGCGCCCACCGCGCCCTGGCTGGCCCGCCGCTCGCCCTCAGCCAGCAGCTGCATGGCGGGGGAGGGCGGCGGGGCCGGCGGCGCGGCCTGCGCAGACGCGACAGCAGGAGAAGGGGCACAGATCAGGCATTCACAGGATCGGGCTCAAGCGCATGCTGCATCAGCTGTGCTTGCGTGTGACATTGGCAGGACAATGGCTATGGGACCCCAAAATCACATCTGGCCCACCCGCACCTGCGCTGCGGGCTGCGTCAGCTGCGGCACGTCAAACGGCGACTGGGTGGGGCTGCCGGGTGCCACCGCTGTGAGGCTGTCGGTGCGGTGGTGATGCACCACCCGCACCGGCGGCATGCTGTCCACCGCGTCCGATGCTGCTGCCGATGCTGCCGCCGCCGCCGCTGCCGCAGCTGCGGCCACCGCCGTCGCCCCATCGGCAGGCTGGTCGCCAAATGGCCCCGCAGGTGTGAAGCCCAGCGTGCCGTTGACAAACGGGTTTGGGCTGTCATCTTCCGCGGAGTGCACCTGCCCATTGGCACACCCACCGCCGTTGGCTCCTGCCTGCCCCTGGACAGCCCCATTCCCTCCGGCTGCACACTGCAGCAGGTGGTCTGCCGCTGGGGCCCGTCCGTGGTGCGGCCGCTGTGGCGCATGCGTCTCCACGCCCGCATGCCGCTGCTGCTGCTGCTCCCACACAGGGCCCTGCTGCTCCTGCTGCGAGGGCCCCGCCATGGCCTGCTGCTGGAAGGGACCCTGAAGCGCTGCCTGCTGGCCCTGCCACCGCCGGGCGTCCACGGCGAGCAGCGGCTGCTGGTCGCGCGCCGGCTGCGCCGCCTGCTGCCGCGCCTGCTCCGCCTCCTCTTCCTGCTGCTGCCGCCGCTGCTGCAGGCGCCGCTGGTGCGCCACGCCTGCGGGCTGGCCCTTGATCAGCGGGGTCTCCGCTGGCTGTGCGCCTGCACAAAGCATGGCAGCATGGGAGTGGGACGGTGCCCTTACTGTATCAGCCATACGTCGACAGAAGTGGTTTGCTGCCCCGTACCACAAACTGCTGGTTTCGAAGGTTTGGGCACATTTGTGCACATCCAGCCCCAATGGCCCCACTGTCGCCAACAGGAACAACACAGCACGGCAACGCACCCGGCTGTTCTGCACCGTGCGCAGTGCGGCTCTGCACCCGCGACGCCAGCGTGGGCGTGGCCGCCGGCTCAGCTGCTGCCGCCTCGCGCGCCGCCTCCCGTGCCGCTCGCTCCTTATCTGCCGCCGTCTCAGCCAGGAACGGGTGGTCTAGCAGCTGCGGCCAGTCTAGCCGAAGGGACGGCTGCTTCTCTAGCAGGCCCTGCCAGGCGGGGAGGGAGGGGCAGGCGATGCCAGGGACCGTCACACGCACACGAGGGATGCATGGGGAGATGCGGGGTGCGTCGTGAGGCAGGTAGCGGAGCGGTGCAAGCATGCGCAAGGGAAGCCTCCCCTACTGAGCAAGAGGGGGCCTGCCCTATTCAGCCACACACTCACTTGGAGGAAGGAGGCAAACAGCGGGGACATGGTTTCAGGGTACTTGACCGGCTCCCGCACCTGCGGACCGGGTTGCCCCGCACGAGACGCCCCGGTTACGAGCCGGCTGCATGCGGCATGACGTCTCCGCGCATCAAAGCGCAAATGCTTCCCCACCACAAGCTGCCCACTGATGCGTGCCATGCCGTCTGGCCCCGCCAGCATACACACCCAACGCCAGCCGCCCATCCCTAGCCCATCATGCTCACAATCTGCTTGATGAGCGTGTAAATGGAAGTGGTGTAGAAGGGCGGCTGCCCCACGAACAGCTCATACAGGATGACGCCCAGGCTCCAGAGGTCCACCTGCGGGTTGAAAGCATAGTGCAGGCAGCACAGTGCATGGGGGCAGCGCCCGGGAGGTCGGATCACGCGGCCAGGACCTGTGGCAGCGGCACGCAACTGCCAGGGCTCAGCCAGGGCAGGCAGCCCACCCCCATGGCAGCCTGTATGTCTGCCGGTCGGCCGCACGCACCGTGTGGTTGTACGGCTGCTCCTGCACCAGCTCCGGGGCCATGTACAGCGGGGTGCCCTTGATGGAGGTCACCACCTGCCGGAGTGTGGGGCAGGTTGTGCCGCTGGTCAACAGGCTCAGGGGTGCATGCAAATTACTGGAAGGTGCGGCATGGGCAGGCAGGAGCTTGTGGGCGTGTGAGTGCTCATTGTGGTGCATCCACAAACAGGCGCAGCTGCCTCCCACAAACCGCCGAGTGCAAGCCATCAGCACTGCACTGTATCCCCGCCCGCCCAGCGCACCAGTGTGTTGGTGCTCATCAGCCGCGCGAACCCAAAGTCACACAGCTTGACTGTGCCATTGGCGCTGCGGCAGGCAGGATTGTGTACGCGGCAGCCGGGCTGATGAGCGCGGCAGCAAACAGGAGCGGCAGCAGCAGCAGCGGCGGCGGCAGCAGCAGCCAGCAGCCTCCACCAACGGACAGCCGCAGGCAGCAGCACTGCAGCCAGCAGCAGCAGCAGGGGCAGGAGCAGCAGCCTTGGAGTGCTGATCGGCGGCCGCACCCACCTGATCAGGATGTTCTGCGGCTTCATGTCTCGGTGGATGATGCGGTTGGAGTGCAGGTAGTGCAGCGCACCCACGAGCTGGCGCGCCACGCTGCGCACCACCGCCTCCGGCAGGCAGCGGTCGTCCTCCAGGATATGAAACAGCTCGCCTGGGCGAGGACAGCAGAGGAAGGAAGCAAGGGATCGGGAGCACGCGACAAATGACACGCACGGACGACAGCTGGTGCTGAGTGCGCAGCAGCGGGCCACGGACAGCGGCAGAGAAGCACATGCTGCTGCACCCACCCTGAGCAAATTCAGTGACTACGCAGAAGTCGTTCTTGGTCTCAAAGGCGTCCAGCATGGCGATGATGTTGGGGTGCTGCAGCTTGCGCAGGATCTCAATCTCCTGCAGGTGAGTGAGGCGCAAGGGAGGTGAGCAATTGGGGCAGCTGCAGCGCCATGGGAGCTGGGACGCTCAGAACGGAGCACGCAGCAGCAGCAGGCGCAGGAGGATTGCCGCAGCACACGATACAAGCACGTCCCTCAGCATCTGCTTTGTATGCGACGCGGTTTGGCAACCACTCGGTTGGCCAGCCAAGCAGCAGCTGGGTGCTGCACCTGGCGCAGGTTGCGCAGGTCCTTCTCGTTCTTGCCATGCTTGGTGATCAGCTTGACGGCCACCGTCTGCAGGCTGCCGGTGCGCCGCGCCTTCCACACCTGCAGCCACGGCAGCGAAGCAGGCAGCCCCGTGACAGCCCGTGCAGCAGTAGCAGTTGCACCGCCGCCGCAGGAAAAAATGGAAAGGAAATCGACTTTGCCAACGCACCTTGCCGAAGCTGCCCTCGCCCGCAAGCTCGATGAGCTTGTACGCTCCAATCTGGTTCTGGCCAGGCATCCTGCAGGGAGGGCAGGCGGGGTGGGGTCGGCACGCCGCGCGCCACGAGCAGCGGCGGCGGCGGCGGCACCTGCTGCAGCCGGGCTAGCAGCTGAACGCCACCCTGCCAGCTCTCGGCAGTCGTTGCGCATGCCGGCAGCTTGTGGAACGGCAGGGGAGGCGGAGGAAGGGCTCTTGCAGCGGCTAGCGCGCCCCCTTGCTCGCCTGGGTGTGCCGAGCCGCGATCACTCCCGCATCTCAGATCACTCCCCGCAGCGTAGCGCCCCCAGGGGGCCAGGGGGCTGCGCCCAGCAAGTTGTTGCCACCGCTCGGGGCACTCTTTCTTGGGGTATCGAGGCCTTGTTTGGTGTCGATCTGATCGGTATTGATCGCAGTGCTTGCCCCAAGGCCTGGGGCTGCCACCCAGCCTGCATGGGCTCGGCCGAGCGGCATGCTGTGTGTAGGAGCGCCCACCCTCATGCATTCTGCAATTCGCATTGTTCGTCCTATTAATAATTTAGTGCGCAACGCCCAACCGCCCGGAATGCCCTCCTCCGACAGCTCCAGCGATGAAGACGCCGCCAAGTTTGCTGCTGTGGCTGTTTCAGCCGATGCCTTGCACCAGCAGGCCGAGCGCAGCAAGCAGGCAAGCGCGCTGGCGTGGTTGCGGGCCGCCGTCCTCTGCCGCCGCCCTGCCGCCGCCGTTTGCGTTTGCTGCCGCACTCGACTCATAGCCCCGCTGAGCTCTTGGATCAGCAACCCCCGCCACCATGTGCGCTGCCCTCGCTCCCCTGCAGGTAGCGCAGCAGCGGGCAGCACGGGCCCGGCAGCGGCGTGCGGGTGGCGGCGGCATCCTGGGCGCCGTGCCCGGCGATGGCAGCGACGGCGAGGCGGAGGGCGAGTCTGTCTTCCTGGATGCAGCGCAGCTGCGGGTGGCAGAAGTGCTGCAGCAGCGGCTGCAGCAAGAGCTGGAGATGGAGGAGGCGGCCGCTGCGCCGGCATCGGCAGCAGCGCCGGCATCGGCAGCAGCGCCGGCATCGGCGCAGCCTGCATTTGGCGAGGATGGCGGGCAGGTGCGCCTGTTCCGCCGTGTCAAGGCGGGTGTACCTGTGGTCGACCGGCAGGCGCAGGCGGCGGCAGGTAGCGGGCAGCAGCCGGGCGAGCAGCAGCAGGCGCCAGGGCGGCCAGCGGCAGGCAGGCAGCAGCTGGAGGAGCCTACCAAGAAGCGCTGCCAGGCGGCAGCCGTGGACGCTGCAGACATTCAGCAAACGGCGGCAGCAGCGGCTGAGCAGGCAGCACCACACATGTCCCCGAGGCCCAACTGGCTGCCGGCTGACGACGACCCCGCACGGTGGAGCCACCGGCGGCGGCGGCGAGCCGCCAAGCTTGCCGAAGAGACCGCTGCATGGCGCAAGCGGGCCAAGCAGCTGCGCAAGGCGGAGGCCGCCAAACAGCCGGCGACAGCGGTGCAGTGAGGAGCGGCTTACACGCGAGCGGGCGCGATGCAGGCGCAGCAGGCCATTGTACAATACAGCCAAATACAGCGGAAGTTTTACTCTGAGCGACGGCCTGTGCGCCGTGCCGCCGCCTTCGCTTGCTGTGCAGCCGGCGCTAGTGACTTGAGTTGAGCAGAACATTCATTGCAGCCTGCTTTCACAGCAGGTCGTCATCCGCCTTGTAGGACACCAGGGCCTCCACATTGTGCACCTGCAGGCCAAGGCCGGCTGGCAGCCGCTCAGTCGGTACATACTTGTGCAGCCGTTGCTTGTTGCCGCACAGCCTGGGCTGCCATGCTGTGCAAGCTGCTGCTCCACGCGATCGCCACGCAGCGAAGCCTGCTGCTCAGCTGCCGCAGCTGCGCCAGGCAGCCCTGCCAGGCATCACAGGCGCTGTGCGAGGGCCCTGCCCAGCACCCACCTTTGTGGAGAAGGCGCGCAGCTTGACATCTGCTGCGTTTGTGATGTAGCGCGGGTCGCTCTCCTCCCAGTCCAGCGGCACCTCGTTCTCCTTGTCGGTGTAGGCCAGCAGGTCAATCGTGCCTGCAGCAACAGGTGGCCCCGGGTACAACGGGTGGTGAGAGCCAGTGCAGAAGCGAGTGCACGGGGTGCAGGCAGGCAGGTCAGCCCGCGTTGCGTGCCACACTGAGCGGCAGCGGCGCGGCGCCTTGCTTCTCAGGTGCAGCGGCCGGCCATGGCGGCAGTTGCGGCAGCCGGCGGGCAGGCCAGCACCCATCCATGCTCACACTGGTCGGACAGCAGCGGCAGGAAGGTGACGGAGGCGGTGATTTGGCGGATGATGGCCTGGATCTCCTGAGTGATCTGCGCCTCCGACTTCTCCGGCAGCGGCGCGCTGTGCAGCAAGTGGCGGGCGGGCAGGCAGGCACAGTGTGTGTGGTGGTGCAAGCATCGGGACTCACAGCTTGCATGTGTGCAGCAAACCTGCCTCCCAGCTGCTCGCCTTACAAGCCAGCATGCCGGCCAAGCCTGCTGTGCCTCTCCACACCAGCCCGTGCGCTGGCAGGGCAGCACCCACCTGCCGGCCACCACTGCCTTGTCTGTCTGGATGTCAAAGGTCCACCGCTCCAGCACCTCCTTGCTGGCCACCCCCGTGATGACCAGCACCACCTTCTGCAGCGCGCCGCCCTCCAGCCACTCTGCACCAGGCGCGGGGGCGTTGGGTGGGTGGCGCAAGAGTGAGCGGGAGAGTGCAGCAGGCAGCCGCCCGGTGTTTGGGCAGGCAGCAGCGCCCAGCACAGGCACAGCACAGCATGTGCAGTGCAGGTGCGCTAACATCAGGCACCAGCTCGCCCTGGGCAGCAGCCCCGCAGCCAGCGCAGGCAGCACTGCCCTCCAGCCTGCCCTTCAGCCCTCCCCCACACACGCACTCTCGAACTGTTTGAGCACAGCACCCAGGTAGGCAGCCAGCTTGTCGTCCTTGACGGCCATGACGGTCAGGCCGTACGCCTTGCGCGGCTCGAAGCTCTCGGGCGCATAGATGCCGCGCTGGTAGAGGATGGAGGAGAGGGCGTGCGAGAAGAACTCGGCCACCGTGGCCACGCTGCCCTTGAGCGTGATCTGGTTCTTGGTGGCCTGCGCCGTGGCCGCCATGGCGCGGCCAGGTGTCGGGCTGGCGGGGAGGGCGGCTGGCAGGAGCGGCAACCTACAGGGGTGACGCAGGGGCGCGCCGTGTCGGCAGGCGGCAGCGGCAGCGGCGGCAGCGACGGCGCAGCAGCGGTAGCGTTTGCGCTGGCTGCCCAAGGTTTCATGGAGCAACCACGAGCCAGGCTGAAGGCTGAGAGGCCGACCTGCTGCCGGCTGCCCGCACCTGCGGCGAGCTCAAACAAGGGCAAGGCCTGCGGGCCAGTGCCTGGCTGGGGCTAGACTTGTGAGGGAGCACCTACTCAAAGGATGGTCGCAATGCAAGTGAGGGGGCCACCCGAGCGGCGCTGCAAACAATGCGCATGCATGGGGGCACCCAAGAGCCCCTCTGGCCCATCAGGGCTGCAATTTCCACCGCGATCGCATCCCCCGGCACTCCTCAGCAGCCCGTCAGCCACTCTCGCGATGCTGGAGGGCGTGGCCGACCAGCTGCGGCGCAACCTGGCCACCCTGCACACCAATCTGCAGCGCAGCGTGCAGGATGTGGCTGCCCAGGCGGCCGCCCTGTGCCAGCGGCCGCACATGCAGCAACCTTCCGGCCTGACGCCCCTGTTTGCGGTGAGCCCTCGACGCTGCCGCCAGCGCGCTTGTGGTGTGTATACGCTGTCGAATGGCGAGCTGCAGCGGCGGCCGAGGCCCCTGACCCACCCTGCCACTGCTCACCGCCGCCGCCGCCACCTGCCCGCAGTCGGTCAGCGCGCACGTGGGCGGGGCCGCAGCGGCCGTGCGCCGCCGCGCCCAGCCCCTGCTGGAGCTGGCCTTCAACCCCGAGGACATCAAGGCGCGGCTGGACGCGGTGCCCGTCTGGGTGGTGGTCAACAACAAGAACGAGTTTGTGCTGGTGGCGGGCGAGGTGCGCGGAGGCCACTGCCTAGTTGCCCACTGCTTGCCCCCCGCCTGGTCTGGAGCCTGCTGCTGCCGGTGGGCTTCTCGACTCGCTTGCAACAACAGTTGCTTGCTGCTGCACAATACGCGCACAAGTGGTGCTGCTGGCTGCCGACCCAGCAGCATCCCCGCCCGCCAACCTCCCAACCTCCCGCGCAGACCGGCTCCAACAAGCAGCTCAGCCTGTTCTTCTTCACGGAGACCGAGGCGCAGGCGATGCTCAAGACGGTGCGATGGGCAGCAGGCTTTTGTGGAGTTGCTTGTGAGGAGTTGCTGTCCAGGCTGCATGACCATGCTTGCCGTGCCGCCGCCGCTGCAGCTGGCCCGCGCTGCAGCCTGCGCTCCTTGACCGCTACCGTCCTCCGTTGGTGTAAGCAGATCAAGGATGCCAACCCCAAGCTGGGCAAGTCTGCCAAGGTGATGGCCACGTCCATGGACCGAGTGTACGACTTTGCGCGCACGCCCCGCAGGTCAGCTGCTGCACTGGTGTA
>RRZL01000080.1:1538044-1551334 GCA_006782975.1 Chlorella sp. Dachan | reverse complement strand
CGTTGCCCCTGCTGTGGTCGAGGTTGACGCCTGGCTGCGCAGCTGGGCAGCGGCCCTGCGGCAGACTTGCTGTGCGGTTTGGCAGCGGTCAGCGTGGTCCTAACCTTTGCCCCCCTGCCGCACCTGGCTCCGTGCCTGCCACGCAGCGAGACGGACACAGACGGTGTGGTGTTCCGCTTTGTGCCTGACCCACGGCAAGTGGAGGCGGCGCTAGAGGTGAGGGGGCCAGCAGGACCAGCAGGGCCACCAGGGGCCAGCAGGGAGACAGGGGGAGCAGGGCGGCAGCTGGGTGGCTGGGTCTGGACACTCATGCAAGCATGGCAGCACAGCATGGCAGCGCAAGCCTGAGACTGACCAGCACAGGGCAGCCACCCCGCCTTGCAACTGGCAAACGCGGCTGGAAGGCTGGCCAGCCACGACCCGCTCTGCCCGCTCTCCGCCCTTGTCTTTGCAGTTGTACCGCCATGCGGGTGTGCCAGCCAATGGCTTCCAGGGCGTGCCGCTGTTCCAGGCCGAGGTGCGCGCCTGCTGTGCCGTTACTTGGGCGTGTTCAGTGCAGCTCCTGGATTTGCGGGGTGCTATAAGCCAGTTGGGGTGCATTGGGGTGCTGATTGGCCGGCAGGCAGGTGCAGCCTGCAACGCGCACACTGCGCCGAGGCGGCGCTTCACCACGTGCTGCCTCCGCCCTTGCGCCACAACAGGGGCTGACGATCAAGGGAGACAAGTCGCGCTACACGCCGCTGTTCTTCAGGTGCGGGCAGGGACTCGGGGGTTTGGGGCGCGGGAGGCGAGGCAGTTAATTTGGGGCGCGGAAGGGAGGCAGGCGATAGTTGGCCCGGCTCAACCATGCTGCCGCCCCTTCATAAGAGGTTTGGGGCTTCGGAAGGCGAGGCAGGCGGCAGCTGATGTTGCTCAGCAGTGCTGCCGCCCCTTCATCCACTTGCCGCAGCAAGGACGACCTTGACGCGGCGCTGGCGGCGGCCTACAGCAGCAGGGATGCAGCGGCGCAAGCGGAGACGCGGGACAAGGCGGCGCGCGCGCGGGGGGAGCTGACGGCGGCGCAGAAGGAGGTGAGGGGCCCTGCAGCCGTGCTGGGTGGGCATGCCGTGCTGTTGAGGTGGTCAGCCGTGCTGGGCGGTCCTCACGGCGACTGTTGGTGCTGTGTTTGGTGTGCTGCATCTGGCCTGCAAGACGGGCCCACGTGCCGCCTTGCAGAGGGGCCGGCCAGCCTTGATGCTGTGTGCGCTGTTCATGGAGGGAGTTGCGACAGGTATCACCTCAGCCCGCCAGGCATCACCTCAGCCCTCCAATCGCCTCTGCTCCCCCAGGTGGAGGCGGCCAAGTCGGAGCGTGAGCGCAAAGCTGCGCAGCGCAAGGCGGACCAGGCGAAGCAGCGGGTGCAGAAGTACGAGCAGCGGCTGCAGGAGGCGGCCAGCAACCAGGTGGGGTAGCGGCAGGCGTGCGAGCACGCGCTGCTTGCAAGGGGAAGGCAAGGCATGAGCACAACCATGCATGCAGCGTTGCTGGCATGTCTGCATACAGGCCATGCATGCGTGGCAGGCTCTCATCTGTCTCTGCCGCTTGCACCCTGCGTGCAGAAGCTGCCGCGCGTGGATGTGGGGTCGTTGGAGGAGGTCAGGCAGGGGGTGTTGTTGTGAGGGTGTTGTGTTGTTGCCTTCCAGCCGGCGTGGGGCACCGGCTCCACCCCCACCAACAGCCAGGTTGGCTGCCACGCAACCTCTCGCTAACCCACCCACCCACCCATCATCACCCACCTGCCCACTCCAGGTGATCGGGCGCATGGAGGCAGATGAGAAGGGCGAGTGGTCGGACGTCGTGTTTGTGCCGGCACGCAGCGTTGCGGCAGCGGCGGAGCCGGCCAAGAAGAAGTGATGTGGCCTCCCCTGCCTTCTGACTGTTGACTGTTGACAGCCCCACCTCCCATGTGCACCTTGCTTGCTCGCTTCCCCGCAACCTCACGCTTGCCAGACAGTTGAGTGTACATACAGCTGCTGCGCGTACAGTGCAGTCTAAATGTCAATGCCAGCAAGGTGGCGGATGCAGCGGGGTTCAGGGGGCCGGAGACGCCTGCGTGTGCTCGAGGCAGCTGTCCATTCTACCAGGCCAGGGTGGGCTGTGCTGCCGCTGCCCGCGCCTTCTCAGCGAGCCCCGCCTTGACGTCCTGCGCAATGGCGGGCAGGGGTTTGGGTTGGCATGAACCAGCATGTAGCACACCACAAACGGCAGGCAGGGTGCACAGTCCGTCAGCCCCTGGGTACAAACTGCCTTGCCTGCTGCAGCGCATCCAGGAAGCAGACCCGGAAGGTGTCCACTGCCGCCGCCATGTCTGTTGCCCGCCACGGCTCCTCGCCCTGTGTGTGGGGCGAGGTTGAGTGCGGCGAGGTTGCGGGGGCGGGTGCTCAACTCAGGTGCGTGCATCCAGATTGGCACACAGTTGTTTGGGCCGAGTAGAGGTAGAGGGGATAAAGCAGCAGCTATCAAACAGCCGCGCCCCAGGCAGGTGCCCCAACAGCCGGCAACAAGGCACGCCCCGCTGCCCAGCCACGCGGTCCACGCTGGCTCGCTGCCCGCCGAACACGGTGCCCGCCCACCTGTGCTGCCGCCGCGCTGCCGCTGTTCAGCTGGTTGAGCAAGCCGCCCACAGTGCACACCGTGTCTGCAGTGGGGGCAGGCGGGGTGCAGGCGCAACAGGGAGCGTGTCAGGCTTGCGAGCTGTGGCAGGCGAAGGTGGCCCCAGGGTGTGAGCCTGTGAGCCTGCAAACATCGTGTCTGCAGCGGGCGCAGGTGCGTGCAGGTTGGGCTGTGACAGCTGGGCATGCCGGCAGGTGCATGCCCAGACAATGGGCTCATGCAGGCACAGCAGCGGAACAACAGCAGCCAGGATGCTTGAAGCGCGCAAGGGACCCCGAGGTACCGGCTAGCCAGGCTGCTTGAAGCGCGCAAGGGACCCCGAGGTACCGGCTAGCCAGGCTGCTTGAAGCGCGCAAGGGACCCCGAGGTACCGGCTAGCCAGGCTGCTTGAAGCGCGCAAGGGACCCCGAGGTACCGGCTAGCCAGGCTGTTTGAAGCGCGCCAAAGCAATCGGCCAGCCTAGCCAGCTGCCTTGCGCTGCCGAGCGGACGGAATCTGGGCGCACCTGGGTCAAACTCCCAGGCCGCATCCGGGTCGATGGGCACGCACACCTTGCCCGTCTTGGGGTGCACGCAGAAGGGCGCCTGGCGGGAGGGCGAGCGGGTGGGGCAGTGTCAACATAGCCCGGGGGGACAAGCGCCGGCTGGTTGCCGCTACCAAAGCAGCAGGTGGTTGGGGGGGAATGCAGGGTGTGCTCAGAAGCAGCCGCCAACCGGCTTTGAACGGACGGTTGCTTGCTGGAAAGCATCGTTACCCCCGCTTCAGCAGCGGGCTCCTCTCCTTGGACACGTTCCACGTCCAGCCCATCCTCAAGCAACTTTGAGCAGATGCCTGCGCCTTTGAGCTGTGAGCGGATGCCTGCCCTCACCTAATGCATCTACGATCTACGCGAAGGACCCACCTTGAGCAAGTGGTTCATCTTTTTGGACACCTCCATGTCCAGCCGCGGGTACGAGTAGGCGCACACAATGTCCTTGAGCGACTTGAGCATCGCCTTGGCCGCGCGGTTGTCCCGCCCCTGCTGCCGCGGGCCGCCCAGCGCCTGCGGACGAGGGCACCGCAGTGGAAGCGCGGCAGGGTGCGTTGGTGCAACGCCAATAACCCTACAGCTGGCAACCAGCAGCGCCTGGACTGGCTTCAACTTTTGAGGCTACAAAAGAAAGCTGTGAGCGGCGGACAACCTCAACAGCCCCTGGACTGGGCGGCGACATTTGAGGCGATAACAGGAAGCTGTGAGCGGCAGACAACCTCAAGGTCACGTCTAACCGAGCCAACCCACCTTGGCCTCCTCTTCCACCATTTCCTTCAGCACCTCCCACCGCTGCTCGCTGCCGTGCACGCGCTGCCACCGCTGCTGCACCGCGCTGCGGACTGAGGGGCAGAATGGCGCGGCCGGCACGGGTGCGGGTCAGCCGTGCATGTGCAACGGAGACGGGCCCGCACAGGTTGGCACTGTTTTGCTGCCCAGCAAGCCTCTCGGGTAAACTGCCCCGCCTGTTTGCACGCGCCAGTCAGCAGCAGCACAGCACGCAAGCAAAACGGCACAGCCGCCGGCATGCTCACTGGCATCGTTGGGCAGGTACGCCAGCACGTTTTGGCACTGCTGCTCGTCGTCCAACAGCCGCTGCTCCGGCAGCAGGCGCTGCGGGCGAGAGAAGGGCGTGACATGCGGATGGAGTGCTGGTCGTGACTGGCAGGTTGCACAAACCAGGCCGGCAGGAGCCGAAGCCGCCGCATGCACGGCCTTTCACCTGACCACGTGCACTCATGGCACAGCAGTAGCAACCGCCAGATGTTTGGGCAAGAGCAGCAGCACCCAGCACGACCTCACACCTGCTCGAATGCGTCCTGCAGCAGGGCGTACGCGCGCTTGATTGCGGGGTGGTCCTCCAGCACAGTGGCCAGCTTGGCAATGCCCTTCTCCTGCACTTCGGAAGTGGTGGGACGTCACAGACTCGCATGCGTGCGTGCCATGTGTTGGGCAGCAAGCAGACAGGCAGCGGCGTGGGTGTGAACCGCAGGCTGGTTGGCAGCAAGGAGCACAGCACCCCAACCCCACGCCAGCTTGCCTGCCCCTTGTAGACCGCAAAGTAGGCCGCAATGGCGCTGCGCTGCTCATCTGTCAGCTTGCGCGCCCTGCAGGGCAGGCGGGCGGCAGCAAAGCGCTGGGTTTGCGTGCAGCGGGGCAGCTGCAAGCCACAACAACTAGCTGCTGCTTGCTTCCCGCCGCAGACAGGGCAGGTCCGCTCATGCCACTGCCAGCCGCGGTTGCCTGTTGCGTACCGCTCGTCGCAGACCCAGCAGTGCACGCCACGGCGGCCCGAGTAGACGAAAAAGATGTGCTGGAAGCCAAAGTCCTGGCGCAGGCCCGCGTCCAGGATCTGAGGCAAACAAAAGAGGGCAGGAGGAGGAGGAGCATGAGGGGTGACATGATGCGCTCATGCACGCCGTGCCAGTAGTTGGGCTGCAACGCACGCAGGCATGCCATCTGCCTCCACTGCAGCATGGCTGAGCATGCACAGCAGGTGAGAACCCCCCACCGCTTCCTGATGGCTGCCGCACCTTGATGGCCGCCGCCATGAGCGGCCAGCACTTTGTGCAGATGTGGCCCTCCTTGCCGCACGTGCGCACGTCATCATAGTCGGTCAAATCGATATCAAACACAAGCTCGCGCTCCACGGGGGAAAAGCCCTGGCCCGAGCCTGTGCCAGCATGCAGGGTGGCGCACAAGCGGCAGCTCGGGTGCACCGCATGATGCTGCCATGTATCACGTGGCAAACCCCGTGCCAGGGATGGTGTGGCAGCCCTGCCCAGCTGATGTTGCAGCTGCCTTTTCTGTGCATTGCTACAGCGCACCCTGGTACGCTGCGCGGCGCTGCGGGTCCACATTGTACACCGGCCCAATGTCAATCTTGGAGGGGCAGCGGTCCTTGAGCGCAGCCGCCAGCTCGCCGCCGTCCTGCGGGCAGCAGCGAGCCACGTGCAGCAGGCAAGTTACCGCAGGGCAGCAGCGAGCCGCGTGCAGCAGGCAAGTTAGTGCAGGGCCGCGTCACACAGGACGCCAGCTGCTCCGCCGGCGGATTGAGCGGCAGCGGCGTTGCTGTCAGTTTGATGTCAGAGCCGGCTGATTGCCACTGTTTCCCGGACAAGGCAGCGGCATGAAGCCATTCAGCAGCTGGCGTGCGCACCTTGAAGGACTGGTAGCGCACAAAGATGTCTCCATCCAACGTGAAGCAAAACTCGCGGCGCTGGAAGAAGCTGGCGTCCGTCTTGGGGTGCTTGCCATCTGCACATTCCATTGCAGCAGCAAGGGCGGCAGCAGCAGCATCAGCTGCCGGCACTCTGCAGGCCTGGGGCGATGATGCCAGCAGCGGGGGGCACGGGCACAGCAGCAACGGCACCCCGCCATGCCGGCAGCGTGCGCCGCAGTGCAGCGACATGCGCACCATTGCCGTACGCCAGCCACTTGAACATCTCTTGGTGCGGGAACAGGCGCGCTGCACAGGGGCAGGGCGGGCACGGAGGGATCAGGCAGGCAGGTGGGAGAACGGCGGCAGCACAAAGACGAGCAGCGAGCGGCAGCGGGCACCCGCGGCCCACAGCGCTCACAGTAGTACAGCTTCATCAGCTCCTGCACGCCCACATTGCTGAAGTCGGTCGCGGGGCCCGCGGCTGCACCAGGGAGGCGTGAGGGAGGCAGCAGGTGGGGCAGGGCTTGCAGTGGAGGGGAGTGCGTTTGCAGGCACCGTGTGACCGGTCCCTACCCGTCTGCTGCTCCACCGTCATGGTGGTGTGCTGCCTCCCGAGCCGCGGAGCTGCACGGCGCGCTGCACAAGTTTAAGCTCGCAAGCTGTCTGCGGCTGCTCGTGCGGCAATGGGCTCGGGATCGGATGCTGCCACACTGGTGCCGCTGATCGGTGCACACGGAGCAGACTGGCCGAGCAACTCGCATGGGGCCCATGCTGCGCCGGTGCTGCGACCTCCACACGGGCGATTGCCCCCAGGGGTGCATGCAGGGGCACACTCGACACGCCAGCGGAAGGCGGCACCGCTCGCAGCCCCCAGCAGCCGGGCCGGTTGGCGTTTGCCGCCCTCCCTGTGCTCCTGGCCGCCAGCGCACGCTAGCAGGCTGGGCAGCATGTCGGCCATCGAGGTGGCGGGCGATCGACTCGGAGGTGAGAGCCCTGCTGCCGCCGCCAGTGCCGCCGTACCCACTTGAGGGACTTGTTTCTCGTTTCTCGGGCGTGCTGTGCTGCACAGCAGGCACACCCGAGACCTTGGGTTCCTCCCCTGGTGCCCAAGGGGTTGGGCCGAGAAAGATGCGAGGCGCAGGGGTTGATCGGATGGGCTGTTGGCAATCGGCTGGGAGTCGCCGCGCATCAAACCGTGCCTGCTACAGCCCACCAACGGCTGACAGCTAACAAAAACAACAGCTCGCTGGGCTGCATGGGGAGGGCCCACCCGAGAAACAAATCCCTCAACTGCCCTTGCCTCGCCCGACCCGCTCCCTGCTGCCCTTGTCTGCAGTCGGCGACTCGTGCTTCGTGCGCGCCGACGGGTGAGTGTTGCGGCCTGCAGCTCGCCTGCTGCACCGTGCGCCTGCCATGCGTTGCAGCAGGCCGCTGTTGACGCCACCACCGCCGCACATGTCGCGCAGGGACCCGCTGAACCGGAAGCCCTTCATCGCTAGGATCCAGCGCATTTCGCCCGACACCCTCAACGGCGGTCAGAACGTGCTGGTGCAGTGGTACTATCGGCCGGAGGACCCAGGCAAGTTTGGCGCATGGCCCTGCCAACGGTTGATCGAGCAGCATGTTGCATTCGCTCCCCCGCCACACCATGCATGGAGCTTGCTGGGCGGTACAGCTGCATCACCACCCTTGGTTGCCATGCACTGTGGGCCCTGCCGTGCCCCTCGGCAGGCATACCTGGTGGGCGGCGGGCCTTCCACGGCGAGCGGGAGCTCTACATGAGCGACCACACAGACCACATCCACAGTGCCACCATCCTGGGCCGCTGCGTGGTGCACACGCTAGATGCCTACCGGGTGGGTGGGTCGGCTTGGGCGGAGGATGGGGCCAAGTGGGTGCACAGCACACAGGGAGCAGCGCTGAGTTGCGTGCTCACGTTCCAAGCTGCGGGGTGTGCTGACGTGGTTGCTGGCGGGCGCGGTCTGTCATGGGCAGGACTTGGAGCTCATCCGGCCGCAGGACTACTACAGCCGCTTCCACTTCTCTGTGCGGACCAAGGTGGGCAGTCAGGGCCTTGTGCGGTGCGCATCGGTGCCTGCTACCGAAGATGGGCAGCATGCTTGTCGCTTGCCATGCGGGCCTGCCATGCAAACCGCCGCCGGGCTGCTCATGTCGCTGAAATTGTTCGCTGCTTCCCCCCTCCGCTGCAGCGGTTTGGCCCGGACACGGTCACGGTCTACTGCATCTGTCAAATGCCTGAGAACCCAGACACCCCCATGTGAGCATTCCTGGGTGCTGGCACGTGCCGCTTGGCACACGGGACGGCACGCCTTACCGTACGCTGCGCTTTGTTCCCTGCCCACCATCTGCTACATTGCTCGTCTGGCAGCAGCCAACAGATGTGCTGCCTTGCGCTGTGCCTGCGCCGCTGCCCATGCAGGTGCCAGTGCGACGGCTGCTCAGAGTGGCTGCATCCGGAGTGAGTTAGTAACTAAGGAGTCTGTTGAGCATTGCTTCCCCGGTCCCATTGCATTTGGTCCACTGTTGCATGCATGAGCTTGTCAGCCCTGCCTCCTGCTTTCACCTGCCCAACCCTGTCGCCTGCTCACCAGCCGCACTTTGGCTGCCCTCCTGCTGCAGGTGCTGCGGCACGACGCTGCAAGCGGTGGAGGCGCTGCCCCAGTGGTTCTGCCCCAACTGCCTGCGCAAGCGAGCAGCGTCGTACAGCAGCGGCAGCGGCAGCGGGGGCGCGCCTCCAGCCCAGCAGCAAGGCAGCACCGCCTGGCTGCTGGGTTCAGCGGCT
This sequence comes from Chlorella sp. Dachan, assembly GCA_006782975.1. Taxonomy (NCBI): domain Eukaryota; kingdom Viridiplantae; phylum Chlorophyta; class Trebouxiophyceae; order Chlorellales; family Chlorellaceae; genus Chlorella; species Chlorella sp. Dachan. Next base: position 1,542,688 of record RRZL01000080.1, on the reverse strand, counting down.
GCGGGCGGGGCGGCAGAGGCGCCGTTGCCGCCAGCGCAGCTGAATGCAGCAGCGGCGGCAGGAATGGCGGGCGGCGGGATGGGCAGCGGCGCAGCGGGGGGCGGCATGCAGCAGGCTTGGAGCCGAGAGCCGCTGCCGCTGTCGGGGGCAGGCGGCGGGCAGCCAGCCCAGGCTCCAGTCCCAGATGCGTTGCTGGGTGCTCTGCGTGCACAGCTGGCACAGCAACAACCGCCGACACTGGGGCAGCAGCAGCCGCCGCCGCTAGGGCAGCCGCCGCAGCTGCCGCAGAATGGCGGCCCGCAGCAGCCCTATGGCTCGATGCAGGGCGGTTGGACGTGGTGACGTGTGCGCATGTGTGCACGAGTGTGTGCACACCTTTCCGCCGCCCTCAGTTGTGTGCCTAGGCGCCGTTGCATCTGCATCTGAAATCTGCACACTGTTTCATCACTGCTCCTTTGCCTCCTCAGCACTGCTTTCATTAAATGTCGAGTCGCCTCTTTCAGTGTGTTCAGTGTGAACACTGGCCACCCGCTAGGACCGCTTGTGCTTGTGTAGGCTGGGACACTGGCCTGTCATCTCCTGACCCAAGTGCTGAGCACATCAGCACTGCCAGTCCAGCACCCGCTTGAGTGCTGCACCGTACGGTGGCAGCGCAGCTGCGGTCGCCCTGCATACCTCTGCTCACCAGCGACAGTCTGCTGTGACCTCTGCTGGTAATCTTGTGCACCATGGATAGAATGTTTGTCCAGACCAGTATGGTGGCGTGAACACCTCCCTCCACTTGTGGAAGGCAAACACAGCGAGCCCGCGCCGCGGCGCCAACTCAGCGCTCCGGCGCTGCCCTCAGAGTGCGCTAGGCTCCCGGCGCCAACCTCACCGCAATTGTGGGAGGCTGCACACGCCTTCTCGCCGCCAAGATGGCGCCCCACACCACTCTGGAGGTCGCCCAGGGCGTGGCAGTGGTGACGCTGCACAACCCTCCCGTGAACGCTCTGCACCCTGCAGGTGACCTGCGTGACGCAACTGGGTAGCGGCGGCTCGCCTCCGACACGGCTCCCGGCCGGGCCTACTCAGCCCCTCTCCCCTGCTGCCCGCAGTGCTGCAAGGCCTGTTCAACCACCTGCGCGAGGCGCATGCAAGACAGGATGTACAGGCGATCGTCATCACGGGCGCCGGGGGTGCGCGCACTGCCCGCCGCTGCTGCCGCCGCCGCCGGGCGTAACCCAGTGCTAACCACTGTTCGCAGCCTCTCCCTCGTTTGATGTTCTCACCGCACGCCCCGCTCATCTCTGCAGGCCGCTTCTGCGCCGGCTTTGACATCAACCAGTTTGTGCAGTCCAGCGGCGGCGGCGGCATCGACGACCGCATCAATGACGCCTTCTGCGACCTGGTGGAGTCGGGTGGGTGCATGCTGCTTGCATAATAACGCTGGCGTCCTGCTTGCACAGCGCTCACAGAAATTGATGGCTCACATTCGACTTGCTGAGCTCTTGCATGTGTGCACCTGATGTGCTTGCCGAATCTGCTTGCCCCGCACGGCCACTCATCGCCTGGCGCTGCGCCTGCCCCTTGCTCCAGGCCCCAAGCCCACCGTTGCGGCGGTGGCTGGCATGGCACTGGGCGGCGGCTGCGAGCTGGCGCTGGCCTGCAACGCCCGCGTGTGCACCCCAGGCAAGTTGTGGGTGTGGTTGTTCTGTGTGCATGCCGGCAGGTGCCTGGCCTGGCCTGTCGCTGCGTCCGCTGCCGAGCTGCAGCCGGCGCGCCTCACCAAGCCCTCACCACCGCCTGCCTTGACAACCCACCACGCTAAGCAAACCATCTCCTCCCTTGCAGGCACCTCCTTTGGCCTGCCGGAGCTGCAGCTGGGCATCATCCCTGGTTTTGGTGGCACGCAGCGCCTGCCGCGCGCCGTGGGCCTGAAAAAGGCGGTCGAGATGATGCTGACCAGGTGGGTGGCGGGAGGGCCCTGAGTAGGTGACTGGGCAGCCGCGGATGCTGGGAACGGGTGGGCTCCTCTGCTTTCTTGTCGCCAGTCTTGGTGCTGTGCACGGAGGAAGAGGAGCCCGTTTGCAGCCGCTCGTTTGGCCATCTGACTCGCTGCTGCCGCCCTCTGCCCCTGCCTCGTGGCTGCAGCACCCCCATCAAGGACGCCGCCGCCCTCAAGCTGGGGCTGGCTGACCAGGTGAGATCTGACGGCGGTCGATGCCTGGTAGTGACGTCTGGGCGCTGTGCCGCAAGTAGCGTTGCTGGCCGCGCCACCTTTACAGCCGCCCTACGTCTGCATGCAGGCTGTGCATGTAATCAGCAGCTCATGCTCTTTGGTTGATGACAAGCCTGCTGCCTCTTGTCCTCTGCTCTCCAGGTGGTGCCACCTCAGGAGCTGCTGGCCGCAGCCAAGCGCATGGCACTGGACATTGCAAGTGAGGCGCACGGTAGTTTGTTTGAGCATGAATGCAAGTGCATCTAGGAATGCCCGGACTGCACCCATGCTGTGTATACTGAGTGCATGCTTGGTGGCCGTTTGTGGCGTGGCCCTGCACTGCTTTACCATACGCGCCGCATGTATGCGCAGGCGGCAAGCGGCCCCGCGTGGAGACGCTGTACCGCACCGACAAGCTGGAGGCGCTGGGAGAGGCGCTCATGGTGCTGCAGTTTGCGCGCGCGCAGGTGCGCTGCGCTGTGCTGTGCCGGGCTGTGCTGTTCTGCGTGGCACTGGGCTGGGGATGCATTGCCCTGTGATGCGTGGCGCCGGGCGGGCTGGAATCAAGCCCGGATGGCTACGTGCTTCAGCGCCGCTGCGTACTGGTCAGCTGCAGTCTTCAACCCGCGCACGCTGACTTGTCCCTGTCCGCTGCGCAGGCGTCCAAGCAGGCGCGCCACCTGACGCACCCGCAGCTTTGCCTGGACGCCATCCAGTACGGCGTGGAGCATGGCGGCCGCGCCGGCCTCTCAAAGGTGCGCTTCACGCCTCTTGCCTGAGCCTCCATCTGTGCCTTGCTGCGCGGGGCCCTGCCCGATGGTGTGCTGGACCGGGTTGCTTGCTTCAGGTGTGCGCCTGGCCGGCGTGACCTCACCCTCTGGGCACCCTTTCTTCACTCTCTGTGCAGCCTTTCTTTCCCCTTTGTTTACCCTGTGTTACTTTTTGTTGTTCACCTCACTCGCCGCCCCCTGCCCACCACCCACACTCGCAGGAGGGCGATTGCTTCAAGGCGGCCGCCGCGCTGGACACGCACAAGGCACTGGTGCACATCTTCTTTGCGCAGCGCTCCACCAAGAAGATCCGGGGTGCGAATGCTGGCTGCTTGTGCTGCGGATGAACGATGGCTGTTTGTGCTGCGGATGAACATGTCCGTTTGTGTTGCGGATGAACGTGTCGGCGACTGCCCGGTTCCGACTGCCCCCGTGCAGGCGTGACGGACGCTGGGCTGAAGCCGCGCCCAATCAAGCGTGTGGCAGTGCTGGGAGGTGAGGCCGGAGCTTGAAAACCTCCAGCTTGCAACCCTTCGGTTGCATTCCCTGAGCTGCGGAGGCGCCGCACACCAGGTGCTTGCCCCTGCGCAGCTGCGGGCCTGCCGTCCGCTGCAGTTTTTGCACGTCCCCCAAACCCACCCACCTGCCGTGCGCATTGCCCTCCCGCCCCACATCCGAACCAGGCGGCCTGATGGGCAGCGGCATCGCCACCGCCTGCATCCTCAATGGCATCGATGTGGTGCTCAAGGAAGTGAACCAGAAGTTCCTGGATGTGAGCCAGGGGCGGCGATGTTGAATCGGTGGTGTGGGACAAGCTGTTTGTTCGGGTGCTCAACTGCTCTTGGTCGCCACTGTGCAGCGCGATGTGCTTGCCCAGTGTGCATGCTTGGAAAGCACATCAGATGCCAATGGTCTCCTCATTTTGTGCCCCACCGAATCTTGCCAACACACACTCTGCAGGCGGGCATGGGCCGCATCCAAGCCAACCTGGCGAGCCGAGTGAAGAAGGGACGCATGAGTGAGGCGGCGGCACAAGCGGCCATGGCACGTGTCAAGGTGGGCAGTGGACCATCTTAGTGGCATCTCGTGGCATTGAGTGGAACATGGAATGCGGCGGGTGGTTTGGCCTGGCTACGTCGCTGCTTGTGCAGCTGGCTTGTGTTCCCCTGGCTCGAGCCGCCGGAGTGTGGGTGGATGGGGGGTGGTCGTGGCAAGGCAGCGGCCGCAGCATGCGGCACGGGATTGAACAGCGCCCGGGTGATGCGGGCAGCTGTAGTGGGAAGACCCGGCTACCTCTCGCCCCTGGCCAACGGGCCAGCCCAACGGGGGCGAGCCAACGGGGCGATTTGCGAGCCAGCTTATGTCCGTTCCAACCTTGCAGGGTGCGCTCGACTACTCTGAGTTCGGCAGTGTGGACATGGTGATTGAGGCGGCCATCGAGGACGTGGGGCTCAAGCAAAACATCTTTGCCGACCTGGAGCGCGCGTGCCGCAAGTGAGGAGGCCGGAGGTATTGTCTCAGGGCCAGCGGGAGGGCAGTGCTGCGGCCCAGCCACAACTGATGCTCCCGACTGGTGCGCAGACCCAGCTGTCCCATGCCTGCTCTGCTGAGCTGTTGCCGTGCGCACCCCACATGTGCACGCCGCACTGTGCCCCCCCCCCCCCCCCCCCCCCC
>RRZL01000080.1:1519721-1535296 GCA_006782975.1 Chlorella sp. Dachan | reverse complement strand
CGGGGCAAGGGGTGAGGGGTGGGGGCAAGGGCGGGGCAGGGCAAGGGCAGGGCGCGGCTGTGCTCGTGCTCGTCTGCTTCCCTGAAGGCTGACTCGTCACTGACGAGGGTGAGGCTGGGGGTGGTCTGCCGCATTCTGTGCCTGCTTTGCTGAACCCGCCAATACGCGATGCTGGTCATGCTGCAATTGCAAGCATTGTTCGCAGCAAGCCTGCTGGGCCAGCCAGCCCGCGGCATGCCACCTGAGACGTGCCTGACGGCACCCGCCCTGCCAACTTGTTCGCAGCAAGCCTGCTGGCCCAATCAGCTCCCACTACATGCCAATCGAGACGCCCTGCCTACTTACTCCCGCTCTCCCCGTAGCCCCCGCTACACGCCAATCGAGACGCCCTGCGTACTTACTCCTGCTCTCCCCGCCTACTCACTTCCCCTCTCCCCGCAGGCATTGTGGAGAAGCCGGCGGACCTGGATGTGGCCATGGTCATGGGCATGGGCTTCCCCGCCTTCAGGGGAGGCCTCATCTTCTGGGCGGACCTCGTGGGTGCAGGTGGGCTGGTGGGGGCGCTGGTGGGCTGCTGGGGGCGCTGGTGGGCTGCTGCGGCAGAAAACAGCCTGTGCTGTGTTGCATGCAGTGCGCTGCGCTGCGTGCAGCTGGCCACTCTCCTGTTATAATACCCTGCTGAGTGGGCTCTCACGTACCGGGGCAGGGGGAGCTTCAGGCCACAGGCCAGTAGAGGCCGCGGCCTCCTCCACCGCAACAACGACACCACTCACTGGCTGATTCTGCCCACCGCCCCTCTGCGCAGAGTACATCCGCGGGCGGCTGGCGGCCTGGGCGCGGCAGTTTGCGGCGGCAGGGCTGGAGGGCTTCTTCAAGCCATCCGCCTATCTGGAGGCGTGCGCACGCTCCGGCGCCAAGCTGTCAGCCGGCAAGAATGCCGCCTCCAAGATGTGAGGCGGCGGCGCGCCATGCCTGCCATCTCTGTGCAGCACAGCAGCAGCCGGCCATCAAGCCCCATTCGGCCGCGGTTGCAGTAGCCTGAATGAATGCTTAGCGCCACCGCCCCGCGAGGCGTTGCCTGCTTGAAGTCCCCCTTTACGGCCCCTAGCGCTTCTATTTTCTATCAGCGGTACCTCAGTTTTGACCAACCCATTTTTGGTAGCGTGCCAGACCCTCCAAGCGAGCACCACATGTAAATGCTTGCTCCGCTCTTGCGTGGGCGGCGGCACGACGGGCGGAGGCGGCGCCGGCGCAGCACGCCCTGTGTCGGGCTGCGTTGCTACCCGGAGCTCAGAACTGCAGCGGCGACACGTTGCAACAGGATCCTTGCGTCCAGGTGCGTGCAGGCGGCGCTGCGGGCCTCTCTTGTCCCGAGCCCCCGCTTGCTGGCGCCGGGGCGGCGGGCGGCGCGTTCTCAGCGCATGTCTCAGCTGCTTATTGCCATCGCCGCCCGCCGACAGCGTTGCAAGCTTGCTCAGCCGTGACGGCGCGCCTCTCGGGCGTGCTCGAGCGGCCTGGCGTGGATTCCTCGTGCCAGATGCCATCGATGTGCACGCCTTGCGCCTTGGGGCGATGCTACCCTCACGCCACGCCCACCCTGCCGTCACTGCACCGACGCCGCCGCCCCTGCCTGCAGGCCTCGATGCGGCGCAGCTAGCAGCGCGCCTGCAGCCATGTCGGAGCGACGGCTGGACCTGCTGCTGGACCGCAACAGCAAGCTCGTGGCGCAGTGCGATGTGCAGCGCAAGCAGATCACGCAGCTGGAGCGGCGGTGAGGGGGCATGCCCGGGCCAGCCCATCATGCGTGCGGGGGTGTGGCACGCTGCACGGAGCAATCTTGCAGACACGCTGCACTACCATGCGCTGCGTGGGGCATCATACCGACTTGTTATCACGCCCCCCGAATCGTTGCCCCCCTTTCCTACAGGCTGGAGGAGCTGGCGGCCAAGGAGGAGGAGCGGCACGAGACGCTGCTGTGCGTCAACCGGCTGTGGGAGGAGCTGAACGCGTCCATCGGATTCATCCAGTACCGGCGAGCTTTTTGCACGCTTGCTGCACGCTCTTTACACGCTTGTCACACGTGCAGGATGCTGCTTGGTGGACTGCCTGCTGCTGCGGCCCGCTTGCGCCGCTGTTCCGCTGCCCCCGCTGCTGCTGCTTGGCACGCCGTGCCTTCAACGTTCTGCCCCTCCCCGCCTCCCCGCCTCACCCCACCTCGCCTGCCCTCCCTCTCCCTGCAGCGCCACCGGGCGGCCGGCGGAGGCGCAGCAGGAGAACACGGAGGCCACAGATGCAGACCTGCTGCGCAAAGCCAACCCATTCCTGGCCAAGCTGCTGAGCACGCACCTGGCTGGCGACAAGGAGGCGCAGGGCATTGCGGGTGCGACCGGCAGCGGTGGGCCATGCAGGCCAGCTCTCGGCTGGTGTCCAGCCCCTGGGACGAGTCCTGCTGGATGGCGGCAAGATCCATGCAGGACTGGCCGCGGGCGGGCGTTGCGGGTTTGCTGCGGTCGGGTTGTGCTGTCGCCGGTGCAGCGGCGGCCGGAGCTGGGAGCTCGGCATGACGGCATGAGGCAGCGCTCGGCCGAAGCCTACTCGTTTTGCCTACTCTTTCAACCAACCACCGCACCGTTCCCCCACCCCACCCCACAATCTGCAGACGACTTTGCGGACGATGCGAGCGATGTGGAAGAGGCGCTGCGGCAGCGCATGCGCGCCACCCTAGAGGCAGCCACCGCTGTGCTGCAGCTGGTGGAGGCGCAGGCGGCGTCTGGTGGGGGTGCAGCTGGCGGCGACAATGACCCAGACGCGGGGCTGCCGTCGCCCACGACTGGCGGCGCCCGGGGGCGCGCCTCCAACTCCAAGGATGCGCAGGTGCGGGTTGGTGCCTACTGAGGCGATCGCACTGTTTGCTGCCAAGGCCGTGTTAGCTGTTCCACAGGCCTTGGACTTGTTCTGAACTCGTCTGGCTGTTTTCGGGGCGGAGCCCGTAGGGGCGGAGCCCCCTTAGTTCTGTTGTTCGTTCGTTCGTTGGTTGGTTGGTTCGTTCGTTCGATTTCCTTTGAATTCTATACACCCAGCCCTCTAGCGGCCCCAAGGGCCTCGTAAAGTGAGCGCCCCCTAGATATTCCTCCTCTGGGTTGTGAGTTGATGCAGCAGGGCGAAGGGCACCGGCTGAAAGGGCCCGAGCGAGCGGCGCCGTGTGCGCCGCCAGCCCTCGACAGACGGCAGCAGAGGGGTGTCGGGTGCATACCGGGGGATCCACCGCTGCTTTGAAACAACTAGGACGGCTACGGGGGGTCTTTCATGCGAGCTATGAGGGCGCGCGAGTCGCTTGAAGAGCGAGGAGCGCGCGCGCTCGTCTTGCAAGCCTTCCTCCGGGCTCAAAACCAGCTAATAGCTATAACTAGCTGAACAGAGAGCTTTCGAGAGCCGATCGGTGCGCCTGGTGTAACCCAGCCCGCCGCCGCGGCAGGCGCCGCTCCCTGCGGGCTACGCCCCGTTTTCTGCGGCCTTCAGGCCGCCACCCAACTTGTCCGCTAGTGCTTCGCTGTGCCGGCCGCATTGCTCAGCGCATCTCATCCTGCCTCAACTGTCACCCTATGTTTGCAGCTGGCGGCCCTGAACAACCTGCTCAAGGCGGAGAACAACCGGCTGCGGGACCAGGCGCTGCTGGACGCAACCAAGATCAAAAACCTGCAGTCCAGCCTGGCGGGTGAGAGAGGGGTTGGCGGGCGGGTGTAGGACGGGTTGGCGGGTGAGGGCGGGCAGGCGGGCGGGCGGGTGTAAGACGGGTGGGCGGCTCGGTNTGCTTGCTTGGGTTTACAGAGGCTGGGGGCCGAATGCTTGCTTGCTTGGGTTTACAGAGGCTGGGGGCCGAATGCTTGCTTGCTTGGGTTTACAGAGGCTGGGGGCCGAATGCTTGCTTGCTTGGGTTTACAGAGGCTGGGGGCCGAATGCTTGCTTGCTTGGGTTTACAGAGGCTGGGGGCCGAATGCTTGCTTGCTTGGGTTTACAGAGGCTGGGGGCCGAATGCTTGCTTGCTTGGGTTTACAGAGGCTGGGGGCCGAATGCTTGCTTGCTTGGGTTTACAGAGGCTGGGGGCCGAATGCTTGCTTGCTTGGGTTTACAGAGGCTGGGGGCCGAATGCTTGCTTGCTTGGGTTTACAGAGGCTGGGGGCCGAATGCTTGCTTGCTTGGGTTTACAGAGGCTGGGGGCCGAATGCTTGCTTGCTTGGGTTTACAGAGGCTGGGGGCCGAATGCTTGCTTGCTTGGGTTTACAGAGGCTGGGGGCCGAATGCTTGCTTGCTTGGGTTTACAGAGGCTGGGGGCCGAATGCTTGCTTGCTTGGGTTTACAGAGGCTGGGGGCCGAATGCTTGCTTGCTTGGGTTTACAGAGGCTGGGGGCCGAATGCTTGCTTGCTTGGGTTTACAGAGGCTGGGGGCCGAATGCTTGCTTGCTTGGGTTTACAGAGGCTGGGGGCCGAATGCTTGCTTGCTTGGGTTTACAGAGGCTGGGGGCCGAATGCTTGCTTGCTTGGGTTTACAGAGGCTGGGGGCCGAATGCTTGCTTGCTTGGGTTTACAGAGGCTGGGGGCCGAATGCTTGCTTGCTTGGGTTTACAGAGGCTGGGGGCCGAATGCTTGCTTGCTTGGGTTTACAGAGGCTGGGGGCCGAATGCTTGCTTGCTTGGGTTTACAGAGGCTGGGGGCCGAATGCTTGCTTGCTTGGGTTTACAGAGGCTGGGGGCCGAATGCTTGCTTGCTTGGGTTTACAGAGGCTGGGGGCCGAATGCTTGCTTGCTTGGGTTTACAGAGGCTGGGGGCCGAATGCTTGCTTGCTTGGGTTTACAGAGGCTGGGGGCCGAATGCTTGCTTGCTTGGGTTTACAGAGGCTGGGGGCCGAATGCTTGCTTGCTTGGGTTTACAGAGGCTGGGGGCCGAATGCTTGCTTGCTTGGGTTTACAGAGGCTGGGGGCCGAATGCTTGCTTGCTTGGGTTTACAGAGGCTGGGGGCCGAATGCTTGCTTGCTTGGGTTTACAGAGGCTGGGGGCCGAATGCTTGCTTGCTTGGGTTTACAGAGGCTGGGGGCCGAATGCTTGCTTGCTTGGGTTTACAGAGGCTGGGGGCCGAATGCTTGCTTGCTTGGGTTTACAGAGGCTGGGGGCCGAATGCTTGCTTGCTTGGGTTTACAGAGGCTGGGGGCCGAATGCTTGCTTGCTTGGGTTTACAGAGGCTGGGGGCCGAATGCTTGCTTGCTTGGGTTTACAGAGGCTGGGGGCCGAACTGACCGACTGACTGGGGGCCGAAGACTGGCTGGGTTTACAGAGGCTGGGGGCCGAAGGCAACCTTGGACGCGTTCCCGTCCCTTCGAGCCTATCGACTGAAAATACGGTTGCGAGCTTTCGTCCCGGCCGTGTAGCTCAGTGGACAGAGCGTTGGACTTCGGATCCAAAGGCCGCAGGTTCGACCCCTGCCTCGGTCGTTGCTTTTTAAATCCGTTATCCCCTTTTTGTCTCCCCATCCTACCTCAGGCTGCCTACACCTTGTTTTTGCACAGCTGGTGGGTGTTTTGCATGGCTGGTGGGACCCCCCCGGCCGGCCGGGGGGGGTGGGCGACGGACGGGGACCCCCCCCCGAGCTCTCGGATGGGTTCCGCCACACCGCTCCCCAATCGCCGATGCGTTTGTGAAAGCGGCTTCCGGAAGCTCCAAAGTGCTGCGGGAGGCGCTCAGCGGCAAGGGGTCGGGGGCTCCCTGTCCTGCTGCATGGCGCGAGCCTCTGGTGCTCTCAACCGGTCGCGGCTTTTTGTTTTTTGTTAGTCCAATTTTCATCCCTGGGGCCGGGATTGGACCAAAAAATGCTTCTCCTGTGCCAAGCGCAGCAAGGCGATCACCTGCTACCCCATCAGTGCAGCTCCAAACTGCAAAGCGGTTGCGCCCTGTGCTGCCGTTGGGGCAGCAACAGCTGCCGGCAGCAGTCTCAAGTGACAGCTGCCCTGCTCGGCAGCAGTCTCAAGTGACAGCTGCCCTGCTCGGCAGCAGCATTGCACACTGCGCCGCGCGACGGCTGCCGCCGCCGCTGCGGCGGCATCAACAGCCGTGCTGCGCTTGCACGGCAGCAGCCGCAGAGCAGCTGCCAGCAGTTGCACCGCCCATGTAGCAGGACGGCAGTCAGTTACAACACTAGAGCCGGCCTAGCTATCCAAGTAGCCACACTAATGAGAGGTCCCCGCCAATGGGCGCCCGGAGGCACCCTCCTTTCAGCTGTGCCGCTACAGCCCAGCTGCAGTGGCTGCCCTGCTTGGCGGCGGCTGCCGCCGCCGCCATGTCAGCCGTGGCGGCCATGGTGGCCGCAGCAATCATGCAAGCGTGTGTTGGCTGGTCTAGTTAAGTTGCTAAGCGCCAGCCCACTAGGGGCCCAATCTTCATGAGACAATGTGATCCAAGCTCATGAATTGGAAGGACACGCTTCCCCCGAAACAAGAGAGAACACAGGGCTTGAGGGTCAGTGCAATTGAAAGGTTCAAGGGAAGCATGTTGGCTGCCACGGCCCCGCAACTTCCTGGCCCAACGTTAGGCCCACCATGTTGTGCGCTCCATTCCAAACCGGCTAATGTGCACATCGTTCCTTCCCCTCGGCAGTCCTCCTACTGTCTTCGTTCTCAAACCCCGACCCACCTCCGACTCTCCCCCCAAATCTGCGGTTTGATGCGCAGCTCAACACGCCTCCTCTCTGCCGCTGCGCTCACCTGTTTCAACCTCTCCTTGCCCAACCTTGCATCCACCGCCTGCAGGGAGATCCGCGACCTCAAGGACAGCCTGACGAGCGAGCGGGACCGCATGGCGCGCATGCAGCAGTACGACCAGGAGCGCTTCCGCCACCTCAACGTGGAGCTGCAGGTGCGGGGGCGGGGGCGGGGCGGTACGAGGGACTGTGCGTGTGCTTAGCATGAATCGCCCGACAAGGGCGCGCTGAGGTAGATACAGATCAACGTGGGTGCGGGGGCGGGGAGGTACGACAACGGTTTGGCCGAACAGGCCCTGCCAGACCGTGGCAGGCGCGCTACCTCGCGCCGGGCCTCCATACGGCGGGGTACCGACCCCCAAACCGGTTGCAGCGGCACAACGACTGTGTATGTGTGTTTGCGCGGATCGCCCGACGAGGGCGCGCTGAGGTACATACAGTTCAACAGCGGAGGCAGCGGCGTGCGGGAGGGCACGGCATGTTGGTGGCCCGCATGCCAAACACATGTGACTCTTGCTGCCCAGTGTCGATCTGATGCCTTGCTGACCAAGTTGCTCTGCGCCCGGTCCCCGTGCGCAGAAGATGGAGGACCGCAACCGGGAGCTGGCGCGCTCGCGGGACGCGCTGCTTGTGCAGGTGAAGGGGGAGGGGTAGCATAAGCAACAGCCCCAGCACCTGTGCCTGTGCACCTTTTTTCAACGTGGCGTGCGCTAGCTCTGCACGTTCAGGTGGTGGTCGGCTGCTCACCTTGTTGCTCGCCACTCGCCATGCGCTAAACCAGCTGCTCCATTCTTTTAACCCCTTCTCCCTCGCGCAGCTGCACGAGGCGCGGTTCCAGCTGGAGCAGGCCAGCCACATCCGGCGCCAGCTGCCCGCCGCCGACGAGCGCATCCGGTGAGGGGCATGCGCCAGGGGCGGAAGGGGGGCAGGCGGGCATGTGGCTGGTTGTGCATCAGATGCTCCTGCCGGCAGCACTTGCGCCTGTGACTACAGTCATTGTTATTGTGCATGCGCTCGACCCTCGACCCCATACTACAACCTGCAGGGAGTTGGAGCGGCAGCTGGCCGCGCTGCGCCAGCAGCGGGCCGAGACGGAGGCCGCCCTGCAGCGCGAGCGCGCGGCGGGGGTGGGGCGCCAGACCGCGGGCGAGCTTCAAGAGATGATCACCACGCTGCAGGTGGGTGTGTAACCGGTCTGCACATTCAGAGAGCACAGGCCGGCTACAGGGTGGGAGGGTGGGCAGAGGCGGGGAGGGTGGGCAGCAGGCAGCCGCCTGCCGAGCTTGTGTGTGGCATGTGATGGCCCTGCCCTGCTGGGCAGCCCCTGTGCTTGTTTATCCCATCGTCACTTCCATTCTTCCTGCGCCGCCATCACCGCTCACTGCTCAACCATGCTTTCCGCCACGCAGCGCGAGCTGGCCACTCTGCGGTCCGCCACTGAGAAGCACAAGGGGCTGGCGGCGGAGCTGGAGGCAGGCACGCACGAGGGGTGGGAGGGCGGCACACGCTTTGCGCTGGCTGGAGGCTTGCCTGGCTGCCAACCTACTCGATGTGGACTGTAAAAGGTCTTCAGCACGCATGCCCTGCTGCCCCCTGCTCGTGTTTAAACGCTGCATTTCCGCAACCTGCTCCGCGTTGGGGTGCAGCCAAGGCGGCGGCGGAGGCGCAGCGGCAGGCGGCGGAGGCGGCGCAAGGGGAGGCGCGCGTGCTGCACGAGCGGTGCAGCCAGCAGCGCACGGCGCTGTCGCAGCAGCAGGACAAGGAGAACCAGTGGAAGGTGCGGCAGGGCCAGGGACAGTGGCGAGGGTGTGTGGCAGGGGCCACCAGCGGTGAGGGTGGATGATGTGTGGCCCTGGTTGCCTGAGGCGGAATCGAGGGCTCTCGTGTGTTATGGCAGTTTCCATGTTTGCATGGCAGTTGTCATGTTTGCGTGGCAGTTGTCATGTTTGCCTCCTTCCCCACCCCACCCGCGCATGCACCAGGAGCGGGAGGCCGACCTGCGCCTGTTTGTGGCAGTTTACAGATATGCCTCCCTCCTTCCCAACCCACCTGCACCAGGAGCGGGAGGCCGACCTGCGCCTGTTTGTGGAGGTGGCCACCCAGAGCTGCCTGCCGGCGGGGCGGGAGGGGCAGGAGCTGGTGGCGGCGCGGGCAGCGGAGGCCAAGCTCAAGGAGCAGGTGGGGGCTTGGGTTTGGGGGCTGGGGTTGGCAGGGATGCTGGAGTGGGCGGCAGTTGAGCCATGCCGGTGGCGGTGGGGCAGATTGGGGCCCCTGCTGGGATCTGAACCGCCCCCTGCCCGCTTTCGCCCTCCCACCGCAGGTGGCCGACCTGCAGCAGCGCCTGCAGTCCAGCCCGCAGCAGCAGGCGGTGCAGGCGGCGCAGCAGAAGGCGGAGGCGGCGCAGCAGCAGCTGGATGCGGCGGTGGAGGAAGCGGCGCGGCTGCGGGCAGAGGCGGCAGGCCTGCAGCGCCAGGTGGCAGCGCTGCAGCAGCAGGCTTCCGACCTCAAGGTGGGCTGGACGGGGGTTTGGGTTGAATGGCGTGGCGTTCGGTGGGGTGGGGTGGGGTGGCATGGGCATGGGCATGGGCATGGGCATGGCATGGCATGGCATGGCATGGGCATGGGCATGGCATGGCATGCTTGGCATGAGGTGGCACGCGGCATGTTGTGCCTCACCCGCCAGTGCCTCACCATGCATGCCGCTGTGCTGCCTGGCTCCCTGCTGCCGCAGCAAGAGGGCGAGGCGTACATGGGCGAGATTGAGAGCGTGGGGCAGGCATACGAGGACATGCAGGTGAGGATGGTTGATGTCACTCCATGCACTGTTTTTTTGTGTACAGTTCCAGTTGCCATCTCCAATATCTATTGGGCGCCGCTAGCATCCCTGCTGAGGAGGGTGGAAGGGTTGACTGGCCGTGCACAGCGGGTGCGAAGCCAGCGAGGCGCACATGCGCGTGTTGGAATGAAAGACAAGGGAGCGAGGGCTTTGAGGCAGGGTGGCAGTGCATGCAGCGTGCCTGGCATGGGAGCGGTTCCTTGGTTGTGGCTGTGTGCACCCGGCTTGGAGCGTCCCCCTGCTCAGCACACCTCGCCCGCCGCCTTGCCTGTGGCAGGCTCAGAACCAGCGGCTGCTGACCTCGCTGGCGCAGCGGGATGAGGATGCATCCAAGATGCTGCAGCAGGTGCCCATGGCTTGGGATTCGAGTATGCCGCCTTGGTGGGTCGTGAACCCTGAGAAGGGCAGCCAAGGTGGCTGAGCTGGGCCTATGTGGCATGTTGCAAGGCCAATGGTCCTGCCACTCCCACCCGTCTGCCATTGCCTTTCACGCGTCAATCCCCTGTGTGCAGGCCACCGCGGCTGCACAGGAGCGGCAGCAGCTGGCCGAGGAGCGGGCTGACGCGGAGGCGGCGGCCAAGCGTGCTCAGCAGGCGCAGCAGCTGACACAGCAGCGCACGCTGGAACTGGAGGCGCGGGTGCAGGTAGGAGGGGTGGGAGCGACGTGCCATGTGGGGTGCCCCCCGTGCCAGCTTCAGCTTTCTTTTTTTGCAGAGGTAGAAAGAGCATTGCAGGCCGGCGGTTGGTGCAGCCCAGCTGACGAGTTGTGTGGCTGCAACCCTGCTCATGATATAGGGTGTGTCATGATATATATGTGTGTGTGGCCGCCCTGCACCCTGCAGGCGCTGCTGCATGAGCTGGACAAGATTCAGGGCGAGGCGCGGGCGGCCGCCGCACGTGCCGAGGCCGCGGATGCCGAGGTGCAGGCGCGCGAGCAGCTGCTGGCGGCGGCGCGGGTGAGTGCCTCACGGGGGTCAGCCGTGTTGCTTCAAGGGGGCAGCCATGTGCTGTGCTGCTTCTACGCTGGGTACCCCTGTGTCTACACTGGGCAGCACACCCTGTAGAGGCAGCACCTAGCCCTGCGTCTACACGGGGCAGCACACTGGGCGGCCTGCCCACCCTGCTGGCCTGTTGTACTCATGTCATGCATCTGGGCTTATGGCTGCCGGTGTGCCTCCCCAGCCCAACTAGCGTCCCCTCGGCTGCCCCAATCGCTCACCAGCAGCTCCTTCCTCCTGCCCTCCCCCAGGCCGACGCCGAGGCGGCGCAGAAGGAGGCCACCCGCCTGGGGGCTGAGCGCAACTCGGAGGCGGAGAAGGCTGAGAGGGATGGGGCGCGCCTGCGGCGTATGGAGGAGCAGCTGCAGGTACAGCCCGGCTTGTGGGCTTGTGGCTTGTGGGCTTGTGGGCTTGGCTTGTGGGGTGCATCTTTCCTTCTCCGACAGTGCAGCTTGGCTTGTGGGGTGCATCTTTCCTTCTCCGACAGTGCAGCTTGGCTTGTGGGGTGCATCTTTCCCTTCCCTTCTCCAATGAATGAGCACAACCAAAAGCACATTGCACTTATGTTGCGGTGTAGCGAGCGTGTCACTCAGGTGGCTTCACGCGCTCCGCGCTCCGACTGCTGCTCGCACGTGCACTGTGCTCTGCCGCAGGATGCGCAGCAGCGGCTGGAGCGGCTGCGCCAGCAGAACTCGTCGCCCGCTGCTGTGGACACTGAGCTGCAGGTGGGGGCGGTGCTCTGCTCATGTGGTTGGGCTGGAATGAGTTGGAGTGGCAGACCTGTGTTCGCTGCCTCGCCTTGCCTGCCACCTCAACTCACACACCCAACTCTGCCACGCTGCCCACCATCTGCCACCTCGCTCGCAGGCCGAGTGCTCCGCGCTGCGTGCCATGATCAACTGCAACGTGTGCCACCAGCGGCAGAAGGACGTAATCATCACAAAGTGCTGGCACATGTTCTGCAACCAGTGCATCAAGCGCAACCTAGGTGGGTGGGGCTGGGCGGCTGGCGGGGTGGCCGCCCGCGGGGTCGGGTGCCGGCAGCTGTGCAGTTGGATGGCTCCCTCGGGGGCTGTGCAGTTGCATTGCTCAGGGGCTGTGCAGCTGCGTTGCACGGCCGGGCGCGTGTTGGTTCTCTGGTGTGCTTCCCCAGATGCCGTGACACATGCTTGCACGCTTCCCTCTTGTTGTGGCCACGCAGAGTCGCGGCACCGCAAGTGCCCCGGCTGCGGCGTGGGCTTTGGCCAGGGAGACGTGAAACACTTCTTCTTCACATGAGCTAGGGGACACCTTTAGGGGACACCTGTGCAGACACCTGGGCACGGGCGATGACCAGTTTTATGCCAAGTTGGCACGGCAGATTGTGGCCTAGGCCTTAGGGACCACCTCCCTTGCATGTCCATCTCCCTCACGCGCCTACCATTCCCACTCCTAGGCAGCGCTGCTGCGTGTGCATGTGTAATAAATGGCAATGGAAGGCTGTAGGAAGGAATGCATGAAAAGTACTGCAGGATGTTACTGGGGTCAGTGCAACCGCATGCCTGGGCGAGCAGTTAACCTAGACTCGCCGCTCCGAACCCGCCAGGCTGGCGCTGCTGCTCTTGCGCGAAAACGCGCCGCCTGCGGCCACCGAGCTCCAGCTGCGCTGCTGCGGCTGGGCCTGGGCCGGCGGGGCGGGTGGGGCACCCATGCCCACCACTGCAGGGCTCGCAGCGCTGCTGCTCAGCCCCGCCAGATTGCTGCTGCTGCCCCTGCCCCAGGCCGGCCGCCGGCTGGCCACTGGGGTGCCGCTGCCGCTGGCAACTGAGTGAGACGGAGAAGACGCCAGGCTGCTCGCGTGGGGTGCACTGAATCGCTGGGCCAGAGGTGAAGACGCCGCCAGGCTGGCGCTGCTGCTGCTCCGGCTGCTGGACCGCAGTGCTGCTGCAAACGTCTTGGGACGGCCATCCTCAGAAGGTGCACGGCCCCTGGGTGCAATGGGCAGCGGCGGCGGCTGCATCAGGGCCCCAGGCGGCGGCGCAGGCGGCTGCACCGGCGACTGCGGTGCCGAGCTGCGCGCCTGTAGCGGCTGCCGTGTTGCCGGGGACTGTGGTGCAGACGTCCTCTGCTGCTGGCGCACCGCAGGTGACTGAGGTGCCGAGGAGCGTGCAGGTGGGGCCACCGGCGGCGGAGCGGGCGCAGCGGCGCAAGCCGAAGCGCTCAGTTCAGCCTGGCTGCTTCGTGTCCGCACTGCGGGCAGGACGGCCATTGCCTCTGCCAAATCGTGCTGCACCTGCTCCTGTTCCCCAGCAGGCGCCGGCGCGGCAGAAGCGCCAGCTGCCGCAGGCCGCAAAGCTGCCGCCGCGGCTGCCGTGGCTGCCGCCACCGCTGCCGCTGATGCTGCTGCCGGGCTTGCTGGTGGCGCCTGCGCTGCTGGCTGCCGGCCGCCCGCATTCTGCTGACCGTGCGCTGGTGCAGACGCGGGTGGAGAGGCCACTGGGCTAGTTGGCCCGCTCTGCACCAGCGGCACGGGAAGGGGCAGCTGCCGAGCTGTTGGCGAGCCTGCCGGCAGGCGAGCCTGCTGCTGCGGTGACTGCTGCTGCTGCTGGGAGGGGCCCCGGGGCGACAGCTGACCAGATGCGGTGGGCCGCGCCGGCGGCTTGGGTGGCTGCTGCCGCCGGCGGGCGACCGCCAGGTTGCGCTGCATCGCCTCGAGGTCTCCGCCAAAGAAGTTGTGTGGAGAGCTGTCCTGCCGCAGCAGCACTGCGGGAGACGCCGGCGTGCCAGGGTATGCAGCAGCCGGGCTGCTAGCTGTAGAGTGGGCGGGTGAGGCAGGGATGGCGCCCGCGCTCCACCGCACTGCGCTCATGGGACTGGTGCCTGGCACATAGCCGCCTGCGGCAGGGTGGGGCGGGTAGCGGTCAGCCCTCACGGCATAGCAGAGAGGCTAGGGGGCTGGATGCTGAGGCGTGCATTGCAGCAGTGTGAGGGCTCGGAAAGCAGGGTGTCAGCAGCGCACAACAACCCGCACCTTGGCGCAGCATCGCCAGCTGTGCATTGATGGCCAGCTGAGGTGTGGACAGCCGGCCAGCCGCCGCTGCTACAGGGGTGTTGGGCGGCGCAGTGGCCATGCCAGATGCCGCCAGGGTCGTTGCGGCAGGGAAGGCCAGGGTGGGCCGCGCCCCCTGCCAGCCGTCTGCCGCGCCAGCAGCACCGTCCGCTGCCTGCTGCCGCTGCTGCTGCTGCTGCTGCGGGGGCGGCTGCGGCGGCCCCGCCGCAAACCGGCTGGTGCTGCTGAGGTGGACCGGCTGCTGCGGGGAGGTGGGAGCGCTGCGTGACACTCGGCTGGGACCCGCATCTGCCGCACCTGCAGAGGGCGCAGGCTGTGCTGCGCCTGTAGCCAGGGAGCGCTTGCCGCCACCCTCCGTGCCATCTGTGGCCCCTGCCGCGGGAGCGTCCTGCTGCACATCCTGCGACTGCAGGGCCAGCAGGGCCGCCGCCTGCTGCTGCTGCAGCAGGGCAGCAGAGTGGGCGCCCTGCTGCTGTGCCTGCTGCGCCGCCTGCGCCTGCAGCATCCCCATGTCGCTGTTCAGCGCCTGCTGCTGCTGCTGCCGCTGCTGTGCCGCTGCGAGCGCCGCCTGCTGCGCCTGCTGCGGCAGGCTACTTGCGCTGGAGCTCCGCGGCATGGCCAGAGGCCCAGCCTGCGTCACGCCAGCCGGCATGCCGGCGCCCGCCGCCTGCACGCCGGCAGTTGGCTGGTGCAGCGGGAAGCCAGCGGCAGCAGCCGCCGCCAGGATGGCTTCCGTGGCTGCCTGCGGCAGCTGCGTGCTGCACAGCCGCGCCAGGAAGGCCTGATTGTCTGCTGCCATGCGCATCGGTGAGCGCCAGGTGTTGCGGAAGAACTGGTCGATGGCCTCCACAGCCGAGCGGGGGTCCTGTGTTGGAGGGGTGGGTGGCGGCAGAAGGGGAGTGAGTCGCAGCTCTTGCGGGCACACTGCTGGCTGGGTGCACAGGCACAAGATGATAGCCAAGATGACAGCCACGTGGGACGGGCCAGCGCAGCGACACGGGCATGCCCGAAACCACAACCCCAGTGTAGCAGCCACATGGTGTGCATGCCTTCACCATTCATGAGCTTTGATTCATGTCTTATGCCTAATGAAGGTTGCGCCCCTAGGGGGCTGGCGCCCAGCTGTTAAACTAGACGAGACTAGCGCAGCCACAGGCGCAGGCGCTCACCCGCAGCAGCGCCTCCTCCAGCGTGCGGCTGCCCAGGGCCAGCGCCTTTTTGACGCGCGAGTAGGAGGCCTTGGAGACAGACCGCCCCAGGTTGTTGCCGGGCAGCAGCGGGTCCACGATGTTCATGTGCTTGAGAGGGAAGTGCGGCGCAACCAGCGGGCGGGCGGCGGGCTGGGCCTGCCCGCTGGCCGGGCCGCCGGGCGAGCCGGCGGGCTGTGCGTAGCTGCCTGCTTGCCCGCTGTGCGCGCCGTGGGCGCCGTGGTGGCCGTGCTGCGCATGCTGCGGCAGGTACTGCGCCACAGAGTAGCGCTCCAGCACCTGGCGGAGGAGGGGCGGCAGGTTGGGCATTTCCGGCAGTGGCATTTCACTCCCAGTAGGTTCAGGCAGTTTGGACCGCTTGCTTGCCCTTGCACCACAGCTGCGGCCTCCAAGCAAGCTGCGCTGTGGAGTAAGATCTGGGTGCTGACAAACCCGCCGGCAGCAAGGCAAGCTTGGCCCTCACTCACCTCTTGCATGAAAGCGTCATCCAGCAGGGGCGCCGCCCCGCCAGGCATGGCGCTCAGATCCACTGCAGGCAGCAAGGTGGTGGCGGGTCGGTTGCTGGATATGGTCTGGAGGCCGGTTGCCAGGTTGCGTGTGACACTGGCCTGCCACAGTCACGGCCCGACCATGCAGCAGCTCTTCAGCAGTTTGCGGCACCAGCACTGCACGCCCTTGTAACCCAACCACCCCACAGACCACTCCGTTCCAGCACTCCCTAAAAGCCTGATTCGTC
>RRZL01000080.1:1471933-1498388 GCA_006782975.1 Chlorella sp. Dachan | reverse complement strand
CGCGCGCCAGCCGGCCCAGTAGCGGCGCCGCCAAGCGGCAGGCGCGGGGTGGCAGCGCGGAGAGCACGCAGCGCAAGCGGGAGGCGGCTGCGCTGGAGGAGGAGGCGGCGGAGGGCGGGTGCGGCGAGGGGCCCGCTGGCGAGCACCTCACCCTCGAGTTTTTGGAGGAGAATGGCTACTTTGACATGCCCATTCAGGTTGGTTTCTGGTGTGGGAATGGCACTGGGCTTGTTGCGGTGGCTGTGGCGCAGGGAGGTGGAGGTTGTGCCTGCAAGTAAGCTGGTCCCTGGCCGCGGTGGGAGGTCCCTTGCGCGTGTGAGGATTGGGCGGCGATTGTTAGAGGGTTGCAGGCACGGTGCCTCAGCTACGGCTGGCTGACAGGCCTGTCGCAGCCGGAACTCCCTGCAATGCTATGCAGTTGCTGACAGCCTGCCTTTCTGTGCCTCCCTCTGTGCAGCAAGCCGCCTCTGCGCTCAACGTGGGCGTGACCACCCTCAAGAAGGTAGGAGGGGATAGTGCTAAGTTGCACCCTGCCCCCACTGCCCCGGGCCAGCGACCTTGCCCTGTGGCCCTGTCGTTCCGTCCTGCTGCGTT
This sequence comes from Chlorella sp. Dachan, assembly GCA_006782975.1. NCBI lineage: Eukaryota > Viridiplantae > Chlorophyta > Trebouxiophyceae > Chlorellales > Chlorellaceae > Chlorella > Chlorella sp. Dachan. The sequence goes on along the minus strand of RRZL01000080.1, from coordinate 1,497,794 downwards.
CTTTGGTGGTCTGACCAACAGCAGGCCACACCTGAGCACGCATGCGCCCTCTATACGTGCATCAACCGCCCTGCCCGCCCCGCCCCGCCCCCGCAGATCTGCCGCGTGAACGCCATTGGCCGCTGGCCCTTCCGCAAGCGCTCCTCCCTGGACCGCCTCATCGAGAAGGTGGGGCACGCAACTGCTGCTGCCTTGCTGCTGATGCTGATGCTGCTTGGTGCAACTGACGATCCGTCGGTGTTGCGCAGGTTCGCATGCGTAACGAAGGCAAAGGTCCAGCACACTCTACCTGCCGCCCTTGCACGGCAATGCACGCTTGCATAGCCAACCCGAACCCACCACCCTGCTGCCCCCACCTGTTGCCCTGCCTGTCTTGTAACCCAGCGCCCCCCTCCTCCCCTCCCACCACCCTTACCCGCCCAGACGCGGGAGTACTTTGCGTCCGACCCCGAGCAGTGCGCGGAGGCAGTGGCGCAGCTGGAGGCCCAGCGCAGCGTGCTGCGGGTGAGCTGCGCGGCGAACGGCACAGGGCGCGCCGAGTCGTGCTTGGCCCGACTTGCACCCACCAACGCACGCCTGCCGACTGCACAACCCCACCCTCCTGCGCCCTAACAGACCCCCGTTGTTGTCCCTCCCTCCCTGCCACTCCTCCCGCAGGCGCAGCAGGGTGAAGACATCCCCGACGCGGTCAAGCGCTACCGCCAGTCCATCTTCAAGCTGGACTACAAGGTCAAGAAGTTCGTCAAGGAGCGGCGCACGCATCGAGGTGGGTTTGGGTGGCGCCCTGTCGTGGCAGGCATGGGCCCAGCTGCCTGGGGTGGGTTGACGTGGCGGCTGTGGAGTGGCAGCAGGGAGGCTGGCTGCGCTGGCTCAAGACCCTCACCTTATGCGGCCTGCTATGATCACCTTGCCTTGCCAGCGTCACCCCCCGTGCCTCACAGCCTTTGGCATGCCACCCTTCCTCCCCCAATCCAGGCGCGGCGGCGGCGGCGGCGCTGGCCCCCACCGACAAGGCGCACACGATCAAGCAGCTGAGCGTGGGCACGCCCGCCAACCACCTGCTGGGCCTGCTGTGCTCCGACGGCGATGCACGCCGCGGCGCCTCCAAGGAACCGTCTCCCAATGCGGAGCCGCAGCAGTAGGGTGCAGCAGTGAGGCCACTGCAACCTTTGGTGCAGCAGTGGGTCCGCCGCAACCTGTGGCTGTGCCCGCCTGCTGAGCAGCGTAGAGTAGAGTTTTTGCACGCTGAGCCTCGACACGTGCTGGCCGGCTTAGGCAGCATCCACGTGATCTGACACCCTAAGTAGCAATTTGCAGGCCTGGCAGCAAGACAGGCAGCAGCGTAGAAGAAGCCCTGCCAGAAGTAGCACATAGGGGCTGCCAACCCCTGAAAACCGTGACTAGGCTACCCCCCGCTCCACACTGCCCCTTTCATGGATCGGTTGCCTGTTTCCTGGCTGTTCCATTATTTTCTGTTTGTTTCCTGAATCCCCATGCTCAACTAATTGCCTCCCGGCACAATGCAACCCGACTAGAACCTCCCGCTCCCCCTATCTATCTGTATGGGGCCTGCGCCATTCACAGCTGCCCCCGCTATTTGAACCCTGCTGACTCGACCTCACACTGACCCCCGCTTTTGCAAATTCCCGCCCCAACGCCTGCTTGGAGCAGGTTTCTCATGACTACTATCTCACTGCCTCCCGTGCCTTTGGCTTCCCCGGACACTCCCTTTTTGCCGGCGGCACGCTCCCTGCCGGTGCCGCCGCCCCACCACTACCCTCCATGCCCTGCCCCGCCTGTAGCGCTCCATTTTTCGGACATGCATCTGACCCCGGTTGCACATTGTGTGCCATGTAAATAGCTGTCTTGTTACCCAGAGCAAGGGAAGCAATTGACACTTGCAGTAAGGTGGGGTGGGACGGCCACATGATGCTCTGCATACCTCTCAAACACAAGCCAGCAGTTGCGCTGCAAGCAAAAGTGTTGCTGTGCCGACAGGCCGGCCCCTTGGCTCTCACGCCGCCAACCCGTCCAAGTGCTCCCTCAGCTGCCGGCGCAGCCGCTCCAGCTCGGCTCGCTTGGCGGCTGTGGCCGCTCGTGCCGCATCTGGGTCCGCTGGCAGCCCCACAAACGCTTGCAGCTCGCTCTGCACCGCCTCCAGCTCGGAGATGAGGCGGGCGTGCTCCCGCCCCCGCGCCTGCAGCTGCAGCTGGCTGAGCTGCGGAGGAAGGTGTAGGGGGAGGGGAGCGTGGTACGCTAGGTGAGCCTGGGGAAAGCTCAGGGCTAGGGATGGCAAGCACCTATGGCGGGTGTCGCCCTGCAGGCAGGGGCGCATGCTTGCAACGAATGAACTGCCCAACCATGTCAAACGCAACATTGCAGCTGCCCAACCAATGCAACCTCTGCACCCATGACTGCTCGTCTGCACTTGCCTCTGGCACAAAGCCCGCCCGGTCCAGTGCCGCCTGCCTGACCGCCTGCTGCGCCGCGTAGCGTGCCGCCTTGCCGCCGTTGCTTTCCACCGTCGCCGACCAGCGCGCCGTGTCCTCCGCCCGCCCCTGCCCTCCGGCATCCAGGCTGTCTGCCAGGTGCTGCAGCTCCGCGAGAGCGCGCTGCGCCGCCCCTATCTGTGCAGCCAGCTGCCGGCTCGCCTCGAACGCCGCCTCCTGCAACGATGCAAGGTGGTGCGCCTGGGGGTCAACCTCGGCAGGTGTGCGCCCACACTACCTGGTTCTGTCATGAGTGAGGCTAGCCTGCAAACGCCTTGGCCTGCGCCTCTCACATTACAGGCCCAACAAGCTCCAGCCTGCCCCGCACCTCTGCGTCCTGCGCCGCCTGCGCGTCGGTCGCCGCCTGCAGCGCCGCCGCCGCCAGCGCCGCCGGGCGGGTGTCCGCCAGCTGCAGGGCGGCGCAGCACTGCGCCAGCGTGTCCACCAGGTCTTGTAGCGTGGATGGCAGGGCGGCCAGGCCGCCTGGGGGCAGCAGACTGGCCACCGCGCTGTCAGCGGCTGGCGGCAAGCTGGCGTGCGGCATCCCGCCTGCAGCTGAGCGATCGGCGATCGAGGAGGATTGATTGGGCGTCCCTGCGGCGAGGCCCCAGTTCAAGCTGCCTGGCGCAGCAGGCCCCTCACAAAAAAACCCTGCAAGCGCTGCTCGTGTATTCAGGCCGCCCTCCCTCGAGGCTGGCAGCAGCCACACACCCTTCCCGCTCCTGCACCGCTATGGCGGCGGCACTGGCTGCCAAGGCGGCCTGCCCGGCGGGCCTGGTCCCCCGCCCCACGACCGGCGGCCGGTGCGTAGACGGTTGCATATTGGGGCAGTGGCCTGCGCGCCGCCTGAGCTGCGCTCGCGACCATGCAGGCCTCCCTGCGACCCCGCCAGCCCTTCCCCGCCTGCCTGCAGGGTCCGGGCGCTCTCCGGACTGGCTGGGCAGCATGCCTCGGCGGGTTGCGCCTTCCTGGCAGGTGCGGCGGCAGCGGCGGCTGGTGGCGGGTGGCGGCGGCTGTGCGCCTGCTCCGTGTTTCTCGTGGCGGTGGTGTGGCTCTCTGCTCCAACCGCTGTTGCTCTGCATGCCTGCAGGCCAGCGGATCGTGGGCGCACGCCGCCAGCAGCAGCGCTGCACCCGCACTGCCGTGCAGGCCGTGCAGACGCCGGCGGTGAGCGCAACTCGGCAGCAGCGGCGGCGGCGCCTGTTGGTGGTGCAGCCCCACCTGTTTGCATCGCATGCATGCAATGCATGAGCCAACAGGGACACCTGTGGGTGCTGCACAGGTACACCAGGTTTGCACTGCACTTGAATGGCTGACTGCAAGTGCGCCGCCTGCCCACCCCTGTCGTGCAGCGCCCCGCGGCGGCCGCTCCCCAGGAGAAGCTGCAGCAGGCGGGCGGCAGCGTGGTGCAGCTGTATCGCTACCCCGGCCTGACCCAGTCCAAGGCCAAGACGCTGCTGCGCAAGGTGCGGCGGGGCAGGCGCAGCTGATGCAGTCTGTCCACCCGCTTGGCGGTAGTGTGCTGTGGCTGGGTAGCATGAATGGGCGGTGGCGCGCACGGGCAGGGCCGCAGCCCGCATACCCAGGGCCGCCATGCTCAGGGAAGAGGGTCTGAGGGTGGCACGAGGGGTGGGGCTTGAGGGGGAAGGGTGGGGGGCCGCCCGGGGGCGGGGCATTGTGCTGTGGGGTCGACACAAGCCCGTGCTGTGCGTGCCGCGCCCTTCAAGCAATGTTGGTGAGCCCCTCGCGGCCTGCCGAGCCCGCAACCGGGTGCCATCTGACGGCTGATCGCCGGTGGGAGGCTGCTGGGCGCCGCTGCGGCCGAGAAGCGGCTGTAGTTCCGCAGCATGGTCATGTCTGCAACAAACATGCAAACAACATTTCAACTGTTTATTTGTTTGTGAGCAGGCCCAGGAGAAGGCGTCCAGCAAGATCGCGAGCATCGACGGCGAGCTGGTGAGCAGCGGCTGCGCTTCTGTGGCTCGATTCAGGCAGCTGGTGCAGCAGTTGTGGCGGCGCCCTCGCGCTCGTCACGTGGCATGCCCCGGTTCATAACACCCCGCCCAGCCCGCTTGATCGTGCCGGCGCGCACACGGCCTCTCCACGCAGTGCTACAACATCTTAAACCACCTGCACCTGTCCCTCTGCACGCAGTGCTACAACATCTCCACCACCGCCCCGCTGACGGCGGCCGAGGCGGAGACGCTTGCCTGGCTGCTGCGCGAGACGTTTGAGCCGGAGCTGCTGACTGGGGGGACTGAGTTCCCGTCGGTGGGCGCCAACGATGCCATTGTGGAGGTGCGTGGAATGCACTAGTCCAGCTGCTGACACTAGTCCAGCGGCTGAGCGATGCACTCGGGATGCTTGGTGGCAGGTGCCGGGCTGGGCATGCGTGCACTGCGCCTGCCGCAACTGGCTCTGCACTGTGTGGCTGCGCTGCTGTGCCTTGCGATGCATGGGATGCACAGCAGCGCCGTGGCGATGATTGCACCCTGATCAAAGATAGTAGATTCTGACGCACTCTGACGACACCTCTTGTGGGAATCTCGCTGAGCCACCGCACCACTCGGCCGGCCGCTCGCTGCACCCCCTGCATGCTGCATGTTTCACGTCTCTGGCATTGCTGCTGCCGCCGCTGCTCCCACTGCCGCGGCTGCCGGCAGGAAATCAGTGCAAGCGCTGCTGCTGCTGCTGCTGCACAAGTACCATGGCAACCCACACACGCACCACCCACCCGCCTGCCTGCCTGCCTGCCTGCAGGTGGGCCCGCGCATGAGCTTCTCCACCGCCTGGTGCGCCAACGCCCTCTCCATCTGCTCTTCATGCGGCCTGGACAAGGTGCGCACAGCCGGAGATACGCTGCTGCGGCTGAGCCATGGAGCGCCGCATGCCGCCCGCCTGCTGCTCTGTTTGGCAGCTGCGGCTGCACCATGTTGCTCTGTTTGGCAGCTGCGGCTGTCCCGTGCTGCACAGCTCTCACTCTCCCTCTGATGTATATGGTGTATGTGCCGCAGTGCCTTGGGCACAACACTCACCTCTCAAAGCTGCCACAATCTCACAGCTGATACAATCCACCCTGCCCGCAGGTGGACCGCAGCGAGGTGTCGCGCCGCTGCCTGCTGCACTGCTGCAACAGATGCCTTACCACTTGAGCAACCGTTGTGTTCTGTCCGCAGGTGGATCGCATCGAGGTGTCGCGCCGCCACCTGCTGGCTGCTGTAACAGATGCCTTACTACTCAAGTAGCAACCGTGCTCAAGCAACTGTTCCATTGTATCCCGCAGGTGGACCGCATCGAGGTGTCGCGCCGCTACCTGCTGCGTGGCTCCGCCCCCCTGACCGCTGAGGAGAAGGAGCACTTTGCGGCCCTGGTGCACGACCGCATGACGGAGCAGGTGGGCTGGGCTGGCTGTGGACAGACGTGGTGCTGTGCAGTGTGGAGCAGTGCAACCCAAAACACAGCTGCTGTCCAAGCCGGTGCGCGGACCACTCACTCCTTGCTCCTGCGGTTGATGTGCACGCCCCGCACTGCAGCATGAGGCCCTGCTGCTTCCAACTTTTCACCGTAGCATAGCGCCCGGCCACCCCCAACTGCTCTTGGCACCATCTCTTCCTCATGCCGCAGGTGTACCCCAAGCCGCTGTCCAGCTTTGCCACCGACATGGCGCCCGCACCTGTGACCACCATCCCCGTGGTGGCTGAGGGGCGCGCCGCTCTGGAGCGCATCAACAAGGTGCGGCCTGAGCTCTTCATTTAATGCTAAGTTTTGGGCATTTTTGGAAATTCCAGGTCATTGGTCTGCTGGAGGCGGGGTTGCGAGGGCGCAGGGGTGGGGTTGGCGGGGCAGGGCGAGCAGCAGCTGCTGTGGCGGCAGCACAATGGGGCAGCTCAGCAAGAGGCGCTAGGGTGGGCAGGGTGCAGTGGTTGATGGCCTACACTGCGCAATCGGCGGGAGATGGGCCCGGCTTTGACGAGTGGGACCTGGACCTCCACGCCACGCTGTTTCCAGCTGCGCTGCCCCCAACCTGCAAGCTGCCGCTGCTTCCAACTGCAGGAGATGGGCCTGGCGTTTGACGAGTGGGACCTGGACTACTACACCACCATGTTCCGGGACGAGCTGAAGCGCGACCCCACCAATGTGGAGCTCTTCGACATTGCCCAGTCCAACTCTGAGCACAGCCGGTGAGCCACACTGCGATCCAAACACTCGTGAGGGCAATGAGGAGTGGTCACCGGGCTGGGCAGGGACCGCTGCAGGTTGCAAGCCGTCGCGCACGTGTTGCCTGTGCCAGCGCCTGGCCTCCGGCCTTGGTTGCACACCCCACCTCCCCACACACGACGGCGCATGGTGGCCAGCCTTGCTTGCACACCCCTCCTCCCCACACACGACGGCGCATGGTGGCCAGCCATGCTTGCAAACCCCTCCTCCCCCCACTCTCCTCGCAAACCCCGCCCCCCCCACCCCACACACACTCCCCCATGCAGCCACTGGTTCTTCAAGGCCGACCTGTTTGTGGACGGCGAGAAGATGCCAAACAACCTCATGGACATTGTGCGGGCCACGCTGGACGCCAACCCCGGCAACTCGGTGCGCAACCCCGGTACAGTTGTACCACAGTGTTGCTTGGGTACAGGTGTACGGTGCACAGTGTTGCTTGGGTGCACGCTGGTGCTTGGGTACAGCTGTACTGTAGCACAGTGTGGTTTGGGCAGCACAGCGTTGCTTGGGTAGGACAGCGTTGCTTGGGCAGCACAGCGTTGTCGCTGGCTTGGCATGGGGCGGCGGCCCCCTGTGCACGTGCCAACTTTCCTGCAGCACCTGTAGCCCATCTGCTGTGGTGCTCTCAACTCGTTTTCAACTGTGGCTGTTTATGTTTATAGATCTCGTGTTCTGTTTATCGCCCTCCCTCCACAGGTGATTGGCTTCAAGGACAACTCATCCGCCATCCGAGGCGGACCCGTGACCCCCGTGCTGCCCGAGCGCCCGGGCGGCCCCTCCCCGCTGGCCCCTCAGGCCCGTGATTGGGACGTGCTGCTTACCGCTGAGACGCACAACTTCCCCTGCGCCGTGGCGCCGTACCCGGGTGCCGAGACGGGCGCCGGCGGCCGCATCCGCGACACGCACGCCACCGGCATCGGCTCCATTATGGGTGCTGCCACCGCGGGGTACTGCACAGGCAACTTGCACATTGATGGGTGGGTGTGGTGTGGTGGGGGAGGGAGCGAGGGCGGGGAGTGGGGTGGCTGGCAGGGAGCGGGGGAGGGAGTGGGGTGGCTGGTAGGCGGCGGGGCACACCTGTCAACTGGTCAGCCGTTGCCCGGCTGGCGCTTGCTGGCCCGGTTGGTCACCCCTCACCACTCAAACGGCTGCAGTGGGAGGACAGCAGCTTCACCCCTTGCTGGCTAGGTCATGTTCACACCAGCGCCGCCCCTTCGCTGCCCTGCCTGCAGCTACGAGCTGCCGTGGGAGGACAAGAGCTTCAACCCTGGCTTGCAAGTTTATGTCTATGCCCCTTTCCTTGACGCAGCTACGAGCTGCCTTGGGAGGACAAGAGCTTTGAATACCCCGCCTCGCTGGCGCCGCCCCTCCAGATCCTCATCGACGCTTCCAACGGTGCGCTGCCTGCCCAGCAATGTCGCTGTGAAGTTTGATTGCGAAGGCAGCAGCCCCATCGCCGAGGGGCCGGCCCATGGTGCTGACCTGGGATGTGCGCCAAGGAGTTCAAGGGTGGCCTGCTGGGGGCGCCTCCCATGCAACGCTGGGGGCCCCTCCCTTGCAGCGCTGGGGGCTCCTCCCTTGCAACGGCACAGGGCCGCCCCACCAGCTGCCTGCGGGTGCTGGCAGCCCTGCTAGGCGGGTCGCCTGCTCGTGTGTTTGGAGCCCTCTCTGCCTGCCAACAACCACCGAACCATCCCTTGCACTCATCCCCTGAGCTCCCTCCCACGCATCCCCTGAGCAGGCGCCTCCGACTACGGCAACAAGTTTGGGGAGCCGTTGGTGTGCGGCTACACCCGCACCTTTGGCCAGCGCCTGCCCAACGGCGAGCGGCGCGAGTGGATCAAGCCCATCATGTTCAGGTGGGGCGGGGCTGTATTTGGGTGGCATGTTCAGGTGGGGTGGGGCTGTATTTGGGTGGCATGTTCAGGTGGGGTGGGGCTGTATTTGGGTGGCAAGTGAGCGGCATGCTGGCTGGATTAGCCCTTAGTCCTGCGGTCCGCACGTGCCACCTGCCAGCCTGTGCGTTTGGCGCCCGCATGCTCCCGTGTTGGCTGCTCCCATGGTATGTATGCTGATGGGCCTCCCCTCCGTCGCCACCCCTCCCTGTCGGGCAGCGGCGGCCTGGGCCAGATCGACCACTCCCACCTCTACAAGAATGACCCCGAGCTGGGCATGCTGGTGGTGAGTATTACTGTTCAACAGTATTACCATTAAACAGAGGGTGGCTGGTGCGCTAGGCACGGTCTGTACTGCCTGGGGCTGCACCGTTGCAGCCCAGGTGCTCGCTCATCTGCAGAGCCCCGAGCGGGGCATGCTGGTGGTGAGGCAACTGAGAAGATGGATTCCCAACGGCGCCCAACTGTCGTGCTTGTTTCCACGGCAACTGCCTGGAACAGCCATGCTCGCCGGCCCCTGCCCTGCCCGCACATCCGCCTGAGTGTCGCGCTCTGTGCCCGCGCTCCATATTGCATGTCAAATCGCACTTTAATGTGCACTTCAAATTGCACTCCACATTGCAGGTCAAGATTGGCGGCCCGGCTTATCGCATCGGCATGGGCGGCGGCGCCGCCTCCAGCGTGCCCTCCGGCTCCAACTCGGCTGATCTGGACTTCAACGCGGTGCAGGTAACAGCACTGCTGTGTGTGTTTGTTACTGCTAAACTGGGTGTTTGGGAAGGGAGGCCCCCCTCCAGCTGACAAACGCGGAGCAGATGGGCAGACGTTGGTTTTGCGGTGTGAGCTGCAGCCGAGGCTGGTTACGGTGCGAGTCTCAGCCGAGGGGGTGGGTGGTGGCGTGTACCTGAAATTGCCTCGTCAGGCCTGGGGGCACCCACCCACCACCCACCCACCCACCCAACCCTTCAACTGCCATCCTTTGCAGCGCGGCGACGCCGAGGTGAGCCAGAAGCTGTGGCGCGTGGTGCGCGCCTGCGTGGAGCTGGGAGACAAGAACCCCATCGAGCAGATCCACGACCAGGTGTGTGTGGGTAGCAGCTGGGGGGCGAGGGGATGAGCAAGATGGACTCTGCAGTGCATACCTCGCCAGCTGGGACACGCGGGATGGCTGGAGTGCATGCCTCGCCATGATGCGCTTCCAGCCAACCCCTCCCCGCCAGCCCGCCGCCTCACGAACCCTCCCCACACCCTCCCGCCTCCGCCTGCGCCACAGGGCGCGGGCGGCAACTGCAACGTGGTCAAGGAAATCATTTACCCGCTTGGCGCCGAGATTGACGTACGCGCCATCCGCCTGGGAGACAAGACGATGAGGTGGGCTGTGGCTCTCAACAGCATGCAGTGGCCCAAGCTGGTGGCACAAAAGTGACGGCGGACAGCAGTGCTCCTTTTGTGCTGATCCCGTGCACGCCACCGGGAGCATGCAGTTGCAAGGGCTGCGCTGAGCGGCAGTGCCCATCCCTGGTTCCATAGCCCTCTGCAGCTGCAAGGGTTGCGTTGAGAGCGACAGTGCCCATCCCTGCTGTTGCCGCCTGCAGCTGCAACAGTTGCGCTGAGCACCAGTGCTCATCCCTGCTCCTGTTGCCGCCTGCAGCTGCAACACTTGCGCTGAGCACCAGTGCTCACCCCTGCTCCTGTTGCCGCCTGCAGCGTGCTGGAGATTTGGGGTGCGGAGTACCAGGAGAACGACTGCCTGCTGATCAAGCCCGAGGCGCGCCCGCTGCTCGAGTCCATCTGCGAGCGCGAGCGCTGCATCATGACGGTAAGAGGGGCTGGGGACGTTTTGGTTGGAAGTTGAGGAAGACAGGAGGGCTTACGGCTGTGCTGTATGATGTTGCACCAGCGCTGCATCATGAGGGTGACGGGCACACCAGGCTGCTGCCACTGCCTTGTGCTCTGCGCTGTGCTACTTGTGGCAGCGGGAGGGGGCGGTGCTGCGAGGTCAGGCAGCAGCGCTGGCACAGTCAAGTTGGGGCAGGTTTGCGGCAAACAGCTCCCTGATGGCAGGGGGGCGTTCCCGTACGATGTATTGCCCGTGCCTCCACCCACCTTCCATGTTTGCCGCCCCTTCAGCCACACACAACACAAAAAAAGCCTCGTCTGCTCCGCCGCAGGTCATCGGCGCGATTGATGGCAGCGGGCGGGTGGTGCTCAGGGACCGGGAGGCCCCTGCCGGCACGCCCACCCCTGTGGACCTGGATCTGGAAAAGGTGCTGGGAGACATGCCCAACAAGACGTTCAGGTGGGCAGGAGCTGCGCCTAGTCTGGTCTGGTTTAACAGCTTAGCGCCAGCCCACTAGGGGCCCAATCTCCATGAGACTAAGGAGTACATCAAAGCTCATGAATGTGAAGGCATGCACCCGCTTGCATGAGCTGCGCCTGTCGATGAACTCGGCTGCCCATGCATCCGAACATGAGTTGGAGGCGGCAGGCAGTGCACAGCCCGTGCCGGCCACGATCCAATGTAGCGATCCATGTGCCAATGTACTCACCAGTTGCCCCCTGCCCTGCCCCGGTTGACCGCTCGTCCCAGGTTTGACCGCAAGGCAGAGGCAACTCGCGACCTGTCCCTGCCGGCGGGCGCCACCGCTGCCGAGGCACTCGACCGCGTGCTGCGCCTGCCCGCGGTCTGCTCCAAGCGATTCCTGACCACCAAGGTGGGCTGGGTTTGAAGCGTGGCTTGAAGCGCGGTGTGTTTGTCGGGGCAGGCGGCAGGTGTGCTAGAAAGTGTGTGTTGCCCACCCACGCGCACTCCCACCCCTTGTGCCCAGCCCACCCCTTGTGCCCAGCCCACCCGCCCCGCCGCGGCTTCCCACCCCTTGGCTGGCTTTACACCTGTCTGCATCGAACCATCCCCTTGGCCTCCTCCCTCTGCCCTTGGCAGGTCGACCGCTCGGTGACGGGCTTGATTGCGCAGCAGCAGTGCTGTGGCCCCCTGCAGCTGCCCGTCTCCGACGTGGCCGTCATGGCTCAGACACACTTTGGCTACACCGGCAGCGCCACCGCCATCGGCGAGCAGCCTCTCAAGGTGAGTTTTGTGCGCCTTCGTGCTCTGCTGGGTCGGCTGGCGTTTGCCCGACTCATACCTGTGTTCTGCCATCGCATACCCGCCTGCTGCCATCTCACACCTTCCCTCCTGCCATGCCTGCCTGCCCTCGCAGGGCCTGATTGACCCCAAGGCCATGGCCCGCCTGGCGCTGGGCGAGGCGCTGACCAACCTCGTGTTTGCGCGCGTCACCGCCCTGCGCGACGTCAAGGCCTCGGGTGAGCAAGGGCAGCTGGCACCTGTGCTGATGCACTTGGCTGCAGTTGATTGCAGGGCAGGTGGCACGGCTCGCTGCAGACAGTGCAGCGCACCCGCGCAATCTGCGTTCAACACTCTTCACCCGCCCAGCCACGCATGACCCATGACCCAGGCCCCAAACTGCCGCTCACAAACCTGCTCCCCAATCAATCCCTTCCCAATTTAACAGTCAACTGGATGTATGCCGCCAAGATGGACAGCGAGGGCGCTGCCATGTACGACGCGGCTGTGGCCCTGCGCGACGCCATGATTGAGCTGGAGGTGGCGGTGGATGGCGGCAAGGATTCCCTGTCCATGGCTGCCGCTGCCGGTGAGTAGGGGCCCGGCTGCTGTGTGCTGATTGGCAAGCTGTTCTGGGATGGAGTGGCGGTGGATGGCGGCCAGGATTCCCTGTCCATGGCTGCCGCTGCCGGTGAGTAGGGGCTGAATTGCTGCATGCTGATTGGCAAGCTGTTCTGGGATGGAGTGGCGGTGGATGGCGGCCAGGATTCGCTGTCAATGGCTGCTGCCGCCGGCGAGTTGAAAGTGCCTTCCAGGCGTAAGGGGTGGTTGAGATGGAGGTGGTGGTGCTTTTTGCGGCAAGGATTCGCTGTCCACGGCGGCCGCTGCCGGTAGGTTGAAAGTGCCTTTCAGGGGTAAGGGGTGATTGAGCTCGAGGTGGCGGTGGATGGCGGCAAGGGTTCGCTGCGTTCGTGCCCCCTCTGTGGCTGGCCCCCAGTCAACGGGACATTCAAGGCCTGCGCCTGCTGAATGGGCTGCCGGCCCCGTGCCCACAACCTGCCCTGCTGTCACTACCTGCCCCAGGCAACGAGACAGTCAAGGCCCCCGGCAACCTTGTGGTGTCTGCCTATGTCACCTGCCCGGATGTCACCAAGGTGAGCATTGGTATGCGAGCAGCAGCAGACTCAGCCCCACGTCTGCCTGCGCAACGGGTTGGCGCTACGACCCAGCCAGCTGCTCTGAGTTCCGGGTTCCGGGCGACCGCGGTCCCGGATCTTATGCAGCCAACAGCCACACCTGCAGGAGAATGCGATGCATTTGATGCACCAGAATGCATGCACACTACCATTGCCTCACTGCTACCCCCGCCTGCCTGCCTACCCCTCCTCCCTCCAAGCAGGTGGTCACCCCGGACCTCAAGGCCCCCGGAAGCAGCCGCCTGTTGCACGTGGACCTGGGCGCCGGCCGGCGGCGGCTGGGCGGCTCCGCGCTGGCCCAGGCCTACATGCAGGCAAGTGGTTGGGGTGGGTGGGTGGGCTAGGCCTACATGCAGGCAAGTGGTTGGGGTGGATGGGTGGGCTAGGCCTACATGCAGGTGAGGAGGTGTGGGGATGGGGCAGGGCTGGATGGATGTCGGGCAGTGCAGCACCACTTTGGTGTCAGGCGGCTGTGCAGCAATTCTGTCGGACGAAGCAAGTGTCCGCACCCATTCGAAACGCCCGTACCCACTCCCTGCTGCTTCCCTCCGCTTTTCAGGTGGGCGAGGCCAGCCCTGATGTGGACCCCGCCCAGCTCAAGGCGGCCTTCAACATTACGCAGCAGCTGATTGAGGAGGGCAAGCTGCTGGCGGGACACGACGTCTCCGACGGCGGCATCGTCACCGCGGTGCGTTTTGTGCGTCTGTTTTGGACAGATGTCGCCGAGCTGTCGCCGAGCTGTCGGATGATCACCCCGCTGTGGCTAGCCTGGCACTCACACTAAAGGTTGAACTTTGAACTGTGCTTGCTGCGCGGAGCAGGGGCAGCGGCCTGGTGCGGCCCCCTCCTGGTGCCAGCCACTCCACTCTGCGGCGGCTCATTGCCCCACTCATTGGTGGTGCCCACTCGTTTCTTTTGTTCCTTTCCACGCAGGTGCTGGAGATGGCGTTTGCGGGCAACTGCGGCGTGAGCGTGGACCTGCCCACCCCCGCCTCTGATCCTCACGGCCCCATGGCCGCCCTGTTTGCTGAGGAGCTTGGCCTGGTGCTGGAGGTGGCTCCTGAGCACGAGGCGGCGGTTCTGGCGGCCTACGCCGCGGCGGGCGTGCCCTGCGCCGCCATTGGCGCCACCGCCGCCGGCCAGGACGTGTCTGTGTCGGTGGGCGGGCAGCAGCAGATCAGCGGGACCACCCCCGCGCTGCGGGACGTGTGGGAGGCCACTTCTTTCCAGCTGGAGCGCCTGCAGTGCGCTGAGGAGAATGTGGAGGCGGAGCAGGCGGGTCTGGCGGCGCGGACGGCGCCACAGTGGCGCGTGCCCTTCACCCCCGCCTGGACCCCCGCCGACAAGCTGGCCGCCACCGGTGGGTGCTGGGTGTCCTCTGGGGGTGAGGTGGATCCTGCCGGCTGCATGGGTGTGCCATGTGCCGCTCACCCCAGCTGGGCGGATGGAAGCGGAAGGGCCCTGTTGGCATGGCCAGCCCCGCTGTGTGCCCGCTGCGCTCTGACTTGGCTGGCGCCCATGCCCACGGTTTCCTTCGATTCACACACGGCTCCCTGTCGACTGTTGATACACACGGTTTGCTGTGAGTTGCACGGCTCCCTGTTGATCCTGTGGATTAACCCTGTTGATCAACCCTTGCCCCGCAGGCAAGGTCAGGGTTGCAACTTTTCTGGCGGCCATGCACATGGTTTCCCTTTGATTCACACACGGCTCCATGTTGGTTGGCTGCCCCCTGTGCTGCAGGCAAGGTCAAGGTTGCCATCATCCGGGAGGAGGGCTCCAACGGCGACCGCGAAATGGCGGCGGCCGTGTACGCGGTGAGCACCGCTTGTCCGTGGTTGGTTCGTAGCGAGCAAGGCGGCTGCCCCACCGCGTTCTGCGTGCCCACACCTTGGCTGGTCGACCGTCGCGCCATGCACAGGCGGGTGCATACGCTGTTCCGCCGCCCAACTGCTCCTCCCACTTTTGAGCTCGTCCCCTGCTTGGCTGCCCACATGTGCAGGCGGGCATGGAGCCGTGGGACGTGCACATGAGCGACCTGCTGTCGGGCGCCGTCAGCCTGGACGCCTTCCAGGGCATCGTGTTTGTGGGCGGCTTCAGGTGGGACCCTCTTTTTAGGTAGATGGACAGGATCTAGATAGATAGAGTATCTGAGAGAGAGTGGCGACCTGCTGCTGTGCTTCTAAACGTGGGCTGGCTTCTGTTCCAGCCGGTACCCCTGCGCCACCAAGCGCAAGGAGGGCTCCCCCTGGGCCTTGCTGGCATGCCGCCCTCGGTGCCGCTCAACAACCTGCCCAACTGCGGCTGCACTCCCCTCCCTCCCCCCCCCCTCCTCACAGCTATGCTGATGTCATGGACAGCGCCAAGGGCTGGGCGGGCACCATTCGCTTCAACGACCGCCTGTGGCAGCAGTTCCAGGCCTTCTACGCGCGGCCAGACACCTTCTCGCTCGGCGTCTGCAACGGCTGCCAGGTGGGTTTGCTTAGCGGCAGTGCGAAAAGGGCAGGGTCAGTGACTGGCTGGTGGCGTAGGCGTGAGTAGCCTGCCTGGGCACCTTGGCGCCCGGCGCCTGCAAGGCTGTCCCGTTTGGGTGGTGGCGAGGCAGGGGCGGGGGAGGGCGGGGCGGCGCCAACCGGGGCATCACCAAGGGATAGCAATGTGCAGCATGTGGTGCGCTGGCTAAGTAGCACGCGTCCTCCAGGGCACCAGAGCCAGCCTGCCACCCCCCGTCACGCTGCTCAGCCCCTGTGCTCAACCCACCTCCCACTCTGCAGCTCATGGCGCTGCTGGGCTGGGTGCCCGCCACGGGTGCCGCCGAGCCTGCGGGCCACCTGGCCGACACCGAGCAGCCGCGCTTTGTGCACAACGCCAGCGGCCGCTTCGAGTCGCGCTGGTCCATGGTGAGCGCAGAGAGCATCCGGGTTTGCCTTTGCCAGCTGCTGGAAGGAGGGAGCTGTGGTTACCGTGCTCAGCTGTGCATGCGGTGCGGTACAACGCCAGGCTGCCAGGCGCCCCCGGTGCGCCTTGCCCCTGCATGCTCATGCTGCACCCGCCGGGACACTGCCCCGCCCCGCCCCTCCACCCCTGCCCAGGTGCGCATCGAGGAGGGCTCACCCGCCATCATGCTGCGTGGCATGGGCGGCTCCCAGATCGGCGTGTGGTGCGCACACGGCGAGGGCCAGGCCAAGTTCCCGTCTCAGGAGGTGCACCAGCGGGTGATGGCCGACACCCTGGCGCCCATCCGGTGAGGCTGCTGCTGCTGCATGCTGTTGAGAGGCTGGGTTGCAGTTATGGGGGGCGGTTTGCCGGCGGGTGATGGCCGACACGCTGCCGCCCGTCCGGTGAGGGTGGCGTTCCTACATCTACAACCTTGGGTTGCGCCGCTGCTGGCGCAGCAGCTAGCACCGTGCTGCTTGCTCAGATGATGGCCATTAGGGCCCACATGCTCACCCCTTGCACCGCCAGTCACCCCATGCACCGCCACCTCACCCCTTGCTCCCCCCTCCTCACCCCTTGCTCCCCCCTCCTCACCCCTTGCACCGCCACGTCACCTCCCTACCCAGGTACTGTGACGCCTCTGGCGCGGCCACCGAGCAGTACCCCTTCAACCCCAACGGGTCCCCTGACGGCATCGCCGCGCTGTGCTCCCCCGACGGCCGCCACCTGGCCATGATGCCGCACCCCGAGCGCTGCTTCATGATGTGGCAGAACCCCTGGTGCGCTGGCTGGGGAGGGGTGCTGGTTGGGGAGTGATGGGAGCACTAGGGATTGCTAGGAGTGCTGTTTGGGATGGGGTGCTGAACACAGGCGGCCGCATTGAGCGCTGCTTCATGAATGCGGCAGAACCCCTGGTGGGTGGCGCTGGCCCTGGGTGCTGGGCGCTGGGTGCTCGTTGCGGGACCGGGGCAGGAAGGAGGCAAGGGATGGCTGAGCTTTTGCACGTGTACAGCACGGCCAGCTCCAGCTGTTTCGGCCATCTCCGGCTGCAAGCCGCGCTCGCCCCACCTCACACACACCTCGCCCCCTCCCTCCTTTGCATCTTCATCACAGGTACCCCTCTGAGCTGGGCCTGGACGCCAAGGGCCCCGGCCCCTGGCTCAAGCTGTTCCAGAACGCACGGGAGTGGTGCGAGACGCACCCGCGCCGGCAATGAGGCGCCGCGCACGGCCGCTGAGCGTATGGGCTCCCTCCCTTCAGTCGCCCTCGGCGTGACGCACCTCGCCCACCCCTCCTCCTTTTGACAACTGCACCCCCGCTGAACCCTGCTGTTTCTGTGACCTCTTTTCTTCCCTATGTCAGCCGAACTGAGAGCAGCCGTCTGCACATGTAACACGTGCGGTGTCAGATTCAGAAGCAGCTGCTCCTGCGGGTGCCTTTCTTTTTGCCTCTGTCAGCCAGCACCAGTGCGGCGTATTTCTACATGTGTCCTGGCATGCTGGGTATCAAGGGGAAGTACAAGCATTGCAGGTGGCGCTGCGGCGAGCCACGGCTGTCGCAGGGTGGTAGATCACGGGATCACGCAGAGCCAGCTGCCGCCTGCCCCGGCTGGCTAGCTTGTGGGGCACGGGATGGCATCGTCGTTGGTGGGCGGCGGCAGGTTGGCCGGCCCAATGAACTTGTGGCGGCAGTACAGCGCCCGCCCAGAGAGGTACGAAGGTGCGTCCTGGGAGAACTGCTGCCACTTGCCCTTCTTGCGCAGCACAAACTCGTACGACATGCGGTCTGTGCAGGGGAGGAGGGCGGGGGATGGGCGAGGGGTGGGTGTTGGAGCAGGGTTGGAGCAGGGGCGGGCCGAGCGGGGGTGGGGGCATGCCATGCAGGCACAGCAGGGGAGGGGCCGGTCGGGTGGGGCATGGCGCCGCTTGTTCGACAATCTGCCGACAGCCACGCCCTTCCCGGGCCCCGTACACGGGTGCACACTCAGCCAACCACGCCCCTTGCCAGCCGCAAGGGGCACCACCCCGAGCTGCACCTTCAGCCAACCGTGCCCCCTGTCAACCGGCCAGCACCAATGCACAGTCAGCACCCAGCGCCGCTCACATTTCAGGGTGTTGAGCTGCTCCAGGTCCGCCGCATGGCTCCAGTACTTGAGGTGCAGGCGGCACACCACCTCTGGCGCCGAGTTCCAGCGGTGGCCCCACTCGGTTGCATCCACACGCGCATCCCACGTGTACCGCCAGTTGGGCACGGCCACGCCCAGGCCGCCGCCGGGCTTCAGCATGTCCTGCGGGACGGCGTTGAAATGCAATGTGACTTGAGTGACAGCGACAGTAAAGCATGAGACAGCCGGAACAGCAATGGCAGCAGGCTTCAGGATGTCCTGCGGGGCGGTGTTGTAACGCAAGGTGATTTGAGTGACAGCGGACCATGAGACAGGCGGAGGAGCAATGGCAGCAGGCTTCAGCATGTCCTGCGGGGCGGTGTGAGGTTGGAACGGAAGGATGGGAGGCGCTGGCGTGGACAGACACAACACGGGAGCTCGGGAGCTCGGGAGCGTAGGCGTAGCACCCCGCAGCCAGCAGGCATGGGGGAAGCGCGGCGCTGGCCAGTGCAAGCCGGGCAAGGGCATGCGCGCACAGGGCTGCTTGCACGCACACCAGCGCGCGGGCCTCAGCTTCAACACCCACCCACCCACCGCCCCTTGCACTACGCACCAGGTAGTGCAGCACGGCCTGCACCGGGTCCTCCAGGTGCTCGAGGTTGTGCAGGCTGACAACGTAATCCAGTGTGTTTGACTTGAAGGGCAGGTTGTCCGCCCAGGCCAGCAGCGTGTTGTCTGCCATGGGTTTGAACGACGGCGAGTTGCCTGCAAGTCAAGCCGGGTGGGCAAGACGGGAGCGATCAGCATGCAGGCTGGCAGCCTGCAAGGCAAGCCACATGCTAAGCCAAGGCTAAGCCGTGGCTGAGCTGGCGCAGTGCCTGCAAGCCACGCCGGGTCGGCAGGGGCGGATGTGGCGGGGACCAGGACCAGGCCGGTCGGCGGCGGGTGCGGTGGATTGCAGGCTGCCCGCAGCAACACGTGCAGCAACATGTGACACCTGTGCCCATCCGCAGCCCACCGCCCACGCCGCCCCTGCTTGCCCATGCTTTTTCCGGCCTCGCCGGGGCGCTCGCGATGAATGTCCACGCCAATGAGCGAGGGGTGCAGCGGGCGGCCTCCCACCCCCACATTGACGCCGTTGAGCAGATTGAGGTCAGAGTGCGGCGCCGCCTTGAGCACAGCGTCCTGCGGCCAGCAAGGCACAGCAGGGCGGCAGCATTGTGCGGTGCTCCAGGCCAGCACGCAAGCGGCATGGGTTGCCAACCGAGCTGCAGCCAGATGCGTCTAGCGGCGCACATGCAGCAGGGGGGGGTCCAGCAAAGTGCGCCGCCGCCGCAGCTGCGCACAAGCGCCCTGACCAGCGCGCCATCTCGGTTGGCTGCGCAGGCGTGCCCCTCCCAACCACCACCTCCAGCCACCCGCCAGCACCACGCACCGCCTCCTGCTGCAGCTGCTCTGCCGCCTCGTCCGCAAGGTGGTACACAACCGTCCGAGCCTCCATGGCGATGCGCTCCCGCTCCCCCAGCGTCAGCGTGGCCATCTGGTCCGTGAACGTCTTGTTGTGCACGAACGAGTAGATGCCGCCGCCGGTGAGCAGCTGGTGCACCAGCTGCGCCGCAAGCTCGGCTTTCTCGGCGCGGTAGGGCGGCGGCTCGGGCACGGCATACCGCTGGCACACCTCCTCAATCTCGGCATCTGACAACGTCTGCGTGGACACCCAGGGCCCCTTCCCGCTGGTGCGTATCCGGCTGCGCAGGCCGCCAAGGATGGTGTGCGCCAGGAAGGCGACGGCCAAAAAGTAGGCGATGTTGCTGGCGGCGGCCCGCACGCGGAGGCGGGCCCGCGGCGTCGCCGGCAGCGAGCCCATGCCGCGGTTCTGTTGCCCTGCGCGGTGGGGCAGTGCAGCAGGAGGTTCGGTCTGTGGTGGGGCGGGGCGGGGCAACAGCAGGCTGCAGCTTGGGGGGCAGGGAGGATGGCACCACAGCTGGGCGCAGACGCCCCTGCAAGCGATCAAAAGCGCCAAATGGACGATCACAGACTACGGAGGCGCGCCGGGCGGCCTCACCGGGTGAACAACCCCGTTCGAACAAACGCTTGCGCAGCACCGCCCCAGGGGCTGGGCACGGAGCTTGGGAGCTGGGTACCGAGGTTAAATACAATTGACTGGGGGCGGCTGCATAACCTCCAGACCCTGCCGGGC
Organism: Chlorella sp. Dachan; assembly: GCA_006782975.1. Taxonomy (NCBI): domain Eukaryota; kingdom Viridiplantae; phylum Chlorophyta; class Trebouxiophyceae; order Chlorellales; family Chlorellaceae; genus Chlorella; species Chlorella sp. Dachan. The sequence goes on along the minus strand of RRZL01000080.1, from coordinate 1,477,673 downwards.
CAACCCGCTGCTGCGAAGCCCGTCAGCGTCGGGTGTGCTGCGGCATCCCCAGGCAACCTCATTTAATAACACAAGGCCATTCTTTCAGAAGCTGCAACGCCTAAGTTTTTCAAACGCAATGGCGATACGAATGGAGGCCGACCGGGTTCCTGGGGCCGCCACGCCCCGCCTGTAGTTCACCGCCAGCTGCAGCAACAAAGAGGCTGAAGTTGCGGACTGTGCCCAGTGTGGGGCGGGAGTTATCGAGGGTACCACAAATGGTGAGGGGCAGCTTGGTCCAGGCAAGGAATGAACGTTCTCAGGTGTCTAGCATGAATCGGCAGCGGTGACCGGTGCATCGGCAGCGGCGCTGCTTCGTGCATTCATGGCCGTTGGGTTGCATCCGCTGCGTTCCGCCTGCTGCAGTGTTGCACGCTTGCAGGTCAGATGCCATTGAATGCTCCCAGCACAAGCTTGACAGTGTGTGATGAACTTCAACCTTGAACCTGAGCTCTTGAACCTGAGCTCTTGCGGGCACATGATGCGCCGCCGCCGTCTGCAGGGATACCCGGCGCTTCCCCTGCAGCCCGCGCGTGCCGGAGCTCCTGCGGGGGCCAGGGCATCTTTGCAGGGCTGCCAGGTGCTCAGTCAAGCCTAGCCACGCCTGATGACGAATGAGAGCCGGGACACGCGGCCTATGTGCAGATGCCTACCGCTCCAGCCTGGGATCGCCCAGTCGAACTCTGCCTTTCTCGCCCTCCTCACACACACGCTCTGCAGACTGTGCCGGCGCCATCCTACGCAAGTCCAGTACGATGGGGACCCTCGCGACCCGTGCGGTCGCCGTTCTGGCCCTCCTGGCGCTCCTTGCCTACCCGGTGGGTGCTGGGAGTCTGTGGGAGTAGCGGATGGCAGGGTTGCGGCTCTTGGCAAAGAGCTGGACTGCCGCCGCCGAGCGGCGGGTCCGGCGGGACTTGGGCGGCGGCAGGCTCGCCCTTGCACCGCATGTGCCGCCAAGCGGTATGCCTGACCCAACCTTGCTGCCTCCTGGAAGCTCAAACGAGATGCTAGCTGCTGGCGGCCACGCGTGCCCTGCCTGTCACACTCCTGTGCTCTCCGCCCCATGCTGCCGCACCCGCAGGCTGCGGCTCTCAAGTGGCAGCGCATCAGCACGCTGCCTGCCCTCGGCGCCTCGGTCATTAATGACGAGCGGATCTCGCTGTGGCATCCCTCTGGCACGGGCATCCTGACGCTGCTCGGGCCCAGTGCACAGTACTACACCTCCAACAACGGCACCACGTGGAGCATTTTGAGCAACCTGTACATCGACCGCGTCTTCATGGCTGGAGGCCAGGCCGCCTTTGGTCTGGGACAGCTGGCGAAGCAGCACGACTCAAGCAAACCACTCGATGTGCTCAGGTACAGCTTCCTGGGCCAGCGGTGCAGTGGCACTGCTCAGCTCCGACTCGTTGCTTGCACAGCGCATGGTGGCCCGCGTCTCTCGATTCTCGACACACCAGCTGCCAACAGGGCCCGTTGCGTAGGGCCGCCGTGCATGTGCTCTACTTTGCCAGCACACAATGCTGAGAAGATTTTACCACTCATCAACGCCTGCACACCCATTCCCACGCAGGTGGCAGAAGGGCAAAGAGTGGTCGGTCAGCCTGAAGCCACCGGCGGGCTCCGGTGCGGTTGGCATCTCTGTGGGCAACGTGCTCGTCACTGACGCCGGCAAAACAGTGTTTTTGCGTGGCACCTTGCGCTATAAAGTGAGTGCAGCGTGGCTGGCCGGCTTGGGTGGTAGCCCCTGGTCAGCATCAGGTGGGGTGGCAGCAGCGGCACACAGTTGCCTTGGAGCGCTCAATGTTGCAACATTGAGCGCAATCGCTTGCCTTGGCAGTTGCAAGCTTGCGCACGGGCTGGACGCCCAATAGGTGCTACTACAGGCGTATCGACTGCAGCTCAACACCACTAGCAACTTGCCCCGCTGACCCAATTTGGCTGCGCCCTAAACTATGCGCAGAGTGGTGATCTTTACACTAGCGAGGGGCCGGACGGCAAATTCACTCAGCACATCTGGCGCTACACAGCCGCTACCAACCGTTGGGCGAGCATTTATAAAGAAACCTACACAAAGATTACAGCCAAGGCGGCTACCACCAAAATGAAGGGAGGCGCGTTCACCCCTCATCTTGGCTCCTTGGCTGCGAGCAGCGGCAGCCTGCTGTGGGCGGGCTGGGCAGGTGAGCGGCACTCCACGCTGGGCGGATCGGGGTGTGGCACATGCCCCTTGCCCTTGTAAGTAGTACCTTTGCATGCAAATGTCCGCATTGGTATGACATGCACATACATGGCAGGCAGATGCAGCCACCGCATCACGGCACCACGTGCTTTGCCACAACCAGGGCGTGCCACCACAGTCCCGAGCCTGCTCCTCCTGTGTGCAGGCCAGGATGCAGCTGGTGTTAGGCTCACAGGGCGCGCGAGCCTTTGGAATGGCGCCAGCTGGACGGTTGTGCGGCAGGGCGCTGCCAATGAACGTGTAACACTCACGGGCGTGGCTCCCAACCGTGCCTGGATCGCCGTGGAGAACACGACTTCTGGGGCTGAGGCCCTGTGGCTGTACAGCGGAGCTCAGGGTGCCAAAAAGGTGAGGCTTGAGAAGCTGCAGCAGGGCAACGAGAGGAGCTGTGTTTGGGGGCTGCCTGGGCCCAGACTGCTGCGGCTACAGAGCTGCTGCAACTTGGGGTCAAGTGCTGCGCCCGGCTCACAACACAGGCACCAAACCCCTCCGTGTCTCCTGTGCACCCGTGCAGCTGACGTATAACATGGTCCCCGACACCCGAGTCAGCGCACCCAGCACCCAGTTTGCTGTGGTGTCCCAACTTGTGTCGACCGCCGTGGACCCTGAGGTGCTGCGCCTGTGGCGCTGGGACGAGGCTGCCAAGAGCTTCAAGCTTTTAAAGGATGTGTGGAATGTGCCCAGCGGATGGCAAGTCGATGCAGCCTCCTCCAAGTGGGTCGTCCTTGCCGGCGTGAAGCAGGACACTAGCACCCCCACGCCCACCAGCCGCCTGGAAGCCCAAGTGTGGAACGGCAGCAAGTGGACCGCCGTGACCCCCCTGAAGCAGGCCCGCCCCGTCTACATGGGGACCCTGATGGCGCTGCCTTCTGGCGGTGCCCTGGTCTGCATGGGAGATTGGTCAGGCTACGGCCTGTATCGCCTGGTGGCTTGAGCAGGCAAGGGCAGAGCCTACAGGGGTAGGTAGGCAGGCAGGCTGCCCCAAACTTCCCTGCATGCGCCGCCGCTCCACCAACTTCTCCCCCTATGAACAGGCGATTTGCATTGCGATCTCCTCGTCATTCTAGTGCGGCCGATTTGCATGCACCCCCTCATGATTGTTGCGGTAGTGCATTCTCGCCCACCAGTTTTCTCCACTGTGCAGTAGTGAGCTACAGTTGAGCGTCCCTTTTGCTAGTTGCAGCCTCCCTTTGGGCAAGGCATCCAACTCCAGCCAGCCCCCCAACCCTTGCTTGTGCTCAATGATGCGCACCGAAATGTTCCTGCCTTCGCCCCATGTCACCATCCCTTCGATTCCATTGTGCATCCAACACCATCCCACATCTGTCCACACATTTTTTCCAGCCGTCCCTTTACCATATCTGCTATCCCCCATGCAATGCAACACTGTCTTCGTACCGCAGCACTCGTCGGCAGCAAAGGAATGTGCTGCTCTCTGCTGCGTGCCCAGCTCACACGGTGCCCGGCATGATGGGCAATGCTGGTGGTGTCCTGGACAAAAGTGGGAACTGGGCTCTAGCCCAAGGGTGCTCTAGAGCAGATGTTGCAGTAATGTTGTTGCTCCACCAAGTTTGTGTTGCAGTCGGCTTGGGGCATGCTGTGGCGGTTGTTGGGGCGGCGTGCCTGCTGGGCCCAGGGCGCTTGCGGGCAGCTTGCACTCTCACCAAGCTGCGTTGCTGCCCACCGCCTGGGCGCAGCAGGGAGGGCAAGTCCGTCGTGGTGATGGTTCTACTTCCCAAGCCTGAACCAGCAGCAATTGCCCACAAACTGCTGCAATGAAGGCCGCTATCACAGCACGCCGGCAGCTGCCGTGGCCATGTGGGGCACTGCCGGGAAGCTGTACGGCGGCGCTTGTTTCCCCAAATTCACCCTCGCTGCGTTCATTACTCCCGCAAAAACCGTCGCAGCCTCACATTTTATCTCACGCAGCAGAGCACCCCGCACGCAGAGACTCCAGGACCCACGCGCGACCCACGCGCGGCGCTGCCTCCAAAGCCGCACTCGAGAGTGAGTCTGGGCCGGTTAAGATCACCTGTGCGCTCGCTAGCTACCTGCGCCACCGGAAACGTCAGTTCTGCCCTCGCCGCTAGGTGGTGCCGCCGTCGGCGGGCACCGCGCGCAAGGCCTGCCGACCCATGGCCATCTTATGATACAAGAACCACCAAGATTTCGATGGTCAGTTTTGTTGGTGCACATGGGTGACAGGTAGGACGACACTAACCTCCACAGCAGGCGCCGGACGGCCACTGGCTATGGCACTAGGCTATGGCATAGCCTAGTTTCCGACGTCGCCGGCCCAGCCCGGACAGCAGGCCACCGGCCGCTATTAAACACAATGCTGCCAACTAAACAGCAACAGAATAGAATAAGTCTGGCACAAGCTGACCGGTTTCAGGGTACAGGGACCGAAATGTGTCCAAAGGGTGCAGAGTCAAAGGTAGCTCCCAGTTACCGCCCCCCCCTGCGTGAGGCCCCAGCTTGGGGTTGCCAGCCAGTGCTACTGCCGAATACTGACCACTGGTGGCACATCTGCCCTCCTCACTGTCTTAGTCACTCGCCCACAACTACCCTCCTCGTCCTCATATCATTGCAGTTCAACAAGTTGTGCCCTATTCACTCTGTTTTTGGGCTCGGCTGCGCAAACTGATGTTCGCCTTGTGCCTGTCCTTGCCAAGCAGTTCAAGGGATGAAGCACGCGGCGCTGTGTGCCTTCCTGGCCGTTGAGCTGGTCGCCTGCGTCGGCGCAGGCAACGTCCTGGAGCGGGTATCAACCGCCCCAGCTGCGCCCGCTGGCACAAAGCCGGCTCCCACCGCAGCCACCGCCTCCGCCTCCATTGTGACCGTCAAGGCCGCCAGCGACCACAGCCTGAAGTGGGTGGGTGTCGTGGCCACCCCCAAGGGCGGGGATTGCACCCGCGCATGCCTGAACGCGGGCCTCTCGCCCATCTATGCCGGCTACTCCAACTCGGTGCTGTGCGCCTGGAAGCAAACCGGGTACAGCAACTACCGCTTGCAGTACGACACAGGCGAGCGCGGCCTGCCGCACTGCTGTGCATCGCATTGCAGGACAGCGCACAGTCAGCCAGCAGGCTGCACCCGTACAGTGCCTGAACAGCCGCCTGGGCCAGCGCCAGCCCACCTCATGTACAGTCGGCCGTGTCGGTGGGTAAGGCTGTGCCCACCCATGCTGCGCTCCTGCCACGCTGGCCGACCTTGCTACCGCCGCAGGCATCAAGATTGATGGCGATGGCTGCTACTTCGCCAACAGCAAGGATGGCAACAAGCCGTACCGGGCCCGCGCCACAAGCACCAACGGCTTCTACCAGTGCGGCTGCGCCAAGTCCAACACCGCCACCTGGCGCGCCAAGGGCGGCTGCCTGTCCACGGAACGCAACTCGTACTACACCTGCCGCGTCAAGACGTCCACCAAGGTGTGTGTGGGGGGGGGGGGGGGGGGGG
>RRZL01000080.1:1443954-1454523 GCA_006782975.1 Chlorella sp. Dachan | reverse complement strand
CGCAGAGGCGCCGCCCCCCCCCGCCGCGGCGCGCGCAAGTAGAGAGTGCCACAATTTGGCGGGCGGGGCAGGTCCGGCGGCTGCGGTTGTGGAGACTGCGCCCCCGGCACACGGGGTTGGTTGCCTCTGCCGCCCGGCCACTGGCCCGCCCCTTGCCAGCGCCCGCCCTGTGCCCCCGTGTGCCCGCCTGTCCGCCCGTTTGTTTGTTTGTTCCCACTCCCTTTGTACTGCCCTCTCCCCTCCTTGCTGCTGCCCGCTCCCGCTCCCGCTACGCTCTCTCCCCCCTGGTCCTAGTCTGTCTCTGAGCGGGAGCCTCCCGGCACTGCACCAGCAACCGGGGCGGGGCGCCCGCTCCGCCCCAGCCAGCCCCCATGTCTCACGCCACGTCGCCATCCCACAACGCCCATGCGCACCCGATGCCAGCTGCACTGAGGATTCGACACAATCTGTCCGCCGCCTTCTCCCTTCTTCACTGCCCCTTCCCTGACGACTTTCTTTGCGAGTTTGGACCACAGCTCTGTGCACGGCTCGAACCACGCCACACCGCAGCGGGAACCGCACTGCCAGGGGCCGCCTGAGGGCACGGCCCCGCCCCTGCCCGCCAGAACCCACCCAACTCGACTCGACCCAACCTCTTTTGACCCGCGCACCACCCGTCGGTTGAATGAACAGTTGCCTTCACAAGCGTGTAAGCTCGGCTGTCAAGTGATCGAGTGAGTGAGGGGTGTGCTCGGCAGTCAGGAGGTGGAATGAAAGCGAGGAAGGGTAAGGGAGGGAGGGCAGCATAAGAGGCAGCGAGGGAGCGGGCAGCAGGCGCAAATCAATGGGAGCGCAGGAACGGGGCGGAGAATACAGGGGCCAAAGGGGAATACAGCGCAAAACTGAGGCGGGCAGTCAGTCGGGTGGTACAGCAGCAGGCGCGGCGGCCGTGCGTTTTAAAGGTGGGTGCTGGACGCGCCGTGGGCCAGGCGCGGATGGATGTGCGGGGTGGGCAGGTGCCGACTGGAGCCAGCCGTGAACCAGCGTGCCAGCGCCTGACCCACTCCATTCATCACTGCGGGCGCGGCAGGCCGGGCATGCCTGGCATGCCTGGAATGCCGGTGATGGGCAGGCCAGCCATGCCTGGCATGGCCGGAGGCGGCGCGCCCGGGGCCACCACCGCCGCCACCGCCGGGTTGGCGCCGGTGATGGGCACCTGTGGACAGGGGGGGAGAGGTGAAGAAAACAAGGGCGGTGAGCCACACACTCCGGCTAGCCACAGACGACTGCTGAGCCGGAAGGAACAGCAGGGGATGCTGATAAGTGGAGCCCCCTTGAAAAGCTGAAAAAAGCATTCCATTGCTGCCCGGGGGCTGCCACTCCTGTGCTGCACTACTCGATGCCAGCTGTTGCGAGCCGTGACAACTGGTCACACAGTCAGTCCCATCACAGCTGTTCCATCACAGCTGAGCCTCACCGTGGACCAGGACAGAGCGCTGCCGCTCCTTTGCTACCCTACTGGATGCCAGCTTGTTCAAGCCGTAACAACTAGTCACACAGTCCTATCACAGCTGGGCCTCACCCTGGACCAGGGCGCTGCCGCCCTTTTGCTAGACTACCAGCTTTGTTCGAGCTGTAACAACGAGTCATACTTTTAATCGCAGCTGAGCTCACCGTGGACCAGGGAGCGGCCGCCGAGGCGGAGGGGTCGCTGGGTGCGGGCGCCACCGTGGTGATGTCGTGGATGGAGGCCTGCATTTCACACAAAAAAACGGAAGTTTCAGCGGGACTGAACACGAGGGGGGGAACAGCGGCCACTGTGGTGATCTCGTGGATGGAGACCTGCGGCTCACAAGAGGATGGAGGGGCACGCTCAGTTTGAACGGGGCTGAGCACACAACAGGACGGAACCAGTGGGGGAAACAGCGGCCACCTCGTGTGATGATGTCGTGGCCTGCAAGACACCTAGATATTACCATTAGCGCCCAACGCATCTGCAGCAAGCACATGAGGCACAGGAGCACGCCCACAGCTGCACTCCAGCCAGTTGCCAAGCGTGCCGCCAGACTAAAAGAAGGACCTGCCTGCGTGCACTCACCTGCCACGTGTCCTCCTTGTCCTGCGGCCTGCAGTTGCCGCCCAGCACCCATCGTCCAACCACCAGTCTGATGCCCCTAAGCAACCCAGATCCCATACCGCTCCCCACACCCCTCATCCCTCACCCGCCGCTTGTCCTTTTTGTTTTGCGAGTTGAGGCGGATGAAGTACTTTTGCGCGTGGCTGGCCACCTGCATGTGTTTCAAAGGCGGAAAGCGGCCAGCGTTTTGAAGGCGGGGGGAGGGGTGCGAGGCCAGGGGTCGGCACAGTGCAGCGCAATGCAGCGCACAGCGAAGAGTTGCGGGGGGAGGGGTGCGGGACCAGGGGTCGGCACAGTGCAGCGCAATGCAGCGCACAGCGAAGAGTTGCGGCGGGTGAAGGTGTGTATGGCGTGGCACAACAGCAGCGGACGCCACAGCATGCTGTTATGCCCCGCGACCCCAGCATGTTGTGTGGGTTCCCCACCTGGGACGGTGTGCGTGTGATGACAAAGTTGCGGGGGATGGAGCAAACAAACAAACAAACGGGAACAGCAAAACAATAAATTTCCCGGAAAAAGCTTGTCTGCACCTGGGTGGGTGTGCGGGTGATGACAAAGTTGCGGGAGATGGAGCGCCAGTCGCCCTTGCCGTACTTGGCCAGGCCCATCAAGAAGAGGCTGCGGTGTAAGGGTGTGGAAGGGTGTGGAAGGGTGGTGGAGGGTGGAAAAAAATACATGAATAAACCGCTGCCTGATTCTTGGCCAGGCCCATCAAGAAGAGGCTGCGGTGTAAGGGTGTGGAGGACAAAATTACACGAATAAACCGCTGCCTGATTCTTGGCCAGGCCCATCAAGAAGAGGCTGCGGTTTAAGGGTGTGAAGTACATAAATAGATCAATAAACCACTGCTTGAGGCTGATAACGACAAGTGAAGGCCAGCCGCTTGTGCCTCGTGCCTGGCCAGGCCCTTGGAGTGGCTGCACAGACAGCAGTGTCATGTGCGAAGCGGTACAGCCATTCACCGGGGCCCTGAAAGGCGGCCAGGGTGGCGGCGGCGGTCACAGCCGTGGCATGCCAGACAGTGGGGCAGCCACGGAGTCGGCAGCAAGCAGCAGCGTCGCAGTGCAGACCACACACCATTCAGCTGCAACCCTGGCACACGGTCCAAAATCCAACACTGACTAAACAAGGCAAGGAAAGCAAGCCGCGCACCGGTGCTCCTCCTCTGTCCAGGGGATGCCCTTGCGCCGCTCCGTGTCCTGGCTCTTGACCTGCACACATCCATGCACACTTTTTACGTTGGCGCAGACCCATGCATACTTGGGGGATCCATGCATACTGTCTGAAGTCAGCGCAGATTCCATGCATACTTTTTCAAGTTAGCAGCCGCCGGCCCAGCTGCAGGTGGCAGGGGCGAGCGAGAGCAAGATGCAGCAACACAATGGCATTGCTTTGTGTGCATGCTGCCCAGGCCTGTCGCTGCGGCGGCAGCCTGCATCACCCGCACCCTGGGCCGGCCAGCAGCACAGCCTCTCACCTTGTTCTGCAGCTGCGCCATTGACACCGCCTCGCCGCGCAACCCAACCTTCCCGCCACTGCGTAAAGCGTCTCTATCAAAAAGTTAAACAATCGCACCTTCTTCTGCAGCTGCGCCACTGACAGCGCCTCTCCGGGCACGGGGTAGTTGGGCAGCTGCACCCGCCCCATGTCGATGGCTCGCAGGTCGTCCTGCAGCACAGTGGGGCAGTGGGGCAGGGGCAGCAGCTTGGGCAATCGTGCACGCAGCAGGCAGATGAGGATGAACGACTTGCACCCGCCCCATGTCGATGGCTCGCAGATCAATCCTGCAGCACAAGCAGATGGGAGGAGCAACCACGACGGGCGCATGCTGCATATGCCCCTCACTGGTCCCTGCTGCTGCCCATTGCACTCCCGACGTGCAACACGTTTGTTGTCAACATGCAACGCCCATTTGTCGGCAAACCCACGGCAGTTTGCGCCCAGGACCAGGGTGCCACTCTGCTCAGCCAGCCAGCAAGAAGTCCAGAACTTCTTTGCGCCGCACCTCCAGCTGCTGGTACCGCCGCTTCACCGCCGCCAGGTCCTTGCGCGACAGCAGCGAGGCGCACTTCTCCAGCCTGAGGAGCAGGGGTCCGCGATTCAAACGGCGGTCAAGCGTCGGCTGGGCGGCGGCGGCGGGCAGAGCGGCGTCCCACAGGGTGTGCCCACCGGCCCCGCTGCCGCGTACCCACCTGTCGGTGTGCTCCCAGAACTGTGCCAGCGCGTTCTCCAGCACCCTGTCCTCCTCCACGCTGCGAGCAGGGAGCAGGGAGCCGCTGAGGCTTTAGCAGGCGCCTGGGAGCTTGCAAAAGGTTCCGTAGGGTATGCAGTGCTTTCACACTGATGCCGAGCGCCCGCTCACCTCCAGTTGTCCACAACCACGCCCGGGCGCAGGCCCGGGGGCCGCAGTCCCGGCGGCAGCTGCATCATGGTTGAGCGCAGGCACCTTTGGCGCGGTTGCGAGCCTGAACGGGCGCCTCACCCTTCCTGATGGGGAGCCCAGCGCGGCCGCAGCGGCGCCAGCTCTTCCAGGCAATTCTAGACGGTTCTGCTGCATTTGGCTTCTTGTTGGGGCCCTCGGCTGGCCGCCCATCTTTCATGCGACACTTGTAGCGCCCCGCACCAGCGCGCAGAGCTTCTCAGCGCACAACCCCACAGCGAGCAGTGCCCCAGCCACCCGGCAGCATGGGCAAGGACTACTACCAGGCACGAGGGGATGATCACGGGTGTTTGGGGCAAGCCGCGCGCACAGGAGCCGCACGCAGGGCACTCGCCGCCGCCGCTCCCTCCGCCGCCGCCGCCGCCGGGGGGCTGTGCGTACCGTACCAACCAGGCCGATGCCCACGTTTCTGCAGATTTTGGGCGTGGGCCGAGATGCCACGGAGGATCAGCTGAAGAAGGCGTACAGGAAGCTGGCCATCAAGTATCACCCGGTGAGCTGAGCGAGGCTGGAACCGGTGCGATCCCCCATGCCGGGCCCGCTGCATGGCCCCGCCGCTCTACTCGTGCAAGGCCCCCCCAACTGCAACTACCCACCGTGCTGATTGATGCGACGGCTGTGCAGGACAAGAACCCCGGGGAGAAGCAGGCAGAGGCCACTGAGAAGTTTAAAGAAGTCAGCGAGGCATACGATGTCCTCACCGATCCAGAGAAGCGCAAGGTGGGTGGGAAGCGTGGAGCTCACTTGCAAATTGAGTTGAAACTCCTCTTCCCCGTACATGCTGCAAGCTCGCGCAAGGCTGTGCACCCGTCCCGCGTCCACCTGCACCTGCACCTCTTACTGAGTTCACCATGCGTGCTTCCTGCCCACCCATCCGTGCCCCAGATTTATGATCAGTTTGGAGAGGAGGGGCTGAAGGGCGGCGCCCCGCCGCCCGGCACCCCGCCGGAAGGCGGCTTTGGCGGCTTTGGCGGCGGCGCCGGACCCGGTGGCGGAGCTTACCAGATGGACGATGAAACGGCTCGCCGCATCTTTGAGGGCCTGTTTGGCGGCGGTCTGGGCGGCATGTTTGGCGGCATGGGCGGCGGCGGCATGGGCGGCATGGGCGGCGGCGGGGCAGGCGGGCCGCGCGTGCGCATCTTCCAGACAGGCAAGAAGCGCGGCAGGCCGGATTTCGAGGGTGAGGGCGGTTTGCTGCTTGAGAGGCGGGACTGGTACTCGTTTGGAACAGCGGCATGGAGGCGGCAGAGCGGGCGTCGATGGTGAGGGTGGGGGGAACTTGTGTGGCCTGAAGTGGCAGAAGGATAAGAGCGAGCGGCAGGCGGGCATGCCACAGCGGCAGCGGCAGCCGCTGCTGGGGCCTGTCCCATCAGCTGTTATTGGCCTCCGTCAGTTGCTGCCGTGTGGCCTCAACCACTTTCATTCCCTCCCATGCTGCAGGGCCGGGCGCAGGTGGTAGTGGCGGCAGCGGGCGGCCGTCCACGCGCTTCCGATCAACCGGAGGCATGGGCGGCATGGGCGGCATGGGCGGCATGCCATTCGGAGGTGCGAGGCGGTGCTTTGTGGATTAAGCTCTGCGTATTGCTTGCTGCGTGCACTGCTAGTAGTGGACGGCATGGGCGGCATGGTTTTCGGAGGTGAGAAGGCGGCCTGGTCGAGTAGCGAGTTGAAGGGAGGCTGTGCGGTGTGAGGTGGCATGGGCGGCATTGTGGGCAGCAGGAGCGGCATGATGCCATTCTACGGCATTGCACGTGAGATGTGTTACGGTTTGAGTTATTCTGCATGCTGGGCCAGTGAATGGGCGGTGCGGGTGCGACTGCTGCTTGGCGGCATTGGATGTGGGGGCTGGCCTGCCTGGCTGCCCTCATGCTGCGGGCATTGAGGATGGAAGGCTAAATAATCACATGGGCGTGCATGCCGGCATGTGTTGGTTGTCATGACATGTCGTCATTTTCCCATGTGCAGCCCTGCCTTTTTTTGACATACCTGCATACCTGTTTCCGCTGCTTTTCACTCGCGTGCAGGCATGGAGGAGGAGGACGAAGGCTACGAATACATGGGCGCCGGCGGCATGGGCGGCATGGGCGGCATGGGCGGCGGCCCCAGCTTCCGGCGGCGCGCAGCCATGGAGCCACAGAAAGTGGAGGTGCGTTTCTCTCGTGCCATTGTTAGTTGGCTTTGGGTTTGGGTTGAACGCTTTGCAGCTTTGGGTTTGCAGTGGAATGGTCTCGCAGTTTTGCGGCATGCCGCCCATCAGGGCCGCCCATAAGGCCGGCGCCGCCATGCTTTGTGGATGGGTGTTGCTCTTTGCACCCTAGAGCTGCATGCCAGGGCGCATGCCACCCACTCTGCCAGGTGTGTGGCCTCGTCCGGTTGTGGGTGCCTGAGGAGTCACCCGGCGCACTTTCCCCCCGCAGGTGCCGCTGACGCTGACACTAGAGGAGCTGTACACCGGGTGCACCAAGCGGCGCAAGGTCACACGCACCATTGTGGACGGCGCCAGCGGCAAAACGATGCCGGTCAGTTTGAGGGGATTGAGAAGCAGGGAGGGCTGGAGTGCTGAGTGGGGGTGGGGTGTTGAACCAGGGAACTGTTGCCGAGTTGTAGAGGGCGCCAGCGGAAAGACGTTGCCCGGTCAGTTTGAGGGGGGCAGAGCTTGAGGGCTTGGGGTTTAACGGTTTGGGGTGTTGCGTCGTGGCAGCATGTGTGGCAAGTCTGCTGCTGATGTGCAGCTGAACCTTACGCCATGTGTCCATGATGGCAGGTGGAGGAGACGCTTGAGATCCCGATCCCGGCAGACAGCTGACCATCTCCAGCAAAGCTGTCAGTCAAGCCTTTACAACCATCCCTGCTTCACACGTGTTCGCAGGTGGAGGAGACGCTGGAGATCCCGGCCGAACAGCTTACTAGCTTATCGCTTGCTTTTGACTTTCGGTCACCCCATCCCTGTTTTGGGCCCCTGTTTGTGGTTGCAGGTGGAGGAGACGCTGGAGATCCCGGTCAAGGCGGGGTGGAAGGAGGGCACGCGCGTCACCTTCACCGGTAAGCAAGCACAGGAGTGGTTGTATTTTTGGTAGGTTTTCTGCCGGTATGCGTGCGCTTGCGCCTGCACGTGTGCATGTATGTGTGTGTGGGTGTGTGTTGCATGTCCGGGTGGCAGTAGGCGGGGGGCATGTGTGTCACGTTCACAGGGGAGCGCAGGACTGGTGCAACTCGTCCAGTCCGCTCAATCTTATGCCACCTCTCCGCAGGCAAGGGCGACGAGCTGCCGGGGCGGCCCGCTCAGGACCTGGTGTTTGTGGTGCGGCAGAAGCCGCACGCTGTGTTCACCCGCGACGGCGACGACCTGGTGGCCACGCTGCGGGTACCAATCAGGTGGGCCAGGGAGCTGCATTGGGTGCATGGTTAGAGGGCCTGGGATGGCGGTGATCCGAGGGTCACGCCACGGATACCCATCAGGTGGGCATTTGCATGTGCGGTGTTGCAGCCGAGCCTGTGATGCAGTGTGGTTTTGGTGCTGGGGTGACCTGGTGGCCACGCTGCAGGTACCCATCCGGTGATCTGCAGTGCAGTGCGGTGTGGGGCGGTGCGGTGGGTGTGGTGCGGCGTGGGAGCTGGACAGCTGCTGCTGCTGCTGCTGCTCCTGCTGCCTTGTATCTTGTGTTGCAGCACAGATACAGCTGGCAAGTGGGCAGGATGGCCACATGCAGACCGCTTGTGCTCAACCAGGTTGTATACACCCGCTCACTCCGCCCCACCTGCCCCTGCAAACTCTCATCCTGAGGCGCTGGGCGGCGGCACCGGAGGCGTCCCCTCACGCGACAACCCAGCCCTGCCCTGCTCGCTTGCGCTCACCATCTGTCCGCCCTGCTCCCTCACCCGCTGCAGCAAGGCGCTGGGCGGCGGCACAGTGGATGTGCCGACCCTGGACAACCGAGTGCTTCGGGTGCCGCTGAAAGAAGTGGTGCGGCCTGGCTATGAGCGGCTCGTGGCCAACGAGGGTGAGCATTCAACCACTGCTGCTGCATTGCCTGGTCGTGGGCTGGTGTGATGCCGCCTGCGGAAGCGGTGCAGCGGGGATACGAGCAGCTGGCTGCGGATGGCAGCTGTCTGCTTGGTTTGCTGTGCTGCTGCTGTGCAGCGGCTCATTCTGCTGCTAGCGTGCATGACGGCGGCTGCCTACTTCGCTCCAAACTTTGCTGTATGTTGCAACGCCCCTCCCTCCCTCCAGGCATGCCCAACAGCAAGACGGGCGTCAAGGGCAACCTGCGCCTGCGCTTCGACATCCAGTTCCCACGCAAGCAGCTGTCCGAGGCGGAGCGGGGGCAGCTGGAGGCGATGCTGAGAGACAAGATGTAGGGGCGGCAGCAGGATGAGGATGGCAAGGCACAGCATTGAAGAGGCGGGCCAGGGGGCACGCACACAAGCACCTCACGGCCGTGCGGCCATGAAACGAGGCCTGGCTAGCATGTGGCGGACAGAGGCCTGCTGAGAGCCGACGCTCGGACCCGCCTCCTCCGCTTGCCACTTCAAACCCAACCAAGAACAGAGCAAGTCGCCCCGCCCCCACCTGGACTCTTCTCGCCGCTGTGCCTCTCCTGTTTGCTAGGCAGCTCTTCCGCACCCGTAGAACTGACTCCCCGCTCCCCCTTGGCACTTCTCTGCACTCCTGTATCCTTCCTGTTGCCGCACACGCAGCCACCTGTACCCTCCTGTACTCATTTGCCGGTTGTTGTAACACGCCCACTTCACATCATACTGACAAAGTGTCGGGGGCAGGGACTGGAAAGGCTGTGTGCCACTGGGGGCCGGAGGGCTTGGGACGTTGCAAGTTGCCATGAAACAAGCGGCAGGCATTGAAACGTAGTGCAGAAGGGGAGGCTGGAAGGTAGAATGCTGGGGGAGGGAGGGAGTGATGATCCAGAGTCCGAAAGAAGGCGAGGAGAGCAGCAGGGAAAGAAAAGTGGGAAGAAAGAGAAGACCAGTTGGCTGCATGGGAGCAAAAAACAGGACCCCAAATCACCGCAAGGTCATTAATCAAGAGGGGCATGGGGTTTGTGAGATTGAGAACAGCAGGCTTGAATGCAAAAAGGAAGTTAAAGACAAGATTTGCAGCGCACCATTGCAGGCCTTTCAGGCTCAAGGCTTTGCAGCCGTTCACCCCTGCTGGCTGCCGCCGCTGCCGCTGGCGCCAGCATCACCAAACGCAGGCCAGTTGAGGTTGGGTGGGGCCTGACTGGCGGGTGCGGCATCACCAAACGCAGGCCAGTTGAGGCTGGGTGGGGCCTGACTGGCGGGTGCGGCATCACCAAACGCAGGCCAGTTTAAACCGTTGCCTGGCTGTGCTGTGGGGGCGGGGCCGGCGCTGCCGTTGCCGCCGCTGCCGCTGCCGCCGCTGCTGCCGCCGGTGGCAGCATCGCCAAATGCCGGCCAGTTGAGGCTGGGAGGTGCCGCAGGTGCCGCGGCAGCATCGCCAAACACCGGCCAGTTCAGGCCGCTGCCCGGCTGGCCTGCAGCGCTGCCGCTGCCACTGCCGCTGCCACCAACGTCGCCGACAGCGGGCCAGCTGAGTTGGTTTAGCGGCTGCCCATTGGTGGCAGCGGCATCACCAAACGCCGGCCAGTTGAGCCGGTTGGTGGCGCCGGCGCCGGCGCGCGGGCCAAAGGCTGGCCAGTTGAGGCCGCTGCCGAGCTGGCTGCCAGGCTGGCTGTCTGGGCGGCTCAGCGAGCCCAGCCCCGGGTCGGTACTGAGCCCGCTGTGGGTGGGTACACCCAGGGACCCAAACCCAAATGAATCCACGGAGCCCAGCCCGCCGCTGGCCTCGCCCATGCTGCCGCCGCCGCTGCTGGAGGCGCCGGCATTCCACCATGGCGAGGTGGCAAAGGGGTGGCCCTGCGCCTGCGGCGCCTGCAGCGCCTGCGCCGCAGGCGCGCCTGGGTGCAGGCCCCGGGCCCAGGCTGAGTTGGCAAATACGTTGTCGGCTGCGGCCGGAGCGATGCCGGCGGCGGCGTGG
>RRZL01000080.1:1422573-1443690 GCA_006782975.1 Chlorella sp. Dachan | reverse complement strand
CCGCGCCCGCCGCCGCTGCTGGCCTGGCTGCCGCGCGGCAGGCTGCAGAGGGAGGCGGGTGAGCTGCTGTCGCCCGCCTGGCTGCCGCCCGGCGGCGTGCTGCCTGCGCCCCACACAGAGGCGCCCAGGCTGCCTTCTGGGGCCCCGCCCCGCAGGGAGGACGCATTGGACGGTGCGCCACCGCTGCTAGACCCACCCCTGCCGCTGCTGGAGCCCAGCCCGCCGTCTGACGACGAGCTGGTGCCGCCCCTCCGGTGGAAGGCCGAGGTGTCGCTGCCGGTCTGGGAGGGGCCGGTGAACCCCGCCAGCTGGCCGGCCAGGGAGGAACCAGGGCTGGAGGTGGAGGAGAGGCCGCTGTGGTGGCGGGGGCGGGAGCTTGAAGGACGGGAGCTGGAGGGGCCGGAGCCGCCGGAGGAGGAGCGTGCCCTCTCGGCCTGTGGGGAGAGTGGTGGGGGCAGCAGGAGGGGATGAGCTGTGATTCACATTCGAGTTGGGGAGCGAGTGGCAGGAGGGGGAGAGGCCGGAGCAGGTGCTGGGTCAACTCAAACGTGGCCAGGGGGGGGCACAGACCACCCCACTCACACTCGCTACCACATGGGGCCTGAGGGCACCACAGCCTGCCTACCACCCACACTCGCTGCCACACAGGCTCCCCCCCTTCAGAACTGCAATCATGTCCCCCATCGGCGAGGCCCTCGGCGGGGTCCACACCCAGGCCAACACAGCGAGAGCAAAATGAGGGGTTGAATCAACTGTGGCCTGCCTCACCTCCAGGGCGCCAATGATGTCGTCCATGGCGGGTCGCTTGGCGGGGTCCACATCCAGGCCAACACAGCGAGAGCAAAATGAGGGGTTGAATCAACTGTGGCCTGCCTCACCTCCAGGGCGCCAATGATGTCGTCCATGGTGGGCCGCTTGGCGGGGTCCACATCTAGGCAGGCCCGCACCAGGTCCGCCACGATTTGGGGCGCCTCAGCCGGGATGCTGCAGGGGACACAGGGAAGGAAGCGTCAGATGCTTGCAAGTGGGTTGGCAGGCCCGTACCAGGTCCGCCACGATTTGGGGCGCCTCCGCGAGGATGCTGCAAACAGCAGAGGCAGGTGGGCAGCAGGAGAGGTAAGTCTGTGGCGAGGGCGGAGCGTCTGTGCAGCAAGCGCTGGGCCGGCTGCCCACGCTGCTGCTGCAGGAGGGTGATGCAGCGGCGCGCAGCAAGGCGTGGTGGCGCGAGGACTAAAGGGCTGACCAGCCGTGACCCCTGCCACAACCTCGGCCCTGTCAAATCAGGCAAATCGGGTCCCAATAACGCACCGGATGTCGCGAATCTGGCCGCGCACAGGCACCTCGTGGGTGCAGATCTCCCACAGCACTGCACGGGGCGTGGCGGGGGAGCGGCAGGAGTGAGCGTTGCATGCGTGGCAGCTGGCGGGCAGCAGGCTGCAGCACAAGCTAGTTTGGCAAACAGCACAGGAGAGTTTGCATGTTGGAAAGCCGTGCAGCTCACCCAGGCCGGCCATCCGCCTCAACCCCTCAATTAGTACAGTTGAGCTTGTGCACCCAAAACCATTCCAACCTGGAAAAGGATTAATTATCTTATTTGAAAAGCTGACTCACCCAGGCCATACGAGTATACATCCGCCTTGGCCGTGCACTTGAGGCCAATCAGCTGCTCCGGCGCCTGTTGGGTTGAGCGAAGGGGGGCAGGGCGGGCGGGTTTCAGCCGCAGCGCAGATGGCCAGGCAGGTAGCCGAGGTGGCGCTGCGGCACACTGGGGCGGTTTTTCCCAGGAATGCCAGCACCCTGCCAGGCGAGCACGCTGCAGGCAGGCGCAGCCCGACAATTGAGCACAGGCTGCTTGAGGGTGGCACGACAGGGGTGTGGCATAACACGGGCGTGGCACAGCACGGGCGTGGTGCCAGTAGTGGCAGCACTGGGCGGGGACGCACCGCCCAGTTGAAGGTGCCGCCGTCGCCGGTGATGTAGGAGTGGTACAGGATCTGTGGGGAGGGTAGTATTTTATATATTTGATATTATTGGCAATGGGGAGGCGCTCCGACGGGATGTCTTTATTGTGCAGGGCTGGGAGCGGCTGGGCGGGTGATGCAGGAGCGGTGCAGGGTCTGCACAGAGCTGCGGCGGCAGTGCGGGGGAGGTTGTGGCCCTTGGCACGTGCTGCTGCTGCTGCTGCTGCTGCTGCCGTTGCCCGGCCCCCCTGAATCCACAATCCGCACAGCCACCTTAAACGCAGTGTCATCTCACCTGGGCCCAGCCCACGTCGGCCAGTTTGGCCTGGTTGGTGGTGCTGCATGGAGGGGCGGGGGGCGGGGCGGACACGTCACTGATCTGCAGGTGGCTGTGCAGCTGCGCCCACCCTCACCGCTTCTAGATGACTTCACAAACCGGGCGGTGATCACATTCAAGTGGGCAGAAGCCCCTGCCAGCTTGTTGATTCGCACAGGAACCGCAATGCTTCCAGCCCGACAGGATGTTGGGCGATTTGACTTGCAAGCAAGCAGCTCGTACCAGGGCGCACTGCTCTGTACCGCCCAGGCGCGCGCACCTCAGCAGGATGTTGGGCGACTTGCAGTCAAAGTGGATGATGTTGCACTTGTGGAGGAAGCTGAGGGCATGGGCCACATCCAGCGCAATGTCCAGGCCGTGCTTGTACCACGACACGCGCCGGCACTGCAGGCAGCAGGGTAGGGGTGTGTGAGTCCAGACAGTCGGGCGAGGGTAGGGTGGGTGAACGGCCACACAGGGGGCCTGGTCCAGTCGGCCCATGTGTTTGGACTCCAGCGACAAAATTTTTGGCAAAACGGATTGGTTTTAACCCTTCGGGCAGCAAACAGCACGCCGGTGCGTACCTGGAGCGCCCGGTAGAGGTCTGTATCCATGAGCTCTGTGACCATCATTGTTGTGTCGCCATCCACACACGTGCCCTGCAATAGAATGAAGACAGTCACGTGGATTGTGAGGGCGTGAATGTGGTGTACAAGGACCAACGGTGGATGGCAGCCGCGCTCAGCAACGTGTGCGGCGCTTTGGGGCGAAAGGTGCCGGCACCAGGGCGCAAGCTGCATGCTTCAGCCGCAGCGTTGGAGGGCCCACAAGTGCTTTAAAAACACACTGTAGTTGCAAAGGGTTAGCACACGCAGCGCCACGTGCGGCCCATGTTCACCACATGTTGGTGTTACGGTGGCATGGCCAGCACACCAATCCTGCGCAAGACGGATGCCAGCACCCAGCTGCGCAGCCCACCTTGAACTGCACGATGTTGTCGTGGCGGCAGGTGCGCAAGATGGAGATTTCCTTCCAGAAGTCTTCGACAGGCATGTCGTCCTGCAAAGCAGAGGGGGGCAGCAGCAGGCGCAGCGCGTGTCAGGTGCATCGTGGATCAAGGCGGCGGGTGGAGAGATCTCTTTCCAGGAATTTGCAGCGGGCATGCCGTCCTGCACAAAGAGAGCCGAGGGGGGAGGAGAAGGGGGAGGAGGTGTGCGGTGCCGGCCACGCTGAGTGGCCTCCCCGCCTTCTGGGAGTTTGGATCTAGGTGCCAAGGGTGCACACAGCCCCTGCCCATCACCACGCACACGCTGAGTGCATTGGTCGGAAATGCGCTGGAGCTAGACAATCGGCAACACCAACATGTTTGGAACGAGCTCGCACCTGAGTCTGGAAGACCTTGACCGCCACGGGGTGCAAGCCGTTGAGGAAGGCTTTGTAGACCTGGCGAGAGGGAGAGGGAGCGAGCGGGAGGGAGGTGGGGCTGGAAAGGTCGCATGGCAACTGCTACGCAAGCACCAGGTCGGTACAACCATTGAGACTGAGAAGCTCATGCCATCAGGTGTACGCATTGCAAATTGCAAGCTTGTCCAGCTGGAAGTGGGTGCGCACCTGGCCGTAGGCCCCCGCTCCCAGCTGCACCAGGTTGCCGTCTGTGTCTCGGCAGAACATGATATCGGCCTGAAAAGAGTCGGGGGGAGGGGTTGTGTGATGCTTTGTAGTGATGCATGTGGCCGCAAGCAGAGCCTGGTGTCGGCCTGAGCGGTCAAAGGAGAGCGGCGATCCAGGTGTCGGCGGCAACAGGTACTGTATTTGGGGGCAAACCTCACGAGGAGCAGTGCCAAGGTGGCAACCACCACAGATTAAGCTTGCCTGGTCGATGGCGCACTCCTTGAGCAGCTTCATGCAACCTCAAAAGCCAACAAGGTCTGGTCTGGTGTTAGACTAATCCTCTGATACTTGCCTGGTCGATGGCGCACTCCTTGAGCAGCTTCTGAGCCAGGGCCGAGTGGCCGGCGCGCTTGCGGGCGGCGGCAGCAGCCACCAGGCCGGCGACTGGGTCCTTGCCATCGCGCTGCAGGGAGGTGACCGGCAGGGCACAGGCGTCAGGCAGTGTGTGAAGTGGAGAAAGTGGGGAGGGAGCTTGCAGCCACCAAGGCCACGGCAGGGTCCTTGCCGCCACGCTGCCAAGGCAGGTTGATGGGAGGTGTGTGACATCAGGTGGAGTGTCCAGGCATTGAGTGGCCGGTGGGTCCTGCCGCAACACTGCAACTGCGGGTTCTGCCGTCATAGCAGCCGAGCTTGGAGTGCAAGGGCACAGAAGCACAAGCACAAAGGAAACAAAGCAAAAAGAGCAAATCCACATCCACTCCCCAAGAGCTTGCCCCGCATCCAGTCACTTCAGGGTCTGCCGGCGGCGCCACACACCGCACACGTTCACAACACAGCAGCAAGGCAGATGTCAGCGGCTCCTCACCAGTGCCAGCTCTGCATCCAGCCCCTTGAGGGTCTGCCAGCGGCGCTGCTCGCGCCAGCGCAGCACCAGCACTGCAGCCAGCGCTGTGCATGCTGCCATGAGGCACACGCCAGCCACGATCAGCCCGATTTGCAGGCCGCTCAGGCTGGTGCTGGGGCGGGGCGGGGTGTAGGGCACCCAGCCGGGCAGGTTGGATGAGCAATTGGAGCGAAGCTGCACGGGAGAAGGGAGGAGGGGCAGTTCATGATGGGTAGGGCCGTACCCAGTTGCATGCACACTGTGCCAGGCGATGAGTGGCCACTGTGCCCAGCGTTCTGTCCAGCATTTCGGCATTCCAAACGCACAACCTGCACGGGATGCTGGCGCATGGACCTGCTCTCTGCCAGCCAAAGCCAGCCCCGTACAACATAGGGCCGCCTCCAGTGCCCCAACAGTTGGTTGATCACAGTTGAAGCATAACAACTTGCCTGCACGGGCTGCTGGCACGTGGACCCAGTTTCTGCATAGCACGTCACGTACTGGCCCACGTAGGGCAGCACGCGGCATACGGTGGGGTTGCCGGGAGCCAGGATGCTGCAAGGGGGTGGGTGGGTGGGTGGGTGGGTGGGTAGGCGGCCGTTGGACGAGCGGGCGGGCGGCTGAGTGTGAGCATTCGCCGGGCTTTTCACAGCAAGAGGGCGAGCTGCCATGCAGGACTGGGCACACGCGACAAGGGCAGGGCCTGCTGGCAACCGATGGCGATGCTCATGGCATGCATTAGTGTAGAAGATGGTGATGCTCGAGCCATGTATCAGTGCAGGCAAGCGGCTCACAGGTAGTGCAGGTCCTGCAGCAGGCCCCAGTTGGGCGGCACCTCCCCCGTGAAGTTGTTGCCTGCAGCCGCAGGAATGTTTGTTTGATTTTTGTTAGTTGGCACAGTTGGAAAGTGACCAGTTTGTTAGTTGGGCACAGTTGGAAGACCAGTCATGGGCCAGCTGCACAACCGGGGAGCGGTGAGCCAAGGGCGGCTCCCCTCCCAACCGCAGCGCACAGCACCCACTCCACTCACCCGCAATGACTTCTTCTTCTTCTTGGTTCCCCAGCCCTTGGGCCCCCACATGTGCATCAACATCAACAAAGCACCCACTCACCCGCAATCACAATGGATGCGAGGGAGGACAGCGCGTAGCGCTTGGTGCCCCAGCCCTTGGGCAGGCTGCCGCTCAGGCGGTTGTGGCCCAGGTCGAGCAGGTACAGTGCGGCCAGCGAGTTTTCCTCGGAGCCCCACACTTCAGGCAGGCTGCCGGTGAAGCTGTTGTGGGACAGGGACCTGCGGCGGGGGAAAAATGGGGACGGAGGCAAAATGGTGGCAAACTGGTGAAGCTGTTGTGAGACAGGGACCTAGGGCGGGGACAAACTGGGGGCAGGGACAATTTTGAAATGGTGGCGGTGACACATTGGGGCCGGAGGCAAAACGGTGGCAAAATGGTGACAACACAGGGGCGGGCGCCAAGAGTGGCTGGATGGAGGTGCGCAAGTGGCAAGTGTGCTGCTGACGAGTGGATGAGATGCGGCGTGCGTGCCCTTCCCAGCTCGGGGCATGGTTTGCACCCAGGCACGTGCTCGCCCCTCTGGCCGCTGGCTGGCACCTCCCACCGTCAAGGCGCTCGCTACCGGCGGGAGAAGAGCTGCTGCAGATCTGTGGTTCACTACGCCCAGCCATTCCCACCCTGCTGCAGGTCTGTGGTTCACTGCGCCCAGCCATTCCCACCCTGCGGCAGGTCTGTGATCCACTGCGCCCAGCCATTGCCACCCTGCGGCAGGTCTGTGGTTCACTGCCCACCAAAATATTCCCACCCTGCCCTGCCCCTCCCAAACAAATGGCCCGCTCACCATGAGAGCAGCTGCTGCAAGGTGGCGTTGAACAACCCCTACCGGGAGGAGCTGTGAATCATACAAGGGTGCTGCCCATCCATCCCGCCCCTCCCCACACAGCCCGCACTCACCAGGAGAAGAGCTGCTGCAGGGTGGCGTTGAAGGACCAGCGCGTGGGCAGGCTGCCCGACAGGCGGTTGTGGTCGAGGTGCAGCACCCGCAGGCGGGGGAAGGAGTTGGGGGCGCCCCACGCGTCTGGCAGGCCACCTGACATGTTGTTGCGGCTCACGTCCAGCCAGGCCAGCGCGGGCAAAGCGTCCGGGCTGCCCCAGCTGGCCGGCAGGCTGCCGTCCAGCTGGTTGCCCACCAGAGACAGCGTAGCCAACTGCGGTAGAGCGCCCTTGTGCGCCCATGCCGTGGGCAGCGCGCCCGACAGGCTGTTATTGGTCGCGTCCAGCGAACGCAGCATGCTCAGCGCGCCCCAGCTGTCGGGCAGCGCGCCGGTCAGCTGGTTGTTGCCCACGTGGCTGCGTTCGGGGCGGGGAGGTCAGGAATGCGGTGGTCAGTACCGATGGACTGAGAACAACTGGGGGCGCGGCTCCCCCAGCTGGTTGCTTGGCAACACCGCTGCGTAGGAGCGGGCGTGCTAACATGCAGGCGCATAGATGACCGGCCATGGAGGAAGCAGAGGCAATGGTGGGCACAGCACTCAGCCGACAGGTCAACAGCAAGGCATTGATTAGCCGACAGGTCGACATGCAAAGAGCATGGAGGGGGTGGGCATAGCACGAGCAGCGGCAGCGGGCATGGCATGCGCGGCGGCGACAGACACTCACATCTCTTGGAGCGATTTGAAGCACTCCTGGCAGCCCCAGGCGCTGGGGAGCGGGCCCGACAGCCGGTTGCCGCGCAGCTCGCTGCAATCAGCAGCAGTTGGGGAGGCGGACAGGGTGGGTGAGAGGCGTGCAGGGGCTGACAACCAGTGCTGTGCAGCTCACTGCAGGGGCTGTTGGTTGGGACGGGGAGGCAGGACGAGAGGCGGCCGGGCAGG
Source organism: Chlorella sp. Dachan (assembly GCA_006782975.1). Classification (NCBI taxonomy): domain Eukaryota; kingdom Viridiplantae; phylum Chlorophyta; class Trebouxiophyceae; order Chlorellales; family Chlorellaceae; genus Chlorella; species Chlorella sp. Dachan. Next base: position 1,436,032 of record RRZL01000080.1, on the reverse strand, counting down.
AAGCGGAATCAGGAGCGAGAGCCAGACAGGCAGGCAGGCAGGCAGTGCCCAGCCAAAAGAGCGGGCACGCAGCAGGCGGCGGAGCCTACTGACTCGCCCATCCAACCTGCACTCGCACTCCTGCTCCCACACCCTCCAAACTTCCCACCATTCTCGCACTCTGCATGCGCAATGTGCACACCCAGTCGTCTCCCGCGCTCACAGCTTGTTGAGCTTGGGGAAGCGGTCAAGGCTGGCCCAGTCATCTGGCAGGGGTCCCTCCAGCCCATTGCGTGCCAGGGACATCTCCAGCAGTGACCCAAAGCCGCCCTCGGCGCCCCAGCCCGCGGGCAGCTGCCCCTGAGCGCCGCTGCCCGACAGGGCCAGCACGGCGAGGCTGGGGAAGGCGGGGCGCTGGCCCCAATTGACGGGCAGGCTGCCGTTGAATCGGTTGTCCTCAATCACCCTGCGGGGCAGTAGGAGGGGTGGGTGGGTGGGTGGGTGGGTGCAGGTGGATCCATGGGCGGGAAACCAGGCGGGTTCACGCAAGGCGCAGGTTGGTCGGGGCGTGGCGACGCACGGGAGCCAGCCAGCCCCCGCACGGCTGGCCAGCCTGCTGCCCGCTCGGCACCAGCGCGCCCGCCAGTGGCAGCCACACGTCACTCGACTCACAGCTGTTCAAGGGCTGGGAAGGCGCCCGCGCTGCCCCAGGCGGGCGGCAGGTCTCCCTGCAGCTCGTTTCGGTCCAGCTTGAGCTGCTGCAGGGCGGGCCAGGCCCCAGAGCGGCCCCAGCTGGCGGGCAGCGTGCCGTTGAGCTGCGCGGCCGACAGGCTCAGCTGCTGCAGGCGGGGGAAGGCGCCGGGGGCGGCCCAAGCATCAGGCAGGTCCCCGTGCAGCCGGTTGCCAGACAGGTGCCTGCAGGGGCCGGGCCGGGGGCGGAAGGGGCGGAGGGACAGCCATGTAAAACTTGAGGGCACGGCAAGGATATTACCTGTATACGCATGGGGCTGGGTCACGCAGGCAGGCCAGTACCACGGGCCACCAACCCACACCGGTCCCGTCAACCCCGCGGTTTGAAGGCGGCCCCCCAGCCCAAGCTGCATACCATCTGTCTTCTTCTGTTCCCCCATGCGTGGCCGTCCCACCCCATGTGATGCTCTCCCACCCACCCCGGAGCGCCCCCCCGGGCCGCCTCCAACCCCACCCTTGCACCCACAGCTCTTCCAGGTGCTCCAGCTTCGCAAAGTCGTCAAACAGCGGCATGTCCGAGGGCAGGCAGCGCATGAAGTCCCAGCACTCCATGTTGCTGCAGTCAGGGGAAGTCAGGGGAATTTGATGAATAAGAGGGGGAGTGAATGGACACATGAATGGGGGATGAACAACAACAGCAACAGCCCCAACGGCCGCAAACATGCCGGGGGGCGAAGCGGCGCATTAGGGCACCGGACACATGGCTGGGCGAGGAGCGCGCGCGGCTTGCAGGGGTCTTGCCTGCGCGGCAGCACCCCCATGCCGCCCTGCACAGCCCTCGCGTGGCACACGCACTCTATTAAACCCAGCACAAAGTCCTCACATGATGCGCACACGCTGCTGGAAATCCAGGATGACGCCGCTCCACAGGTAGGTGGGCGTGGCATCGTCCCAGCCCTCCAGGTGGCCCTCGGCCTTGACCGCCGCCCAATTGGGGATGCTGTCCCTGAACCTGACCAGGATGTCGCCTGCGGAGGACGTGGGACAGGTGGGACAGGCCGGAGGGGGCGGGGTCGGGGAGGGGGCGCGAGGCACTGGGCACCCCGGCTCCTCAAGTGGCCCCTGACCCCCGCCCGCCGCCCGCTCCCTGCTGCAGAGTAGCTGCCTGCAACTCACGGTCTTGTTCCGGCGAGCCCTTGCCCGCGGCAGCGACGCACAGCGCCGCGAGCAGGCCGCCAAGCGCCCACAGGCGTCCCATGGTCATGGCTGGCCTTGCTACGCCCGGTGCATGACTGCTGAGCACGAATGCAGCGCCGGATGCTGGACGGGAGGACGGGGCGAAGCGGGGCGAAGAGGTCACAGCGCCCGAACGGCCCGGGCTGCTCTAAGAAGTTACCGCACAGGGGAGGCACGGGATTGGGCCACGAGCGGCACAGCCTCTCCCACCGGCACAGCCTGCATGGGAGCCTCATGCTCGCGAGCACCAAAGGGGGCTCCTGCCTCTGCCCCTGCAGCATTGATCACGGCCGACGATCGCCCCATCGAGTCTCTGGAAGGGCACCGCCAGGCCATCAGCGGCCCCCAGCGTGCAGCCAGTGTTGCCAGGGCTTGGCTGAGCCTCTGCGGCCATGCTGGGCTCGCTGTGGGAGCGCGGCAAGCTCAAGCTGGCCGTGGACAGCGCCACGTCCACCACCGACGAGCCCACGCCCAGTGAGCCCGCCGCGCGGCAACCGATCGCGACGTGCCGCTGCCGGGCGGTCAACCTCCCGGGTGACTGGGTGGCTGTGCTCTGCCGCTCACGCCGCCCCCTCCCCCCAACCCCCTGCAGTCTACGTGCTGGATGAGCTGGTGCAGGCACTGGGGGCGGGGGACAGCCGGGCGGGGGTGGACGCCGTGTGCGCCCGCCTCGCCCACCGCTCGCCGATCGTTAAGCAGAAGGTGGGTGGGCGCGAGTGCCTGCTGACGACTGATCGTCAGACTGAAGTTGGACCGCCAGGCTGGTCCCGTGGCGTGGGGCAGCTGGGCAGCTTGCCCGGCAACGCAGCCGCAGTTCGCCTCGTCTGTTTTTAACGCTGTGGGCAGCTGGCCTGCGGCGCCGCCCCTCCACTTTTCACCCGCCTGGGTGTGCAGCAGTCCACTCCTTGCTGTATTTAACTCCTCTCACCTCGCGACCGAATGCTCCTGTCACCCCCCTGCTCCGCCCTCCCACAGGCACTCAAGGTGGTTGCCCACATTGGCCGCAAGGGCAGCCCCGACCTGCGGCGCCTCATGGCGCGGCACAGCGGCGCGGTGCGCGACTTGCTGCACTTCCGCTGCGAGCCCGACCCCTTTAAGGGCGACACCGTGTGGAAGCGGGTGCAGGCAAGTGCTCCCCTAGCTCTGCCCTGGACAAGTATTCAGTCAGCTCTGCCCAGGACAAGTGTTCAGTCAGCTCTGCCCTGGACAAAGTGCCGCTGCGGCCGCGCTGTAGCAAACCAGTTCGTGCGTTATGGTGTTGAAAACAGGTGCCGGTTGTGTCAGGTGCGACCCTCATGCGAGAGCCTGCCTCTCTGCCGCTGCAACAAGGCCCCCCTGGTTCAAGCACACGCGCAAGCGTGCATGCTCTCCGCCGACGCTGCTCCCACATGCAACGCAATGTCTGGCAGGAGAATGCTCAGGAGGCGCTCAACGCCATTCATGGAGAGCCGGAGGCTGCAGCACCCAGCAGCAGCGGCCTGCGGGTGAGCGGGGCTCTGCCACTGCTCGCGCCGTGGTTGCATTGTCCTGGGATGCAGCAAGCTAATTGATGCAGTGATAGCGCACCAGCCGGAGCATCGTGCTGCCGCACCATCCCATTCACAACATTCACGGCGGCTGTTACCCAAACAGCACGCGTCCCGTCCCTCGCACTCCTCCTCTGCTGCAGGGCCGTATCCAGGGTTTTGGCAGCGAGGCCGCCGGAGGCTACAGCGGCGACGGCAGCATGATGGGTTTCGGCAGCGAGTCGGCAGGCGGATACAGCGGCGGCGGCGGCGGCGGCAGCAGCGGTCGCATGGTTGGATTTGGCAGTGCCGACGTGATGCAGTCGGGCATGCAAGCCATCAGCAGCGGCATGCGCACCCTGAGCGGCGGCCGATACGACGACTACAGCTCCGCCCAGCTGGATGGTGGCAGCGCCTACTCTGGGGGCTACAGCGGCACTAGCAGTAGGACGGGTGGCGGCGGCTTGTCACAGGGACCCATCATCCAAGCTGGGGCAGTGGCGGCAGCTCCTGCGCCTGCCAGCAGCGGCACAGCAGCGGGCGCCGGCGGTGCTGCGGAGCAGCGCGCGGTGGACCGCATTTGCACACCTGCGGGGCTGCGCACAGCCCCCAGCCGTGAAGACTTGCACGCGTTTGTGGACGCCATCGCATCGCTGGACGGCACTGCAGTGGCACAGCTGCTGCAGCGCAAGCTGGTGCGCTGGAGGGGGCTCTGCTAGGGGGAGGGGGAGTTGGGAGTGGGTGTTGCCAGTGTCGCATGGCCTTGCAGCTGCTTGGGCGGGCCAAGCGGTTGCAAGTGTCAACTCACGCCATCCGGTTGCAAGTGAAGCCTTGCAAGGAATGCCTTGCAAGTGACACCAGCCGCCTGACTGGCCCCGCTGCAGGAGGTGGGACCGTGGCAGGCGTCGCTGCGCGCGCTGTGCGCCATCGAGGCTGCCGTGGAAAGCAGCAGCCAGGCGGCCTGCGGCCAGGTGGCGGCCCACTTCAAGGCGCACCTTGAAGGGGTGCGCGCTGCGGCCGACAGCCCCCAGGCCAGCGTGCGGCAGCGTGCACAGAAGCTGCTGGGCGCGCTGGGCGGAGGCGCTGCTGCTCCCGCAGCACCCGGCGGTGGCAGCGCAGCCGCCGGCCAGCCGTTGTTCACCGAGGACTTGCTGGGTGAGGCAGAAGGCAGCGCCAGCGGGCCCAGCACTGCAGCAGCAGGCCTAGCAGACCTGCTGGGCGAACCGGCGGCGGCTCAAGCGCCCGCCAGCAGCGGCGCCAGCGGCGGTGCCGACTGGCTGGCAGGGCTGGATGTGCCGGCCGCCGCTGCTGCGCCCAGCCAGCCGCCGCCCCAGCCCGGCGCAGCGGCAACGGCAGCAGCAGCACGCGGGGCAGCTCCTGATGACTTGTTTAGTGGCATGCTGATGGATAGCCAGCCTGTGGGCAGCTCGGCACCGCCTGCCGCGGCGGCGCCCGTAGCACCTGCCGCACCAGCCAGCGCCTCTTCCCTGGATCTGCTGGGAGGCCTGAGCCTGGGCGGCCCTAGCAGCAGCAGTGCGCCTGCCCCCATGCCAGCGGCTGCAGCGCCGCCAGCCGCCAGCGCGGCACCAGCAGCCCCGGGCTTTGACGACTTGCTGGGTGGCCTGTCCCTGGGGCCAGTGCTGCCAGCGCCGGCCATGGGCTCAGCTCGCGCAAATGGTGGCGCTGGCGGCTTCCCGGTGCAGCCCACTGGCGGCATGCTGGGTGGGCCCCTGGGCGGCGGCAGCGCAGGCTGGGCCGCTGCGCCAATGGGCAGCGTCGCACAGCCCTCGCTGGGCGGGGCACCGGCGGGGTTGGTGCCGCAGGGCGCGGGCATGGGCGGCAGCGGTAACCACCAGCCTGGGCCAGCAGCGCCCCTGGGGGGCCTGCAGGGGCTGCACTTGGCTCACCAGCCGCCCGCCCGCCTGCCATCGCTGGGGGGCCTGGGCAGTGGTGAGTGATGTGCAGTTGCGCTGGTGCGTTTCGAACGGATTGCAACATGTTCGCTTGCCCGGGCTTAGAATTGTGCCTGTGCATTGCTGCAAGCCGTGCACCAAGGCATGCTGCGTGACCCACACCTGTGCCGCCGCCTTGGCATCCCCCTCCCTTGCCCCTTGTGATACGCAGGTCCGCTGCCCGCTGGTGCGCTGGCGCACAGCGGCATTCTGGACTCGCAGCGAGACAATGCCTTCAACTTTGTGGACGATGCGCTTGCGGCCGCCAAGCGGAAGCAGTAGCGGCCGGGGTAGCGCACTGCTGCAGCAGCTGCCAGGCTACTGCTCCTGGATAGGATCGTGTGTATAGGACCTGTTGCATGTCATAGTGTGTAAGCTAAGGCGCGGTCGAGGCAGTGGCAAAGAGCATGGCCACGTGAGAGTGCAAGGGCGGGCGGCGGGTTGGGGCGGGTGGGCAGCTTGCACTGGCGAGGCCCGGACGGCTTGCATGCCGTTCCAACGCGTTCATCGACTCGACCACATGTTACTGAGCGGATCAGCAGCAACCTGGCTCGCTGGGAGAGGGGTGCATGTCGCATGCAACACATGGGCTCAGAGGGCGCTAAGAGCACCGCCATCGGCGCCCTGCAGCCGTGAGCACGGAGGAGCAGAGCGGCTGGTTTATATCGTGGCTCACTGGAGCTGGTGGAGCAGCAGCAGCCGCAGCCATGTCGCTCTCCCTCACAGCGCAGCTCTCCAAGCTGTCGCTGAGCAGCAGCAAGCAGGTGAGATGCGCCTGCCGCGATTGTAGCCTCAATGGGCGTGCCTGGGAGGCGGCCCTGCCCGGCCGCCCTCGCGCCCAGCCTCTCCCGTGGGCCTCTCGCCCCGCAGCAGTGTCCACAAGCTTTGTGCAGCATGTGGCTGGCCATGCCAGGCCCACGACTGGCGGCCCGCTGGTGGCAGCAGCGCCCCTGTGCCGGCCGCCGCCGTGCAGCCTTGGGAGGCGGCCGAGCCGGCCAGCGTCCCACCCTGCTTGCTCTCCGTCCCTGACCGTGCGCAGATCTCCAGCGCGGCGCCCTTCAAGGCGCCGTCGGCAGCAGCCAAGCCGGTGCAGGCAGCATTCCGCCGCGTGCCGCTGCGCATCCAGGCGGCGCGTATCGGCGGCGTGGAGGTGCCCAACCAGAAGTGCGCTCGTGCTGCTGCACTCGCTGTGCATTCACTGTGCTGGCCTATTCTGCTGCTGTCTGCCGCTGCTCCATGCCGTCAGACGGCACTTGTGCTGCATGTCTGCGTGCCCGCTGCTGCCGGTGTGTGCGGCGGCTGCTCGTGCATGCTGCACATGCTGCCGCTCGCTGCTGTGCACGGCTCGCACGCAGCTCCACAGCCGTGCATGCTGGGATGCTGACCCTCGCTGCTGCGGTTACCCTGGTGCGCAGGTACGTGGAGTTCAGCCTGCAGTACATCTTTGGCATCGGCCACACCACCGCCAAGGCTATCCTGGCGTCCACCGGCGTGGAGAACAAGCGCACCAAGGTCAGTGGGCGCCTGTCGGGATTGTGAAATATTGTACGAATATGGCCATGCTGTTGCACCGGTGCAGTTGTTTGTTTGTGAAGATGTCGGCAGTGCCCATGGGCATGGGGGCCACCAAACTGCGGCTGCAAACGCATGCGGCAGCACACGCGGCGGCGCGGCGGGCGGCGCAGCACAGCCGGCGGCGGGGGACGGTCGGCGGCCGTGGCAAGCTGGGGCTGCATCCAGGGCACGTCCGCACATGGGTGGGCACGCGTTTCTGATGCCGTGCACCCCTCTGTCAACTTGCCACGCTTTTCACAGGACCTGACTGAGGAGGAGCTGACCACCCTGCGTGAGGAGGTGGACAAGTACACGGTTGAGGGCGACCTGCGCCGCTTCAACGCGCTCAACATCAAGCGGCTGAAAGAGATCGGCTGCTACCGCGGCCGCCGCCACTACAACAACCTGCCGGTGAGGCGCCTGGGCTGCGGCTGCGGCTGCGTGTCCATGGTCGGGGGTGCTCTGCATGCCGCGTGCCACGGGGGTGCCGTGCAGGCAGTTGCCACTGCCGCAACCTGGTGGTGGGGCCCATTGTATCGAAGTTTTTCAATCTTGGAGGCTGGCGGCCTGTACGCTACATTGGCCTGAGGTTGGGCGTTGCCACATGAGCTGAGCGTGTGCCCGGCCTGGACGCCCGGGGCTCCACGTCGTGCCTCGTGTTTCCGGCAAGGCGCCCGCCCCTGCCTGATTCCACGCATCTCTCATGCCGTCAACATGCCAGATGTCTGCTGCCTTGTTGCGCCTCCCTTGCCGCAGGTCCGGGGCCAGCGCACGAAGAATAACGCCAGGTAGGGATGGGGGTAACACCTGCTTGATTTGCTGCGTTTCGTGATAACCCGTTAATAACTCAATCGTTTTTCGTTATTTTGAGTTATAACGTTACAAGTGAAAATAACCTTTCTAGGAGAAGTTCTGCGCGTTATAACCCGTCATAACGCTAGCGCGGTTGCGGCGGCAAGTGCCTGTCCGCCATGGCTGCCGCCTCCCTACCGGGCCCGCACCCTGCAATGAAGCTGTCACAGAGTGCCATATATAGCGTGTTTGCTGCCGTCTTGTCTAAAGAACATAAATAAGCATTGCACAGGTAAGACGGAGTGCTCTGGATGGCCTAGGGCCAGCCAGACATTGGCTGCCCCAGTCCGTACCCTTGCGTTCCAACCAACTGTTATCAACACCTGCATTTCTTCGTGCTCGTTAGTTATCACAAGTTATAACTGTAACGTTCGTTATTAACACTAACACCGCCCCCATCCCTAACGCCAGGACGCGGAAGGGCAAGGCCAAGCCCATCGCCGGCAAGAAGGTGAGATCAGGCACACCCGGACGTCCGCTTTGGCTGCGATGCTTGTGCCGTGCTCACTTCTTGCCCCTCTGCTCGCTGTTCACGTCCCGCAGATCGGCCGCAAGTAAGCGGCGTGGGTGCAGCGGCCCAGCCGGCGGCGAGGATACGCTCGCTGCTTGCTTGATCTTCGGCACCCCCAAACTGTTCAGCTTTAGGAATTGTGTTTCTCCACATGTAACCGGCTCATGCGCGTTTATATGAAAGAAGCAAACAGGACCATTCATTTGAAGGCCAGATAACTCATGCCGCTCATGCCGCCGCTGACTGGCCCCAGCGTTGCCGCTGGGCTGCCGCAAGCACATTCCCTCGGAGCCGTCTGCCGCGCATTCATCAGCCGACAGCAGTGTCCCCAGGCTCTTAGCGGGCCGCATTCAGCGCCCCGGGCGCTCGCTCAACATGTCGGGCAACCCCACGGGCAGGCCCTACCGCTATGGCGCGGCGTCCAAGGCCCAGAGGGAGTTTGACCGCCAGTTTGGGTGCGATCAGGGGCGCCGAGGCAGAGGCACGCCAGAGCTGCCGCCGCTGGAGCTGCCGCCGCGCTGCTGCACAGCTGCTGCTGCACCCGCGCTCCTGCCCAGCCTCGCGGCCCTCTGTGCCCTCCCTGCAGGCGCAAGCCCATGGAGCAGGACGACCTGGGAGTGGCGGCCACCAACAAGGCGGTGTTCAACACCAGCATCCTGCAGCGGGCGGGGCGGCGGGTGGACGGCGATGCGTGCTTCGCCGCTGGCGCGATGCTGCAGTCGATCCTAGAGCCAGAGGTGGTAGAGGCGCTGAACGGCGCGCTGCAGGCGGCGTTGGACAGCGGGGAGCTGCCGCCGGAGCTGGCGGCGCTGGCTCGCCGCGCCCGCTTCACCAACAGGCGCGTGGCGGTCGCACTGGCGGCGTTGCCTGCAGCTGGCCCACCGGGTCAACACCATTCCTTCCTGCCTACGGGCTGCCCTGCTTCCGCTGGGTCATGCATGTATCCCTCTAAAGGAGGAACACGGCCCTTGCTGCAAAGCGCCCCCCGCCCTCCGCCCCCTGCCGCAGAATGCTGCCCAACGAATGGTTTGATGCCTACCTGGTGCTGCTCAACGAGCATGATGAGCTGGAGGCTGCCTTCGGGCTCGCAATGCAGTTGCGGCAGCGCTACCGCCCTGTGCCGCAGCGCGGCCCACATGACAGCGCTGAGCGCACCGCGCGGCTGGTGGCGCCGCTCAACCCGCATTGGAAGCTGCAACGCAGCGCGCACCAGCTCAACCAGCCTGTGCTGTTCATCAGTCGTGACATTGCTGTGGCCAGCGGCGGCGCGCTGGCAGGGGCGCTGCTGGGCGGCACCGGCGGCGCTGCTGCAGCCAATGAGAGCGAGGAGGAGGGGGAGGAGGTGGAGGGCGAAGTGGGCGCAGACCTGGCGGCGCAGCTGCACCCTGCGCGAAGCGTGGGAGCAAGCAGACGCGGCCGCCGCCGCTGCCGCTGCCGCCGCCGCTGCCGCTGCCAATGACCCTGCTCGACAAGCATGCAAAGGCCAGAACTGTCCGAGGGGGGCAGTGCGGCACGGCAGGTGAGCTTTGCAGTGGGGCGGCACGACGCGCCAGCAGCGCACCGTCTGTGCATGACACGATGCCCCAGCATCGCACTGTCTATGCCACTTGATTTCCACACTGTACGTACTCCACGCTCGCTGCCAAAGGCAGCCAGTGCGGGCTGCCTGCAGCCAGGCATCTGGAGCGGATGAGCCGACCACGGCCAGCGCTGCGCTGTGGCGGCGGCGGCGTCACCCGCGGTTGGCGGGGTGGCCCAGAGCCCTGGCGCCCGCATTTTTGGCGCGTCTTTCGGCCTTGTTCGGTCGTCTAGGGGGCGCACAGCGGATGCACGCCACGCCTGCCGCGGGAGCAGCCCTCCGCCGCCTTCACTTCGTCCCTGCCCAGCGCCAGGATGCCCACGGCGTCAGCCCCGCCGATCTAGAGCGCCTCATCAAGCTCAACGCCGAGCCGGCCCAGGTGAGGGGCGGCGGCGCTGCACGGGGCCAGCACGCATGCTCGCTGCGGGGCGCCCAACCGCCCGTGCAGGGCGCCCCGGCTGCTGGGCACGCGGCGCCAGCCCCGCCGGAGCGCATGCTGGTCGGGCCTGAGCGCCTCCCCACCCTGGCCCCCTCCAGCAGGCCCCTGAGCCCGCCGACGGCGCCATGGCGCGCTCCGGCGACCGGGCGACCGGCCGCCAGCCGGCCAAGCGGCGGGAGCTGTTCAGCAGCGAGGACCTGAGCCTGCAGTGGCGGGAGATGCGCAAGGCGGTGAGCGCCGCCGCGCCGCCCCACGGCCGCCGATCTGCGCTGCGGGCCCTGACGCGCCATGCCAGGGACTGTGACGAGAGCAAACAGCAATCTGAAGGGCAGCAGGGCAGCCGTCGCCGCTGCCGCAGAGGCCCAGGCCACCCGCGGTGCGCCGTTGCGTTGCCACGCGGCGCGCACACCCGTGCTCTCGTCCCCACTCCTCCCCGCAGGGCACCGGCCTGCAGAACCTGGGCAACACATGCTTCATGAACAGCGTGCTGCAGTCGCTGGTGCACACGCCGCCGCTGGCGGAGCTGCTGCTGTCGCAGGCCGCCGCGCGCCTGCACAACGGCGTGGTGAGACCGCTGTGTTTGCCTCGGTTTTGCGTCCCCGGCCCCGGCTGCGGTTCCGCTGTGGCTTGGTGGAGGTGGCTTACCTCACAGCGGTGCGCTGTGGAGGCGCGGGGGTACACTGGGCTGTCGCTCCTGCTGCTGGGCTTTTCGTGGGTGCTGCATCGCTGCACGCCGCCGCACGCCGTGGTGCACCACTGCACTGCTCAATCTCACCCACCCCACCGCTCACCCTCCTCCCCCGTAGGTCAATGGCTTTAACCCCATCCAGCTGGCGCGCGAGTTGGTGTCGCGCTCGCTAGCGCACCACTCAAGGGGGCCGCATGCACCGGTGGCTTTTGCCAAGAGCCTGCGCCGCATCAGCCGCAGGTGCGGTGGCGGCTGGGGCGCAGCAGGCAGCGTGGGGCCTTGCGCAGCCTGCTTGTTTGTGCACATGCCGCATTGTGGCCAGCTGCGTGTGGCATCAAGGGGTCGCTGCCGGGCTGGGACGCGTGCCGTGCGCACATGCTGTGCCACTGCTGCTGCGTGCATGCTGTGCACTGCTGCTGCTGCTGGTGCACCTGCATGCCGCACACTGCTGCCCTGCTGCACTGCCGCTGGGCGCGTGATAGCACCAAACCGGTGAGCTGCACAGCCCCAGTTCCTCTGGCGGCAGCAGCCTGTGAACCCTTCATAGTTACTTTGATGCCCTCCCCGCCACACGTGCATGCTGCCGCACCATGTGCCTGCGCTGCGCTCTCGCCTTGCTGACCCGCAATCTGCACGTTTCTCGCCCGCCTCTCCACTCACCACTACCCGCACATACTCCCCACCCCGCCAACTCGCTTGTGCAGCTTTCGATTGGGGCGCCAAGAGGACGCCCACGGGTTCCTGATTGCCTGCCCTGCTGGATTTACCAGACCCGACCTGTCCTCCCACTCACCCTTGCCCCCCTCTTGCACCCCCCGTCCCCGTGCAGCTTCCGCCTGGGGCGCCAGGAGGACGCCCACGAGTTCCTGATTGCCCTGCTGGACGCGATGCACGAGGCCAGCATCGCGCACATGAAGCCCAAGCCGCCGCCAGAGGTGGCCCACACCTCCTTCATCTACCGCATCTTTGGCGGGCGCATGCGCAGCCAGGTGGGTGCTGGCTGCAGACAGGGCAGTTGTCACGGGGTGCGGGTTGTGCAGCGCACACCAACTGTGGGTCCAGGTCATGGGACTGCACCCACCGCACTGTGCCCACCCCTCTCGCCCTGCTTGCATACAGTTTGAGTGCAGCGCGTGCAGGCGCGAAAGCAACACGTACGACCGATTGCCTTCTGATCACATACCCCTTCCTCCTGGCCCGTTTTTCGCCCGCAGGTCAAGTGCAGCGACTGCGGGTACGAGAGCAACACGTACGACCCCTGCATCGACCTGTCACTGGAGATCACCCGGGCGCAAACCGTCAAGCGCGCCCTGGAGCGCTTCACCGCTGGTGAGCGGCGCACCGATGGCTGCTCAGGGTTGGGGGGCTGGTTGGAGTGCGCGCGCGGTGCCTGCTGGTCGGGTGCCTGCTGGTCAGGCGTTGCGGCCACCCCACAGCAGCCAGTTTGGCGGTGTGCCGCCCCGTCGCTCGCTTGCCGCCTGCTCACCCAAGCGCCCAGTTCCCTCCATCCCTTTGTGCAGGCGAGGTGCTGGACGGCGCCAACAAGTACAAGTGCCCAAAGCAGCAGAAGGCGGTGCGGGCGGTGAAGCGCATGACGGTGGACGCAGCCCCCAACGTGCTCATGATCCAGCTCAAGCGCTTCGAGTTCTCCTTCTCCGGCCACAAGATCAGCAAGAAGGTGGGTGGGTGTGGTGTGTTGGGGGGCTGGGCGGCAGCTTAGCCGCAGCGCACCTTCCCCGTCTCCCAGTCGGCAGGTTGGGTTTTTTTAGGGCTGGCTTGAACCCGCAGCTGGAACTGGGCCCCCACATGTGGCTTGCTGCCTCATACTCTGCCCCACACTCTGCCCCATACTCTGCCTCAAACTCTGCTCCTTGTTTCTCTCTATTCCAACAGGTGGACTTTGACCTCGAGCTTGACCTGGGCCCGTACATGAGCGAGCGGCCGCGGCAGCCCGCGCTGTACGACCTGTATGCCGTGCTGGTGCACAGCGGGCACAGCGTGCACAGCGGGCACTACTACGCCTACGTGCGCGCGCCCAACGGCATCTGGCACATCTGTGATGACACCCACGTGGCGCAGGTGTGTGGGACCCGCAGCGGGTGTGTGGCGTGTGCAGGGGGCAGGCGGCCGTGTGCGTACGGGCGGCGGGCAGCAGACGCCTCATTTGCTTGCAAGCAGCCGCCCAGGCACAGTGTGCACTGGGCTGGATGCGTAGCTGCTGCTCTGCTGTCTCAGGAGTCCCACGCTGTTGAACACTTCGCCCACTCTCAGCCGTGCCCCACCCCCCCACTGCCCGCCCGCCCTGTTCAGGTGGCGGAGCGGCAGGTGATGGCCCAAAAGGCCTACATCCTGTTTTACATCAAGCGGCAGCCAGGCGGCAAGCGGCCACCCTCCAGCGCGCGACCGCCCTCCGCAGCACCCAGCCCCGCTGGCGTGCCCCGCACCGCCACCGCTGCGCCCAGCCCGGCAGCAGC
>RRZL01000080.1:1400440-1420305 GCA_006782975.1 Chlorella sp. Dachan | reverse complement strand
CAGGCAGACACCTTGTGCACAAGGTGCACACACCCACTGTGCACACGGTGTCAACACTGCTTGTGTTACAGCGCTTGCGGCCCTGGCAGACAAGCCTGGATGCTGACGCAGGCGCTCGAGGTTCGGGGCCGAGGGGGTACCCCTACCCCACGTTGCCCACCCTCTCGTGGCACTCTGGCGCAAAGCTGTCACCCCTTCCGCCCCCAACGCAGCCATGTGGGGTATGCTCGAGCACGCGGAGGTTCGGGAAACGGGAGGAGGTGTCGTGGGTGGCGACCAGGATGGCGGCAGCCTCGTCTTCGTGCCTTGCGGCGACGGTCTGATGCAGCAGGGCCAGCCGGCGGCCGCCGTGGGCCAGCAGCCAGCCGGGACGGAAGGGTTGCCGCTCTTTGCGCTTTCAGGGCGCGGGGCAGCCCCCTTGCTCAGCGACATGCCGCAGCTGGATGCCGCGCTGCTGCCGCCCCTGCCGGACCTGCCCATGGCCGCCGGCGGCGCCGGCGGCGGCGGCACCGGCCAGCCCGCCGAGTCGAGCTTTGCGGCCACGGCAGGAGGAGCGGTGGATAAGCAGGCCATTGCTCGCGAGAAGAACAGGCTAGCACAGCAGCGCTTCAGGTGGGTGGTGAATTCGCACGGCAGGGCGGAAGGTTGCGGGCCCCGTCTGAGCGGCAGCGCTGGTTTGGCCCCACCTGCCGCGTTTAGCCGGTGCACCCCAATGCACAATTTGCATGCTATCCCTTTCGTGCGTGCTGGCCCAAGATTGCACTCCAGCAAGCTGCTCACTGTTCTACTTGATTCCTCCTTCGCTCACATTCTCAGGGAGAAGGAGCGGCAGAAGCTGGCCGAGGCGGAGGCGGCGGCGGCGGCGGTGCGGCGCCAGCTGTCCCAGCTGCGCCTGGAAAACGAGCGGCTGCAAATGGAGCACGCGCTGCTGCAAAAGCTGCTGGTGGTGCGCGATGCCATTCTGTCGGTGGTGGTGCAGCTGGACGGGCAGGCGGCGCAGCCGGGCCCGCAGCCGGGGCTGCCGCTGCAGCAGCCAGCAGCCATGCAGCAGAGTGGCGGCACCCTGGGGGCGGCGGCGGCAGGCCCCTCCGTCACGGCGCTGCTGCAGGACCCCGCAGCCGTGCAGGCCGCCAGCCAGCAGCTTGCGGCGGCGCTGGGTGAGCTGCCCTCGCTTGAACAGATGGAACTGATGGTGGCAGAACTCGGAGGCGACAACGGCGCTGTGACCGACGCCGGCGGCAGCAGCGGCGGGGCCAGCAGCGGCGCCGGCAGCAGCTCGGCAACGGGCAGCCAGGCCACCGATGGCCGTCCCGCAGGCACAGCTGCAGCCCTCATCCCACCGGCGGGAGTCATGGTTGGTGCGGCGGCGGCCAGCGGCGTGGTAGTTGAGAGGACGCGCCTGCAAGAGGTTGCACCGCTGCCCTGCCCGGAAGCTCGGAAGGAGGTGGAGGTGCGTTTGGGAGGGTGTGTACAGCTGAGGAAGTTGGTCTCGTGGCAGCGATCGCTGACGGGGGCAGTCCCCAACCGGCTCTGGCTCACGTGTGCACCACGCCCGGTTGCTCCCAACCCGGTTGCACCCTGCCCCATGTGCTGTGCAATGCATGGGCCATGCGCACAGCACTCCCTTGTTCCATGGCTGCCTTTCTCGCTGGTTCCACTGGGCCCCATTGCGAATCAACCGCCGCATTTAGGGCGTAGACCACGTGGAGAGCCTGTTGGTGTACTGCACCTGTTGTTGCTCACCTGCCCTCTGTCGCTGCTGAATCAAGCCATGGCTGGTCCTGTTCCTCGACATGCAGGGCATCGATCACGTGGAGAGCATGGTGTAGTACTGGCTGCCTGTTATTGCTGGTTTGAGTGCACCACCGTGTAACGCAAACTGCCCATGCAAACCCACTGGGCAGGGCATCGATCACGTGGAGAGCATGCTGGAGTATTGGCAGCAGTGGCGGCTGCAGCTGCGGGAGCTGTTCCAGGAGGCCCAGGTGGGTGCTGTGGCGCGGGCAGGTGCATTAATGCACTATTGGCAAGCGGTGCAGCCAGCAGCGGGGGCTGTTGCAGGAGCCCCAGGTAGCCTTTGCACGTAGAATGCACGTAGAATGCGGTGCTCTGGGCCTGTTGAGCCTCGTGCTCCGCAGGCCTCCAATGCCACGCCTATAAACCAGCTCCGGCTCTGTCCAGAGCTGCTGAACTCACAGGCACTCCACTGGCCCTCCCTGCTCCACAGGCCGCCAACTTTTCCGACCCGGAGCTGCAAAACGCGCTGTTGGAGCAGACACGGGAGTTTGTGTCGGTGAGAGGAGCTCCCGCAAGCATCGTGGGTGCTTGCTAACCATGCATGGGTGCTTGCTAGCTAGCCATGCATGGGTGCTTGCTAATCATGCATGGTGTGCGGTCGAGTAGCGTGCCGGCAGCTGTCCCTCGAGCACGGTCGCGCGGTGGGCTTGGCAGCAATCACGGCGGCAGCTGGCCGTGCCGCGGTTGCAGTGCTGTCGCCCAGCCTGGGCAGGCTCCCGTGCACCTTGATTAGCGGCATCTACAACTGTGCATCCAAACCCACTTGAGAAGTCCTACAGGCCCTCTGGGCCGCCTGCCGCGACCGGCCGCAGCTGTTCAATCCGTTCCTCACCCGCTGCAACCGAGTGCCCACACATCCCCACTTCAACAATACAGGTTTTCTGGGCCGCCTGCCACGACCGGCCGCAGCTGTTCAATCGGTTCCTCACCCGCTGCCTGCCGCCGCCGGGTGTGGATGCGAGCGCGGAGTGGAAGCGTGTCGCACAGGAGAGCCTGCCGCACCTGAGTGACAGTGAGGTGAGGGGGCACCGCGGCGTTCCGTCGCCGCCAGCAGGAAAAGTGCGCCATTTCCGGGGCCAACGGGTCGAGTTGGCGGATGCACTGTGGGGTGGTTGCCACTGCCGCTGCAAAACCCTGGTTCACTGTGCTCTGCACATGCGTGCACCCCATCAGCCCTGCCATCTCTCCTGCTGCTGTCTGACCCCCATGGCAGGTGGCCACATTCCGCCGCGCCATGCGCCATGCAGCGCTAGCCAAAGAGGCTGCTTGCTCAAAGGCCAGTATCGTGACTGGACGTCACATAATGGCCCCGCTTGCGCGCACCCCTGCCCACCACCGCAGGTGGCCATGTTCCGCCGCGCTATGCAACAGTACACCAAGCGCGTGGCCATTGCCGCGGTGGGCGTGCGGCCCTGGGTGCAGCGCCTGCAGGTGCGGTCCTTGTTCTGCGCAGCGAACTGCGTGTGGGTGCTGCCTGGTCGCCTGCACCTGCGTTGTTGTTGGGTTGACTGCATGCACCGTCGTTTGTTGATGTCACCGGATTTGTCAGTGCGGGATGTGCCACCGAGCCACTTGTGTGCGCAAGCTTGCCCCCTCACTCCTGCCATCAAAGCTGCTACATGCCCGTTGCAGGCGGTGGTGGCGGCGCAGCACAGCGGCGCAGACAGCTTGAGCCACATGGCTGGCCAGCACGCACAGGTTGGCACCCAGTGGATCCGTCTGCACGCCTCCTGCTTCGCACTACTCTGTGCAGACATGCCACAGCTAGGTTTGGGTTCCTGCTCTGTTCCCTGCCCACACCTTCCCCTGCACTGACTGCGCCGCGCGCCCTTTCGGGTGCCCTCCGCAGGTGCGTGAGGTGGTGTCGCGCGTGCAGCACGCCTGCACCGAGCAGTACTTGGCTTACATGGGTTTCATCGCCATGCTGAGCGCCCACACCTCCATCACGCTACGCGCGCTGTGGCAGTGAGTGTGCTGCGCTGTGCTGTGGCCAGGGGTGTGCTGCGCGCGCTGTGGCAGCGAGTCGCGCGCTGCCCCGCTGTGTGTTGTTCAAGCCGCTGGGTGCTCGGAGCGCAGCTGCTGTTGTGCAGCCTTGCTGTCTCAGATGGCCCTTGTGCAGCGCGGCAGCGCATGCAGGCCCGGCTTGCCCACGTGCGCACGTGCTTGGCGGTTGTCTTGCGCTGCGCTGGGCCTGCCCGCACGGCCGGCTGGTGTTCTCTCCCGCCCGGCGCACAGCTTTCAACTGCTCCCCAACAGCTCCCCAACCGCCGCCCACCCATCCCGCTGTCTGTGCAGCACATCCAGTGACACGTACGCGCCCGACCACCCGGCTATCGTAAACGAAATTCTGCACCTGCACCAGCAGCGGCAGCGGCAGCAGCTGGCGGACCCCCAGCCAGGGGGTGCTGTGCTCCAGGCGCAACTGGCGGCACCCGAGCCGACAGACGGCACCGCCACCTGAGCAGTGACCCAAGGGCAGTTTGCGAGGTCGAGCGAGTGCCTTGCGTCCTGCCAGGCAAGCTCCTGTCGCGGGCTCATGTGCAGCCTGCGGCTTGCCTGGATGCAGCGCCACCGCCGGCACCGCACTCACGCATCTCAAGCTGTGGCCATTGGTTGCGCGCTTGCGAGCAGCGCGCTGCATTTGGTGCCGCCCAATTCCATCCCCCTTCCTGAATCTGTCCTGAAATGTAGTTCTGCCTGCCTTCTAATTTTTCCAATCCCAAGCGAGCGAATAACGGTTGAGCTAATAACGTCCCCAGCCCCGGCCCGTTGCCGGGAGCAATGCATGCTGAGCGTCCGTCCACCTCGCGTTTTCCTTCACCAACACCCGTGCAACCCGCCTGCTTCTGGGCTTGCCCCCCGTATTTTTATACTGCGTGCCTGCGCTTCTGGGGGTGTTGGGGGCTTGCCGAGCGTCCTGCCCACCACACTTCCCGCCAACGTCTATTGCATCAAAGTGCACGGATGCATGCGCATTTTCCAGACCGGGGCTTTACCCACCTTTGGCCAATGCTCTTTGTTCTATTCTCCGTTTGCTTTCGTGTGTCTTCCCAGGATCCCGGCCTCCTTCCAAACACCGCTGCTTGAGGGTCGCGTCGCTTCAAACCCTGCAAAAGAATGCATGGACGGCTTGTACGTGTGGCTGGTGTCGGCCTTGGCAGCGGCCATGTGCGGTCTGCCTGCACCAAGGGTGGGTTGGGTTGGCGCGCCCCTTGCGGTGTGCAGACCGGTGCCGCAGGGCCCTCCTGCCACAGGCAGCATCCGTTCCGTGCGAGTGCCCCCGCCTAGATGAGCTCTCACAACAAGCTCTGGAGGCTATTGCAATAGACAGTAGGAGGGGCAGAGCCCCCGCGGTTATCACTGCCTTTTGCCATTTTGCCCCAACAACGTGACGTGCGTCCAGGCGTTGCTACCCCCTTGAGAGCCTGAATCGAGCAAAGTGCAGCCATGTGGGACCCTCTTCCGCCTGGAGCCCAAGTAGAGTTTGGCAGCGCACTGAGCCAGGACCCCCCCACCCTGGCCTGGGTGCCGCAGCCGGTGCCGCAGCTGCATCAGGGTCAGCCGGCGGCCGCAATCGGGCTGCAGCTCGATGCCGGGCTGCTGCCGCCCTCTTCCCTACCCACGCTCAGAGGCGACGCAAGCGCCGGCGGCGCCGGCGGCCCCGGCACACGCTCCGCGGCTCCGGCGGAAGCACTTGACAAGCAGGCCATTGCCCGGGAGAAGAACAGGCTGGCGCAGCAGCGGTTCAGGTGGGTGCCAGGCCCGGCAGGCGGGTTGGGGAGCGGGAACTGTTCACGCGCCCAGTGCTCGTCTGCCCCACCCTCGTCCTGCACCCTCGCATCTGCTCTACCATCTTCTGCTTCGCACGACAGCGTCGCCAGACGTATCCCTCAGTCCGCCCCACGCACTCGCAGGGAGAAGGAGCGGCAGAAGCTGGCCGAGGCGGAGGCGGCGGCGGCGGCGGTGCGGCGCCAGCTGACCCAGCTGCGCTTGGAAAACGATCGGCTGCAGATGGAGCACGCCCTGCTGCAAAAGCTGCTGGTGGTGCGCGATGCCATCCTGTCGGTGGTGGTGCAGCTGGACGGGCAGGCGGCGCAGCCGGGCCCGCAGCCGGGGCGGGCGCCGCTGCCGCACATGCCGCTGCCGGCGCGGCACGCAGTGGGGGCAGGGCAGGCGGACAGCATATCGCCGGCGGCGGCAGGCCCCTCCGTCACGGCGCTGCTGCAGGACCCCGCAGCCCTGCAAGCTGCCAGCCAGCAGCTTGCGGCTGCGCTGGGTGAGCTGCCCTCGCTTGAACAGATGGAACTGATGGTGGCGGAGCTCGGAGGCGACAGCCGCTCGGCGTCACATGCCAGCGGCAGCAGCGGCGGCAGTGGCGGCAGCTCGGCAGCAGGCAGCCATGCTGCTGCGGGCGGGGCAGCGGCGCTTTATGAGGGGGAGGCGGCCGGCGCGCCTCCCCTCAGTGCCACAGTTGGGGCGGCAGCGGCCAGCGGCGTAGAGGTGGACAGCAGCCGGCTTCAAGAGGTGGTGCCCTTGCCAGCCCCCGAAATCCAGCGAGAGGCGGAGGTGGGTGCTGGGTCCCGGTGGGTTGAGCCTGCTGCTGCACACCTGCAAGACGTTGCTTGCAAGCTGCGGCTAGACTGCGGCTGCTGCTTGAGCATTCTCTTCATTGTTGGTTTGCTTTGACCATACCCTCCTTTCTCACAGTGTGTTTTGTGTGTGCAGGCGCTGGACCATGTGGAGAGCCTGAACGGAAGTTTAATTACCACCCATGCCCAGTGTTACTGGATACTGATTGAAGGCGACACCCCTCCCATTGCATGTGTAGGCGCTGGACCATGTGGAGAGCCTGTACGAGTACTGGCAGCAGTGGCGGGTGAAGCTGAGGGAGCTGTACGAGGAGGCGCAGGTGGGCTCATTTCCTGCTGACATGCACTTCAACCAACCCTGGCTGCCTCCCGGTCCTTCAGCCTTCTTTGGCCGGGACCCGGCTTTGACCCTGTTCAGCCTGAATCCTTCCACTTGGTCTGCTGATTGCCAGCGAGAACTACAAAGCCCCATTTTTTGTTATGCAGGCCTGCAACTTTGCGGACCGTGATCAGCTGGAGGCGCTGGAAGTGCACATGCGCGAGTCGATCGAGGTGTGCGTGCACAAGCGCCTGTTGTGTCTGAGGGAAGCCCCTTTCCCTGCCCACACACGTGCCGCGCTTGGCAACTGAGCTGATAATGCACAGCGCGAGCCGCTGAGCCACCCCTCCTTGCATGCCACTCTTAGCAGCTTGGCGTGACTGCAGAAACACGTCCCTTATTGCCACCCCAACGTCGATTGCCGGCCGCGTGCCACGTGCGCCCCACCCTGTTCAACCTGTGCCTGCCTCCCCAGGCACTTGGCGCAGACGTGAACCCTGCCAGCCCTATGACACCTCAACACAGCCTGGCTGCCTGTCACACCCCGTGCAGGTCATCTG
Source organism: Chlorella sp. Dachan (assembly GCA_006782975.1). NCBI lineage: Eukaryota > Viridiplantae > Chlorophyta > Trebouxiophyceae > Chlorellales > Chlorellaceae > Chlorella > Chlorella sp. Dachan. The sequence continues at coordinate 1,413,040 of RRZL01000080.1, read as the reverse complement.
GGCCACGTGCCACGTGCGCCCCATCGTGTTCAACCTCTACCTCGCGCGCTGCCTGCCGCCGCCGCACGCCGACCTCAGTGCGGAGTGGAGGCGCGTGGCGGAGCAGAGCCTGCCCATGCTGAGTGACAGCGATGTGAGTTGTGTTGAGTTGCGTTGGGGGTGCTGCCACTGCTGTGTGCTTTTGTTGTGATAAGGGTTGAGCTTGTCCGTAATGCGCTCATCATATGGTGCAAGGGGCCAGCCGCTGCTGAGCGACAGCGGCCTGAGTCAAGCGAAGCGTGACGGCATCGGCTGCTGCTGGTTGGGGCCGCTCCCAGCCGCTTTTGCCCCAGGAGCCCGCCGATGCTGGCTGGCAGCAATGTGGGCTGGCCGGCTGTGCTGGCGGCCTCTTTTAGGTGCAGCGCGAGGCTGCTGGGATGGTGCGGTGAACAGAACGGCAGATGCGCCACGTGTGCAACAACCCGTGTATGACCAATTCATACCTCGCCACCCTCCTATGCCTACCCCCGCACCTCGCAAGCAGGTCGCATTCTTCCGGCGCGCCATCCAGCGCTACACCAGGAAAGCCGCCATGGCGGCTGTGGGCGTGCGGCCCTGGGTGCAGCGCCTGCAGGTGCGCACTGCCTGGCTCTTCTGCGGGCAGCTCACGCGGGCAGGCATGGTGGCAGCAGCTTTGCGCGTTGCAGCTGCCTGCAGACATGCTTCGCAGCTGGATGCGCATGCAGCTGCTCCCCCCAGGGGTAGCATAGTAGCGCGGACCACGCAATCCTTCTGCCTTTCTGCTGTTCCGGCTGCTGCTGCCCACCTGCCTGCATTCTTGCCTCCCCTCCCTCCTCCCGCAGACACTGGTGGAGGCGCAGCGAGGCAGCCTCCCCACCATGAGCCAGATGGCCGAGCAGCACTCGCAGGCACGCGCTTGCTCGGCCAGCTTGTGCGCAACGTTTGCTGGAAAGGCTCCTGGATGCCTGCCATGCCGTTCCCAGCCGGCCCCCTGGTGGCTGGCTGCACAACACAGGCAGCCCCACCGGCTGCGCCCTGCCTGCCTGCCTCTTGACCATTGTCCGCCGCCATGCTGCGCGACACGTGTGCCCTCTGCAGGTGCGGGAGGTGGCTGCACGCATGCAGCGCGCCTGCACCGAGCAGTACTTGGCGTGCTTGGCCTTCTTGACCGAGGTAGGGGCCCACTGCCCCACCCCCGTCCGCTGCCTCTGGATGTGAGTCCTGGCCTATGCTTGCTTTGCGTGAGCTTGTGCTGCTGCGCTGCAAGGTTCGCTTGAACAGCTGCGCGTTGCCACAGCGCTGCTGGCAGGGTTCCAGGGCGGTGGGGGCTGTGTGGCAGACTGCATGCCGGGGCATCCTGACGACATTCCACAGCATCGCTGCTGCTGCACTGCTGCGCCGCTCCTGGGCGGTCAACCCAGCGGCAGCCCCGCACCACTGGTGCCTGCCCACCCATGCGTGTCCCCGCCCCCCTCTTTCCACCTGCTCGAGCGTCTGACCTGTTCAAAACACCAGACTCTGCACTCGCTGCCGTCCAGCCCCGCTGCTTGCTCGTGCACTCAGGCCCTGACACACCAGCCAGCCAGGCAGCCAGCTGAATCCTGTCAACCCTCCCATTCCACCCTACAGCCTGTCTGGCGGGCAGTATGCCCCTGACCACCTGGCAATCCTCAACGAGCTAGTGCGCCTGCACCAGCAACGCAACCGGCAGCAGCTGGCGGCGCCGGCACAGCCCCCGGCCGATGCGGCTGGGCAGCAGCAGGCGCGGCAGCAGGCGCAGGAATAGCTGCTGCAGGCGCAGCCAATGCAGGAGGAGGCAGCTCCTGGGGCTGCCTGTTGAGTGCCAGCGCCCGCAAGATTCAACTCGTCATGGCCCAGGGCTTTCAGCTGGTCGCAGCAGGTGGCAACTTGCCCAGTTTGGAGCCACCAAACTCGCCCAACCTTTCCGATGCTCGCACGCCCCTCCCCAGACATACCGAGCAGTCGAGAAGCCCATTCTTTGCTTTTCCACTTTCATGAACACCTTCCTTCACGCACGCATGCATCACGTCTGCTTGCTTCGCTTCCAACGCACGCATCATCGCCCAGCTCATCTTCAATCGTCAGCGTTGCAGTCCCTGGCATGGGGTTCTTGCCTGCGTTTTCTCTCCAGCCGCTTGTTTTTCTCCAGTTGCCTGCCTTCAGCTCGTCCTGTACTTGGGGCTGCTCCCTTCCATCTTCCCTCACCTCCCGTCTTTGTTTCCTTTGCCAAAACGCTTCCCCAGCGCACTCACCAGCTCACCCTCAACCGACAACTCTTACTCACAGACCATGCACCTCAACACACCACCCCGAGCACCCACGCGGGCCGTGCCGCACTTGTTGCCGCGCCACAGCTGCCGCCTCACACCACCCACGCCGTCGGGGCGACACGTCACACCCACCTGATTCTCCCCTTCACCACATCAATTCAATATCGCCCGCCAAAACCGTTTCTGCCTCTGCCGCCCAACCAAACCTCACCCTGTGGAGTGCATGCAACCCGACCGAGTTGCATCCCAATTGATTGTGCTGCAGTTTATGCCTGCGCTTTCTTGACGTGCTGCATTTTCATGCTTTTATGTAACACTTCCACCGACGAGCTGCTCAGAGCGGCACTGAGTGTGCAAGCGCGACATGATTTTGAGAGCTATCTGCCATGCTGGACGTACCCACGCATTTGGTAACCCAGCAGTGACTGCTTCTCAAGGCGGCTGCCAAGCCTACAACCTAAGCCACACGCTCAGCTCTCCTCCAGGTGGCCATACTTGTACTCCACCCCAGCGTTGCTTTACAGCCGCTTCCACCTCTTAGCCCGAAACTGAACTAACCTCCAACTGAACCACACAGATTCTGCTCAGGTCTCGTGTCTCTCTGCTCAGCTCTCCTCCAGGTGGTCATACTCGTACTCCACCCCTGCGCTCCAGGCCTGCCCCGCCGCCAACTGCACAGCTCCGCTGCGGGCCTGGGCCGCCTCCACACACACAAAGCCGCGCCAGCGCTCGGCACCCAGGTCCCCCATGCTCGCAGCCTTGGCCTGGGAGGTAGGAGGCAAGGGAATGGCAGAGGGCATGTGGATTGCTGTTGGGTGGGGTGGTGGATCGCCGGTGTTGGAGGCGAGGAAAAACTGCTTCCTAAAAAAATCTGCCTGTGCGCTGCCCTCACAACAATGGCCGGCAGCCCCCAGGCTGTGCAAAACTGCAGCCGAGCTCCCACACCTGCTGGGTTCCACACCGTCGCGTCCGCAAAGCCGCGCTTGCGCAGCAGCAGGCGCCCACCCCGTCTCGCAAGTGATCCGCTTACCACCCACCCACCCACACCCACACCCACCTCTGCCGGGTTCCACACCACTGCGTCCGCAAAGCCGCGCTTGTGCAGCAGCAGCACAGAGTTGCGGCCGCTGTCTCGCAGCTTGATGGCGGCGGGGGCGCCAATGTATGTCCGGTCAACCTGCGGTTGAGACAGCAGGGCAGACTGCTAAACACGACGAATCGCTTCAAAAAAAGCCCTAAGCAGCACAGTTGGGGCACTCGCATACATGCAGTGTATCTGTGGGCGGCATCGCAACGCAAGCCAAGCGCAAGCCAGCTGGGGCGGAAGTGGCGGCCGCCGCTGGCCGCACCTCTCCCGGGAAGGTCACCGCTTCCGCTGAGTCTGTGTGACTGCTGCCGCTGGTGTTGTCAACGTATTGCAGGCCCTTGAGGCCCACCACGCTGGCGTTGGCCACATCTGCAGGGTGCGCATGTGGCATGCAATGGGGCGGCTGAGTGCAGGGTGCACGCATGTGACATGCAAGGGGGCGGCTGACTGCAGTGTGCCAGGTGAGTGCGCCAGCTCTGCCACTCGCCTTGCGCTGACAAGCAACACGGGCAGTGTGGGGTTGAGTTGTGAGCCACCCCCGCTCCTCAGGGGCGATGGCAAGCAGGTGAGCCCAGACCACACGGGGTAGCTACCGTTTCTACATCAGTTGTGGCTCTATGCAAACACATTACAAGCGGTGTAAATGAAACATTCACGACGAAAACCGGCTCACCCGACACCGTGAGATAAGTGTGCAGGGCTGCAGTAAACTCGATCGGCTGCTCGCCCGTGTTTGTCACAGTCAGCTGCTGCTGCAGCGCGCCGCCGGCGTGCAGCGACACCTGCGGGCGGGTTGGCGGCGGAAGGGACAGCTGGGAGAGCTGGGTACTTGGAAGTGCGCGAGCCCTGCTTGTTCACCGGCATGCAATCCTGCGCAGCCAGGCAGCTGCACCTTGATCCCAAGCTGTGCGAATCTGCTCATTCATGCTGCCGGCTGGAGGTGGCAGGTGCGGCGATTCACATCCACACTAACCACCCACCCCAGCCCACTGGTAGTACCAGCCGGAGGCCGGAAGCGGCGGGGCCACTGGGCCAGGCTGCTTGGGCGGATTCATGCAGCTTCAGCAACAGCCCACTCACACCACACCACCTCCTGCCCAACAACCAACCACCAATCAATCACCAATCCACCAACCAATCCACTCACCATCATCTCCAGCCGAAACGGGTGGGGCCACTGGGCCAGGGTGGATTCATCCGACTCCAGAACCAGGCGGCAGCTGGCGGCGCCCTCCTCAGCCACCTGCCAGGCCATGTTGCGAGCAAAGCCGTGCTGCGCCTGCAGGTGGGAGGGCGAAGCAGCGGTGCCACAAGTCGGAAGCTGCGCTGCGCACCAAAGCAGAGAATCCAGCCCACTTACTCGCCTGCAGCACGCCCAGCACACTATGCTGCGGATAGTTTTTGTACCGTCCCAATCACTACGTGCAGCTATTTTGCACGTTGGCAGCCCCTCCCACCTGCAGCGGGCCCAGCATGGCAAACTGGGGGAAGCAGACGGGCACGCCGCCACGGATCGCCTTAGGCGGCGCGAACACGGCCTTCGGCGAAACAAATATCAGTTGCTCGCCACCGACTTTCCAGGAGGTCAGGGTGGCGCCATGCAGGTAAAGCTCCGCCGATGCGTCGCCGCTGGACAACACCACCTGCGGGGCCGAGAGGGAGGGGAGCCGAGACGGTTCGCAGCAATGCAGTCGAGCAGCGTCAGTGGCGGTGAACAAGCACAGTCTCTGGTGTACACCTCCAGTTATGGTGTCGAGCTCCAAGTAGCACGTGGTGCTGGCTGGCTGGACATCACCAGTTTGCCCCAAAATGGGGGGCAAAGCCGTGTGGCGGCGGCGGCGCACCTTGGGCAGGCCGCCCTCCCCCGCCACCACCGGCATGGCTGGTCGCTGCGCCCGCCGTGGCTGGATCTGATCACCGTCTGGAGCGCCGGATCGCCGTTCCTGAGGCAACCCAGCGGCAAAGGAACGCGCGAGCAGGGAGGTGGGCGGACAGCAAGCAGGGAACAGGGGAGCTGGGTCCCTGCCGCTTGCAAGCAGTGCTGTGCAGGCGCGATCTGGAGCAGGACTGCTGGATGCTGCCTTCACTCCGCTCATGCAAGCAGGGAGCCTTCCAGGGGCTGGCAGCTGCTTGGCCCCACTTCCAGCTCCCTCGACGATCTGGGGACAAGCATTCCCACACCCAGCAGCTCGCAGCCCGTCGGTTCCTGCAGGCCTATGGGCAGCCGGCTGCTGAGGGCGGCGCTGGCCGCCCTGCTGGTCGCGCTGGCGATCGGCGTGGCGCAGAACCAGGGGCTGATAGAGCAGAGGCACCTGCACCAGCTGCACCTGCTGCGCGGCCGCCTGCTGGAGGTGCCGGCGGTGGCGGCTGCCGCTGACCGGCTGCGCGGCCTGTTCCCACAGCTGGGCGCACTGCTGCCACGGCCGGGGGAGCCCGGCTGCAGCTGCGGAGTGAGTGGGTGCTGTGGCAAGTGGCACAGCTGGTGCACCGTGCGCTCCTTGCAAACCACGCACCACGTTCCTCTGGCCCCTTGCGCTGCCATCTGCCCCGTCCCCTCCGCCAACCGCTGTGCCGTTGCCTGCTGGCTGGCTGCCGCAGAACGTGACAGAGGCGGCCAGCGAGGAGGCAGCCTGCAACCTGGAGGGCAACGTCACCGACTGTTGTGAGTTGCATCACGATGCAGGCTGCTGGGTGCTGCGCTTGGGCATGTGCCTGCTGCGGGCAGCCCTCCTTTGCCTGCTGTTGGGCCGCTTAGCGGCTGCATGCCTGCCCCATCACTGGGCTGGTTGTCACCACCCTGCAGGCTGCACATACGCGGCAGTGGAGCGGGTCAACCGAGACACGGTCAAACCTCTGGTTGACGAGCTGGTCAAGACGCCCTTTTTCCGCTACTTCAAGGTGAGCCGGGTTTGTGGGTGCTGGGCCTGGAATTGGGTGTCGCTGGGTTGATGCAGCAGCGGTTTCTGTGCGCCGTTGAGCTGCCGTTGTGAGTGCAGCTCGGCGCAGGATGCCGCTCCGCAGCTGCCCTGTGTCTCTGGCCGTGTGGCGCGTCGCCTGCTGTACCGCCCGACGCCAGGCCTGTACTGCCAGGGGTGCCGGGCCGCCACGCGTGGCGCCCATAGCCGCGCTGCGACTTGCAGTCGTTCTGCAGCTGTTCAGCTGCTCCGCATGCTGCTGTTGCACCCAATACCGGCCGCTGCAGGCAGACCTGTGCTGCAAGTGCCTGCTGGTGGCCTCTGGTGGCCTTAGCTTCGCTGCCTGGCCTGCAACTTGTCTGAGGTTGCGTTACGCATTCCTCTACACCCAAGCAGGTGGACCTGTACTGCGAGTGCCCGCTGTGGCCCGATGACGGCATGTGCTCGCTCCGCGACTGCTCGGTGTGCGAGTGCGAGGAGCAGGAGGTGCCGGAGCCGTGGCGCAAGGCAGAGGCAGTCGAGGCCTGCGACAGTGAGTGTTTGTGTGGCTAGTGAAGGCTGCCAGGTGTTGCTGCTGCTGTGCGAGTGCCAGGCAGCAGGCGGTGCCCGAGCCGTGACGCAAGGCAGAGGCGGTGGAAGCCTGCGACAGTGAGTCGCAGGTTTTAGGGTATGAAGGAATTGGACGCCTGTGTGTGCAAGTGCGGGCAGGAGGTGCGGGCGGTGCCTGAACCCCTGGTCCAATCTTGCCATGTACAGGCGTGGAGCACGAGTCGCAGGTGGACCGCACCTTGGCCCCCCACATCAAGGCCACCCTGCCCCTCTGCTGCCCAATACCTTGTGGCTCAGCTGGACACTCCCACGCACATTTCGTTCACCCTCCCACCCCCCAGGCGTGGAGCACGAGTCGCAGGTGGACCGCACCCTGGCCCCCCACATCAAGGCCAGCCTGCTGAGCGTGCGGGACTGGCGCGGGTACCGCAACCCCTGGATGCCCGAGGGAGGTGCGTGTTACATATTACTGGGCGTGCTTTGGAGGTTTTGGAGGGCTGATGAGTGAGCATGGGGCGGGTGCCGCAACCCCGGGATGCCCGAGGAGGTGCGTGCACCTGGGAAGGGCGGCAATGGATGACTTGGAGGGTCGCGGTGTGACCAACGCGCTTGAGCTGCTGCCTGTGCCTCACGGATTTGGCTGTGTGCTTCCCGCTGCCTCCCATTTGCTTCCCGCTGCCTGCCAAGGCAACAGCTGATGCGCTGCCCTCCATATTGGACAGCTTTAACTTTAACCCCAACCCCCCCAAAAACTGCTAAAACCGTGGCTGCCGTCCGCGCTACTGTTTCCCAACAGACGACAAGGTTGAGTACACGTACGTCAACCTGCTGCGCAACGCAGAGCGGTACACCGGGTGAGTGATTTGCTGGGCCGATTGATTGATTGAGGGCAGCAGACGGCCATTGCAACATGCGGGGGAATGTTGCAACACCGGGTGAGGGAGGGCAGCAGGGGGCTGCTGCAACACGCGCAGGGGGCCGCTGTAACGCGAGCAGTGGGATGAGCATGCCGGCAGGAGGCGGGCTTGCATGGGCGCTTCGACCAAAGTTTCTTGAGCCGCCGAGTCGTCGTCTTGAGGAGCAGCTGTTGCGAGTGCAGTGCAGTGCCGTGAGTGCAGTGCCGCGAGTGCAGTGCATCGCCAGATGAGGCTGGCCAGTGCGCCTCCCATTCTGCAGGTACAAGGGTGAGCATGCGGCGCGCGTGTGGGGTGCCATCTACTCGCAGGCAAGCACAGAAACGCACCCAGCAGCAGCAGTGCAAGCTGGCACGCTGCCATGCGCTGGGCTCAGTGCCGGCTGCGTGCATGCATGCAGACTGGGGCAGCCCCGCTGGCCATTTGTCTGCTGACTGGTTGGTTCATAATCGGACCTGGGATGCAGACATGTTCAAGCGCATCAACACCTGTTGTTGTGGCTCCCCACTGACTCACTGGGTCGTTGGAACCAAATGAAAATCGTTGGGTCAAACTCAATTCATCTGCAGGACATGTTCAAGGGCATCAACAACCCCACCACCCCGCCCGAGCAGCGCGTTTTCTACCGGTGCGGCTGGTCTGGGGACAAGTGCCAAAATGTGGGGGGCTGGAGGAGCCATGGGAGCTTGCCCAGCAGAATGAAGGCCCCCCTCTAGCCTGGCTGGCGCCCAGAGGCCTTGCGCTTTGCATTCCCACTGCAACTGCTGTTTGGGCATCTCAGGACGGTGCCATGTCTTGCCACTGTGCTGATTGTGCAGCCCTGATCAGCGGCATGCGCTCGTCAGTCGCCGCCCACATCCATGCGCCTAACGCAGTGGACATTCATTCATCATCTCCTGCCCGCCGCTCCTCCCCCTTGCAGCCTGATCAGCGGCATGCACTCGTCCATCACTGCCCACATCTGCGGCGATTACCTGATTGATGAGGCCACCCAGACTTGGGGTGCGTTGTGGCTGGTGTGGGACGGCTGTGCTGTGCCGTACGGTACTGTGATATGCATGCCATGGTGGCAATCACCTGATTGATGCGGCCACCCAGACCTGGGGTGAGTTGTGGCTGTTGTGGCGGCTGGTGGGGCGGCTGTGCTGTGCGGGGCCCTGCCCGGCCGTGCTGTGCTGCGCATGCCATCTGCACCGCATCTGCTCACTCACCGGGCCTCCCTCCCGCCGTCTTGATATTTTTTAACAAGACGAGATGACCGAGAGGTCGAAGGAAGCGGTTTGCTGGCAAAAGCGATATACTAACAATCAATGAGCGAGAACCTTCAATAAACCCTCCGATTATCCCTCCTCCGCCCCTCAGGCCCCAACCTGGAGATGTTCAAGTGGCGGCTGGGCAACCCCGCAGTCAAGGACCGGTGCGCATGCTGCTCACCAATGATACCAATGATGGGGCACGCTTGCTGCTCATCAAAGAGGGCTGCGATCTGACGCAGCGGTAGGGTCTGGTTGTCATAACCAGGCTTGACCCTGCCGCCCCACACAATTGGTTAGAAGCCCTCCCATTCTGTTTCTTCTCCTTGCTGCGCAGTGTGGAGAACCTGTACTTCTCCTACCTCTTTGTGCTGCGTACAACAACAACTTGATAAGAAGCCCTTCCATTCCGTCTTTTCTTCTGTCTGCGCAGTGTGGAGAACCTGTACTTCTCTTACCTCTTTGTGCTGCGGGCGGCCATGAAGGCGGCCCCCCTGCTCTCAGCCGCGGACTACAACACCGGCAGCCCTGAGGAGGATGCCGGCACTCGCGACCTCATGCGCAAGTGAGGCTTCTAGCTGTTTGATGTGTTGTTTGGCCGGCCAGTAGTGTGGGTTGCTGCGGGTTAGAACAGGGGCAGCCCGGAGGAGGATGCGCGAGCTGGTGCGCAAAAGTGATGGTTTTTGTTGGTGCTGCCTCTCCTGCTTGCTCACTTGCAGTTTTGACTGTTCGGTTGCAGTTGGAAGGACACGCAATCGCGTTGACTTGCTCTCTGCACATGCCACCATGATGCACAATTGAGCTGGCTTCTGGCTCTGCGGGTGCTATGGGCACCACACAAGTCTCACCCACCGCTCACATTTGCAGGCTGGCGCACGGCGAGGCAATGCGGCGCGCCCGCCCCCTGGCTTGTTTCCTCTGCTTGCTCCGCCCTCACTGCTTCCGCTGACGGCGTTCCCCTCTCCCACCACTGCAGGCTGGTGCACAGCGAGGCGCTGCAGCGCGCCTGCCCCATCCCCTTTGACGAGGGCCGGATGTGGAAGGGGGACCACAGTGAGGCCCTGCGTGCGGAGCTGCAGGTGAATTGAATCAAAGGGCAGGGAGTGTGGGCCTGGGAGGTTTCATGTCCTGCTGTTCCAGGCCAAAGGGGGGCCGCAGCAAGGTGCTGTGCGCGGAGCTGCAGGCGGGTGCCTTGCAAAGCAGCGCATTGGCTTGTGCAGCTGAAAGCGGGGTTGGGAGCACGCCATTAATCCCCGGCACGGTGCACACATGTGGCATGCTGAGCGCCCTGCTGTGCTACACTGCGCTGCCCATAGGGTCTCTGATGCAAGCCACGTTCTACAACATCACGCGCACCATTGATTGCGTGTGCTTTCCTTAACTCGCTCTGTGTTGCTTTTGATTTTTTTTTTAAAATGTTTCCCGATTTATCCCTCGCCATGTGCCCCGCAGGCCACGTTCCACAACATCACTCGCATCATGGACTGCGTGGGCTGCGAAAAGTGCAAGATGTGGGCCAAGCTGGAGGTGAGATGGTTTGAGTGGCGAGGAGCAGCGGCCCCCGATCCGGCCAAGGAGTAGGGTGCGAGCATGTGGCCTTCAGTGGGCTGCGAAAAGTGCAACATGTGGGCCAAGCTGGGGGTGGGTCGCGGCCGGTTGCTCTGCGGCACAGCTGTCGCTTGGGCCGCCATGTGGGGCGAAATAGAACTACAGCAGGGCGGTGTCGAGCAGTGGCTCACATTGCAGCACCAGTTCTTTCCCCCATACTCCGCAGCTGCTGGGCATCGCCACGTCGCTCAAAATCCTCTTCTCAGCCGAGAGCTGCGGCGAGCCGGCGCAGCCCCATAGCGGCTCTCACGGCCTCCACGGTACGCAAGGGGGGATGAGCGGATAGTGCCACATGTGCTGCACCACTTGCTCACACAGCCTGCTGCCGAGCTGAAGCTGGCAGTGCTGCTGGATGCACGCCGCTGCTTTGCATTATTGGCGACGCGCTCGTGCGGTGGCGGATGTGCAGGCATTGTCGGTTGTGGCAAGGCTTGGCTTTGCAATACCATTGCACCCTCTCCACAAGCTGTGCTGGAATGCAGCGAGGTCATGCCGCCGTTTAACCTGTGTCAATCAGTTGCCCTGTTCAACACACACTGGAAGGGACCGCTCAGCTCTGACCTTTGCCTGTCCTCCCATTGCCCCTCTCCAGGCCTGGTGCTGGAGCGGAACGAGGTCATTGCGCTGTTCAACACGCTGGTTGGGACTTCTTAGCTCTGACCTTTTGCCTTTGTTCCCATTGTCCCCATCCAGGCCTGGTGCTAGAGCGCAACGAGGTTATTGCGCTGTTCAACACGCTGGAGCGGCTGGCGGGGGCGGTAGAGGTGGTGCGCGACCTGTCCCTGCAGCTCAGGTGGGCGCATGTGAAAACAAAATAAACAGGCAGGGTGGTTTGGGTTGGGTGTGTTTGTTGGGGGGGTCCGGCCCACGCCTCTTCTGCAGGGCGCGATCCGCTTGCAATTCTACCCAGTGCAAGTGCCCGGGCGAAAACCTGACCACCACGATGCATCACCCTGCCTCTGCCCCCGCTGCCTTGCCCTGCTGCAGCGGCAACGGCGGCAGCCACCCGGGCGGACTGGGCGCCATCCAGGACGTGACGCAGGGCCAGCCGCTGCCAGAAAAGCTGCGCAAGCAGTCATGACGCAGGGGGAGCACAGCTTTTCAGCTTCTGCAAAGCAGCGTGGGGCCGGGTGCGCACCGCGTGCGCAGCTCCTGCCCGGCCCGACTCGGCAGCTTTTTGTGATTCGCTTTCTTCCGTCCTGTGTATGCTTGCTTGTGCTTCTCTGCCCGCACTTCCTGCTCTGCTTCTCCTCCGCTTGTCATTTTTGCAAAAATCATGCTCGCACACTGGCTGGCGGCAGGCGAGGCCAGCACAATGCAGAGGTGGGGCCAGCGGTTTGGCTTGGGCTGCACCCAGTGGCGCAGAGGCATGGAGCATGCAAGGGCACGCGCAAGGCAATCGGGCATACAAGGGCATGCGCAAGGCAATGGTACAGCAAGGGCACCAGGGTACGCAGATTCGAAACAATAACCTGTGTAGCTCAGTCCACAATCTGCGAAGCTCAGTCCACAACCTGCAAAGCTCAGTCCACCACTCGCAGATGGTCCACCAGGGCCCGCAACTCGGCTGGCGCCAGTGCCGGCCGGTTGCGCCCCGCACCGCTGCCCCAGCCCAGCACGCGCTCAGCGGCGTACCGCATCATGTTGGCGGCAGCGGGCTGCGCCAGGTCCAGCCCAAGTGCGCCGGCAATCTGCGGTGCGGGTGTGGGCGGTTGGTGGGGGTGGCTGGGATTCGGCAGTTGCGGTGGTTAAGTACAGTTGCAGCCCATGGCACAGGGCTGCCCAGCAGTTGCACACGCGCCAGGCTGACACCTTGCTTGGCAAAATAAAAAACAAGCCCACCTGTAGGATGCTGTCCACGCTGATGGCGGGTCCGCCAGCCGCCAGCAGCTTGAAACACTCCTCCACCTGGTCAGCGGTTGGGTTGAAGGGCGGCAGCTTGCGCTTGCGCCCCCTGCCGCCGCCGCCGCCCCGCCCGCCGCC
>RRZL01000080.1:1359136-1371668 GCA_006782975.1 Chlorella sp. Dachan | reverse complement strand
GGCGCCGCGCGGAGGCTAATCAGTGGGCAGGCAAGAAGAGGGTGGGCCGACAGAAGAGGCTGCCAGCACAGTGTTTGAAACGTATTGGATATCACGAAGTGATCAGCAGTTGCCACCGCACGGCGCGGCACTCTGCTGCCTGCACAGCATGCACCGACACCACGAGAAGCAGCTCGCCTGTCCAGCGTAAGGCTGAACTGGTCAGAGTGCACAATGATGCCCTGCAGGCATGGGACAGCAAAGCGAAGCGGTGGGGGTGTTTCCGTTAATGCATTGGGTGCTCAGCAGTGCGATGCAGGGCCATCCTGCGGTTATGCGTGGCAAGAGCCCAGTCGACGGATGGCTTGACAGCGCATGGCTGGTCAGACACACCCTGACCCAAGCCAAGCCAGCCACGCATCTCGCCAGGGGCCGAAGGAGCTGGTTAGGGTGGTCCAAAATCCCCTCGGCCTCCAGCTGGCGGCTTCCACGCCACGCATCAACCACCACACAGACAGGCATGCCTGTGCCTGCCTGCGCAGCGGCCCTCACCAGGGGCCGAAGGAACTTGTTGGTGGGGTGGTCCAGAATCCCCCTTGCCTTCCAGCTGATGGTTTCTGCGCCAATCAGCACGCCGCCGCCAGCCGCCATAAACTGCATGAGCTTCCAGGAAAACGTGCCCACGCTGGCGTCCTGGCCGTTGATCTGTCAGGAAGGGACAGGCGGTCGATATATTGATTTGAGGACGGCAGTGCGGAGGGAGCTCCCAACCACGCAAAAGCAAAGGTGGCCATGGTCGCGCCCTGGCCATTGGTGGACCTGTGCTGGGCAGAACACGGTCAGCAGGGATGGGTGCCGGAACCGCGCAGCTCCAGTGCGAATGGCGGGCTGCTAGCAAGGCAGCACTTCTGAGCCAGATGAGCCTGCCGGTGGGTAGGCCACACGTGGCACAAACTGAACCGAGCGCCCATTGCCCCGCCACCCAAGCGCCTACCCCACCAACTCACCAGCAGCACGTCTGCCACATCAATGGAAATGTCCTTGACCGCAATCAGGCCTGCACTGGTGATCAGGGCCGAGTCCTGCGGCACAGAGCGCCCGGGGGCATGGGTTGCTTGGTGGGTAAGTTGTAACTTGCAACTCCAAGTTGAGTTACATGTGATGGTGCCATTTTCGTGCAAGCTTCTGCTGCGGCAGTCGACTCCCCCAACAGCAACAGTGGCTGTGAGCTACGCACGTTGGCCACCAGGCGGGCCAGCACTCCAGTGGACCAGGCTGCATCTGAGGTGGCGACACGGATGCCAGCGGCCTTGCCGCCCGCGGTCCACTTGATAGCGTTTTGCACAAACTTGCCCTGCCACATGTTGCGGAGCGAAGCACATGATTGGGGATGAAGCGGGTGTTGGGGGGACGGCAGGGGCAGTTTGCACACGCCTGCCCTGCGGCATGCCGGCGAGCGGAGGCGGCATCCGACTAGGATGAAGGGCCAGCGCTGCCGGGCAACCAAGGGCCACTTCCCCCACAGGCGAAACGTGCAAACAGAAGGGCGCGCCGCTTTGCAATCAACACCGCCCCTTACCAGGGACGTCCCGTTGTCGGGGCGTGCATCGCCTATGTGCCGCTCGTGCATGAACGCCACCACATGGCCCTGGCCGTAGTTCGTAACTGCTACCAGGGGAAATTGGCTGAACCTGCACCCAGGGGAGGGGAAACCGTGGCAGAGCCCACTCAAGGCAAGTGAAGTGCTTGCTGCGGACTAGCCAGCTGGGCTGGCCAAGCAGCGGCAGCAGCGGCAGCAGCAGCAGCAGATGCAGCAGCGGCAGCAGCGGCAGCAGCAGCAGCATCAACAGCCCATGGCTCACCCGCTGAAGGCTGCCACGGCGAGCGGGCGAGCGCCAAGGCCGTCAAACAGAATGCCCGTGGCGGTGGCATACCTGCGCCGGTTTTGGGGGCACGTGCGCAGAAGTAACGCGTCACACAGAATGCGTGCAGTGCTGGCGTATCAGTGCGGCAGCGGTGAGTGCGGCAGGTGGCGAGAGCAGGCATGTCTCCTCTCTGTGGAGGCGCATGCAGTTTGAGCGCACACCTCCTGTGCTGCTTGCCCCCCTCCTACTCCCACTGCCCTCCCACACGCACCCCGTCATTTCGTTGGCGGGCGGGCTGGGGTTGATGGTTGCACCCACACCCTGAATGATGGCTTGGTAGTCCGCAGCCGACAGCGAGGGCGTGGCAACAGGTGGCGAAGGCGGGGGCGGGGGCGGGGCGGGCGGCGGAGGGCTCTGCAAATAAGTGCCAGGCAGTGAGGGCGGAGCGATGAGGGGTGTGGGCATTATCATCGGGGATGGCTCGACGCATGCATAGTGTAAGCTTTGCCGGCTCTGAAACCGCCTGTAAGCCACAGCGAGTCAATTCAGGCCGCTGCCACACAGCCATTAGACACAGTCAAACACAGTCGGTCAAACGTAACACGTGTCTCCACCCCATGCCCACGCACAACCAACCCCGGCCACCAGCTACGGGCAGGGCAGCGGGCAGCTTGAGACAACTTGAAGCAGAACATGTTCGGGACCCAACGCCAGCGCTGAGCGCACCGGCGGCGAAGGTGGCGGCGGCGAGGGCGGCGGCGGGGGCGGCGGGCTCTGCATGTGGCGGGGCAGCGAGGGAGCGCAACGCATTTGCACACTTGTTGACACCGCTAGCTGTGCGCAGGCGAGCAACCCATGGACGGCCCAGGCCCTGTGTGGAGACAGCACTTGAAGCTGCTGGCTATTCTCCTTCATTTCCTTTGTGTCGCTGTGCTGTGAGGCAGCTGGCGGCCCAGGCCATGCCCTCACCGGCGGCGGTGGGCTTGGGGCAGTGCTGTAGGGAGGCAGGTCAGACAGTGCCGCCTCAGTGGCAGCTGTCACCGGCCAGCCCCAGCCTATGACACGGGGTGGGCAGGCAGGAGCAAACAACATCTCAGGTGGTACGGGCCCAGGTGCCTGCCGCCAAGCTTCCACACCAGAACGGCCCACAGACCAACTTGGTTCATGGAATGCAGAGTGTTCGGGACCCACCTTTGTAGTACGGGCTCAGGTCCCGCCCCGCGGCTCGTGATGAAAACCTGAAGAGCGGGACAGGACAACAAGCAGGGAGGCCCTGCGTTACATGCATCCTCATGACGGAAGCAAGTGCGCCTTTGCTGACCTCAACACCCAGTGGAGAGCTCCCACATGCGCAGCAACACGGGCGCCACCGGGTGCGGATTCTGCACAGGTGAAGGGCAGCCACCTCGCTTCACCCACTAAAACATATCTCCACACCCGCGATGCAGGCTCACGCTGTACATTTCCGGCTTGACATCACCCGTACTTACTACCGACTCCCAGCCCCCGAACGAGTTGGCTCACTTGACCCACTGGTTGATCTTCTCCACATCGGTGGTGGGCCTCTCCGCTATAACATTCCTAGCTGGACATCACCCGCGCAACTGGGCAACGCCCGTACCACCAGCTCCCAGACCCCGAACGAGTTGCAACTTGCTCACTTGACCCACTGGTTGATCTTCTCCACATCGGTGGTGGGCCTCTCCGCCGAAGTCAGGGTGGCGTACTGAGCGATGGTGTCTCCCAGGTGCTTCAGGCCCAGCCCGGTGTCGTCCAGAACCTGGGCATGGATCGCGGCGGGCGGGATTGTATAGGAGGTGGCGGAGGAGCGATAGCGTCGCAGGCATTTCCCAGAGGCACCAACCGAGCCTGCAAGCCCTGTGGCCAGTAAGGTTCAGGAGGGAGAGCTGTCAAGACACCGCCCCCAGGCTCGTCAGGGGGTGGCCTCAGGGCGTCGCCCATATGCGTAAAGCCCAGCGGCTGGGCGAGCGAGCGGGCGGGCAGGGGGCCAGAACCTGGCGCAAGTGCTTAGTTGCGCAACACGTTCTACACACTAAGCACACTAAGAAAACACAGGAAGCATGACAAAGCTGCCCATCCGGAGGGTCGGGCCCAGGTAGAGCGAGCAGGCGCCGCACGGGTGAGCGCAACTCTGTCGCGTTTTCGTGACTGGAAACGCAAACAGCAATCACCCGTCTCATCCCATCAGGCGCGTGCTGCCCACCTGGAGGAACGAGTCAAAGTAGAGCGAGGAGGCGTCGCACAGGTGGGTGTAGTTGCCGTTCGGGAACTGCTCAAAGTAGGCGACTCGCTGCGCCTCCCGGCTGCTCATGTCGTTGCCGCGCCAGCCGTAAAAGTTGCGGGGGGAGACTGGCCAGGTGGACAGATTGGCTGCCTTGACCGCCGCCCACGCTGCTGCAGAGAAAAAGTTGACGGTAACCTCAGTTGTGCAGCCCCTGCAAGGCAGGAGCGGACCGGGCAGGACGTGTGAGCCACTGAGCAATACCTGGCTGCAACAGAATGACAAGGGGAGAAGGATGTGGCCGTGACAGAGGCTCTGTTGTGCAGCCCCTGGCTAGACTCGCAGGGACCAGGAAGTGGAGAGGCGTGGGCTCAGGCAGGGAGAGCGGCGGGCGCACCAGGGCTGGCGCTGCCTAGAAGACAGAGCGAAAGAGTATGCCTTGGGTGGCCAGCGGCTGGATGTCCAGCCACAGGACGCCAGCCAGCCACCACCCCCTGTCTGCTTACCACGTCCACAGGCTGTCCTGGTGGTTGTGCCCCTGCAGCAAGCGGACAAGCGGGACGGGGCGTGTGTCAAGCCCTGCTGCCTGCCCAGGCCTGGGAGCCCTAGGGGACCAGCCCCCGCGCGCTCAACGATCGGCTCCCCCTGGTCCCTAGCTTAGATTCGAGGCCGGCGCCATTTGTTCATTACGGGACAAAGAGGTGCACTTGCACCAAGCTAAGCAGACGGCTCACCAGCTCGTGATACACGCCCCACTTGGACTCGTGTGGGTTGAGCAGGGCACTGTATGCAAACATGTAAAACCTGCGGGCCAGGGGGCACGCAGGCGGGCGGATTGCGCTGCCTCAGGCTGAAGCTGAAAAACGTGTGCCGGCTTGTGTGTTGTGGCAAGCTGCCGTCCGGCGGCGTTGTTTCATTGCCCCCCACTGCAGTGGGGGGAGTGACTGCTGGCTGCAGGCTCCCTGCGCCCACTCGCATAGACCTTGCAACACGGCAACCCACCCAGCTGGAGCTCACATGATTGGGTAGCCGGAGTGAGCAAGCCCGGCGCTGATTTCCTGCTCAGGTGGGGTTGGGGATGGCAGGTTATGCGGTAGTGGAGCGATGCATGGCAGCTCGTGCTGCCCCTCAGTTGCCTCCGTTCCACAAGGCGTACACAGGGAGAGTTTGGCTTGCAAGCACAGCCGTCAAGCACAGCCGTCAGCGGCGCGGGGAGTTGCCGTCGCAAAATCGTTTGGGGGAGCATGGCACGGGGCCCCTGCGGGGCAGGCAGGCCTGCTGCCATGCATCCTCCTCCCCTCGCAAAGTGCAACAAAACCAGGCAGCCAGGGAGCACCGGCACGCATGGCTGCAAGCGACATACAGAACACGGCGGCCCAGCTCACCACGTCTCCTTGGCCACGCATGGGGTATGGCCGGTCACGGGGAATGGCTGCGATGTCAGCGTTCGCGTCCTGAGGCAGGGTTGGCAGGATGCATGGGGCTGTGCAGCATGGTGAGGCGGGGCAGGGCGTCATCATGGCGCCCAGCACACTTTCTGGGCAGGTAGTAAAGAGGCACACGGGCACAGCATCGCCTTGCCTTGCCTCTCAAACCCTAAACCACAGCTACCGATCGGCGCTGGATTCTCGCAATCGTGAGCGGCAACTACCACAGCCACTGCCGCAGATCAGTGCGATGCACTGCGTCTTGCCTGCACCACATCGTAGAAGCGGGTGATGTTGTCCGGCCGGGTGGGCACCCACTTTTTGAGCTCCACGAGCGGAGCGGCAAACGCAAACTTGTCGCTGGACACGTCGCCCCAGGGCGCCGGTTTCAGCAGCTCCGAGGGCCAGTCTGCGGGGTCGGAGACGCCGTCCTGCAAACGCAATGGTATGGTGGAGCGGTAGGTAGGGTTGCACCAAGGGAAATGGGTCGCGGGTTCAAACTTTCTGCGGGCTTGAGCAGCTCGGAGGGCCAAGCCTGCTTGGTCGGACATGCCATCCTGCAAAGGGTGCCGTGCGTTGGTGGGCGGCAAAGGTGGGTGGGTGGGGTGAGGTAGGGGCGGCGCAGGAATGCTCCTGCTTGGTGGAATGCAAACGGAACTGAAATCAAGACACACGCTGCGTGCTGCCCTTTTTACCAGGTGGAGGGCATGCCCCAAACGATGCCGCCCGACACCCAGGACTAATGCCACAACTCTGCTTGCTGCTGCATGTCCCGTCCTGATCCTTCCCTCACCAAATAGTACGCATGCTCGATGATGCCGCCCGACACTTGCACCGGGATGCGCCCAAAGTTCTGCCCGCCCTTGACCGTGATGTACAGAATGCCTGCAGGGGGCGGGCAGGGACCACGTGTGCAATGGTTGTGGAGCAGGCCGGCACGTGTGGGGTGGTCATGCATGCACAGCGCAAACCGTTTGCAGGCCGTTGCGTAAACCCGCACTTGTTTCCATGAAGGCGGGAGGGACAGGGAACCTGAGCACTGCTGACCACTGCTTCCCCCGCCCCTGATGCTGCACCGGGCAAGCATGCATGCCGCCTCTCCACTCGCCTCCAAATGGGGATGCCACGCTGATGGTGGCGCTCCTCATGGAGTACTTGCGAACCAGCTCCGGCAGGCGTGGCCAGGCAGTCTTGTGATAGATCTGCAGGAGGCAACAAGACAACAGGGCACTTTCCAACAACCGGCTTTGAACGGTTTCGGACCAGCTCCGGCAGGCGCGGCCAGGCGCTCTTGCGGTACATCTAACAGGGTGCGGAGGGGACAGCCGGGCGTGCGGCACACCTGAGCCGCTTGCTTGCACAAACAACGGCATCAGGTGGGTGGCCGCCTTAGCGCCACGGCGGGCGCCAAAACCGTCACAACAATATGACGCTTGCAATGTGAGTTGCAGTGGAAACATAAAACAGAAGCACTCACCACGTCCTGGTAACCGCCAATGTGGACTACTGGGGTACCGCGCGTCACCACATCCGCAGGCAGCGTGACGGTGACAGCCTGCAGGCCAACGGGGCAGGAAGGGAGCGCAGGGAGGCTGTGCACTGTCACACGTGCCCTGCCGCCCAGCGTGCGTGCGCCCAGGGGCAGCGTCCTTGCCACAGCCTAGCGGTCTCGCCAAGGTAAGGAACCTTAACGCCCCACCTGGCAATCTCCACCCACCCACCCACCCACCTGCCCAGCCAGCGCCCACAGGCCCACCGCCTGCCAGTACGTGCCCCGCTTGTCACCGGTGACGTAGCGGGTGACCGTCCCGCTCAGCGGCTGCACCCCTGCCGCCGGCTTGCCGGGGAAGTACACAGCGTCAGGGCTCTCCGGCATCTCCTCGGGTGGAAGCCACTTGTACAGGCAGAGGCGCGCCAGGGCCTGGGTGGGCAGGCGGCAGGGAAATTAAGTGCAAGCCCAAATGGCCTTGCAAGACCAGCCCGAGGGCTCGTGGCTACCTTGCAATGGCAGCCCGCCGTGCCCCTACGCTGAGCCACAGTTGTGACAACAGAGCCAGATTGAGGTGTCCTCACCTGGACGGCGGCCAGGGAGCGGCGCGGCAGCGGCCGGGTGTTGTCGATGCCGGGCGACAGCTCAGCCATCTGCAGAGAAGTGGGTTCGGTTGCTTTTAGTTTTGGCTGAACAAATGAGCAGTAGCGGCCAGCTGTTGTTAATGTCGGCCAAGAGCGCAACCGCTGCACACTGCGGCGAGATGGACAGCAGCGCGTCAGTTTCTCTTCTAATCAGCCGTCAGGGCGGGGGTGGCGGCAGCCTGGTGTTGTCAAGCCCTGGAGACAGCTCCGCCATCTGCCACGGTATTGTCTTATCGCAGTCGTTGCTCAAAGTTGAACAGCCCACCTGCACACCCACAGACTTTCGAAGTCTGTGCGTCACAGCACGCCAAGCGCTCAATGCAACAGCCCCAGTCGCACCGCGCGGATCTTGTCCCAGTAAGCCGTGTCCTGCCGTACGCTGCCTGCCGTTGTTTGTGTCCACTGCATCATCAGTGCCTGCATGTCTCCATCCGCCATGCCGTTGCAGGGGCTGGATGTGTCGTTGGTCACCTGAGGACAGTAGGAGTTGTGGAGTGGGGCGCTGTGAGTGTGGGAGGGTTGCTCCCCACGGGCGCTTGCATCAGGCTCGTGCAAGCAGTGTGCCGTGCAAGCAGTGTGCCTTACGCCATGCTGTGGCCGGCACTGGCCATGCGACCTTTGCTCGGTTGGGAGCCGAAGGGTCGCTGAACAGCCAGCCAACACGTCACACTCTGACACCCGGAAATCATGCAACTGGTCCCGCAACTCACCAGGGCCACCAGGCAGTCGATGTGCGCCTCCGCATTTGCCGCCGCCTGTGTCGGCAAGCTGGCTGTCATGTTCATCTCCGTCTGCTGAGCCGCGACCGCCACTGAAATGCCCATCGGCGCCATGAGGATGTTGGCTGGGTGGCCAGTGATGGCGGGAACCGAGTTCCAAGGAGAGGGGGTGGCAGCTGCCACCAGCACACCGCCGCCGGCGGCCAGGAATGCGCGGACGGTGCCGGCGTGGGCGGCCAGGGCGGGGTCCGCTCCGTCCTGCATTGGAAGGGGGGAGTTGGATGGGGCGGCTACGGGTGGATGCGGGCAAGGCTTGCGGCGGGGCTAGGTTGTGCGCCGTTAAGGAACGCAAGCCACACTCGAACAGCCACACAAATAACAGGTGCACGTTGTGTGCTTGCAACTGTGCAAACAACAAACCGACACACGCTCACCAGGAACAGGACATCAACAGAATCGGTTGATACTGTCGCCAGCGTGGCATTGCCAGCGTTTGTGAAGATTGTGGGGGCCTGCACACAGCGTGGACAGCATGTGCGGACTCAGGCAGGCCGAAAGGGAGTGCGGGTCCAGCAGATCCAGCAGAGGCTCATGGTGTTTGTGTTCACAGGGGCATCCCAGCTTTCTGTTGGGTCGTCTGCCTGTTTCCGCACCGACTGCCAACCCCTTGTTCTGATCCAAACTCTCACCAGCTGCCCACCACCCACCTGTGAGACCAGCGAGGCAATGGCGCCGCTGGTTGTCCACGCGCTGCTGCCGGCGCCGGCGGCCGCCAGCCGAATGCCGGTACTTTTGCCGGCGGCTGCCCAGCGGGCGGCATTGGCCAGCAGGCGGCAGATGCCGGCGGTGCCTGTGCAGGCTCCAAAGTAGGATGGAGAGCCAAGGAAGAGCAGCCGGCCGGGGCCATAGCCGGCGGCTGACACCAGGGCGGCATTGTTCGAGGGAGACACCGCGACCGCCTTGGCGTTGCCAAACACAAACTGGGTACTGGTGGCCCAGCCGCCAGCCGCCAGGGTGCCCACCCCGTCAGACAATGCTGCATAGTCGGCGGCCGTGAAGGAGTAGGGGGCCTGGAGTTGGAGGGGTGGTTTGGAGGGGCAGTTTGGAGGGGCAGTTTGGAGGGGTGGTTTGGAGGGGCGGTTTGGAGGGGCAGTTTGGAGGGGTGGTTTGGAGGTTCACTGGGTTAACACGCAAGATGCAAGTCTAAGACGCACAGCATCAAGGCGCTGCCGGCCCCACCGCGCTGGGTGCTTGCTTCCTGCAGGCAGATTGCAGGCGCTTACCACAGGCGGGGACGGCGGGGGTGGTGGTGGCGACGGAGGAGGCGACGGCGGCTGCACGGTGAGGTTGGGGGTGTAAGGAGGGAGCAGAGTCAGGCAAAGTTGCCAGGGACAGGTTGGGAGACACACGTGGACGCAATTTGCAGCACTGTATGGTCACAGTGTATCCCCTATCAGCCTGAGGAGCGCCCTGGTGATCCTAGGACCAGCCACTGGATCCTGTGGGAATGGGGGGACAACTTTCCGACGAGAGCACAGCCCGCCTCCTCCAGCTGGACTCACTTGAGGAGGGGAGGGCGGCGGCGGTGGGTGGGGAGGCGGCTGCAAGCAAATGTCAGCAGCTCAGGAGGGCGGTCAGTCGGCACAGTGCAGAATGCGCGCGCATGCTGGGTTGGCGGCTGGCTGACATGCCGGCTGCACCCGCAGCAGCCCAGCCGACTGGAAGTGTGCGAATACCTACCGGCGATGGGGAAGGCGGCGGAGGGGGAGAAGGCGGGCGGGGAGGGGAAGGGGGAGGGCTTGGGGGCTTTGGTGGGGACTGCACAGCCACACACAATTGTGGGAGGACGTGCGAGGGGTCGGCGGAGGGTTGGGGAGGCGCTTGGCCTCCTGAGCGGCATGGCGTGCGCATGAAGGCCTTTGCAGCTGCACACATTCGCTTCCCCGGCCGGCCGGCCCGTGTTGATACTCACGGGCGGCGAAGGAGGCGGCTGAGGCGGGGCGGGCGGGGCGGGGGGCGGCTGCATGCTGCCCGGGACCATGGTTTTCAGCACGGTACAGGCCGGCCTGCTCAGGTCCATGCCGCTCCGGAAGGCCGCCTGGGGGCAGAGTCAAGAGGCAAAATGTTGTCTCTGGGGTGGACGGCTGTCCCAGAGTCTTACGAACCGACTGGTGTTCAGGCAGAGCCAGGGGCACAGGTGCAGGGGGAGGAGGCTGCGGGCGGCAATCGCTGCTGGCGCATTGCCTGCCATGCCACCCAGCCGACAGGCGGCCTATCCTAAAAACCCACCCCACTATCACCCACCGCGGCCAGGTGCGCCCAGTAGGCTGCCCCGCTGGGCAGGTGCGGGTGCGCTCTGTTTGTGGCGTAGCTGGAAATGGCGGCTGTGTCGCAGCTGGGGCCGGTGCCCTGGCAGGACGCATCCAGGCACTCGAGCGCTTCGTCCAGGTTGCCAACTTGGGTGGGTGGGGCGGTACCATCGAGCGCCAGCACGTGGTCAGAGCGCAGTGTGAATCGCTCCAAGTGCATGATGATGCCCTGCATGGAGGGGCGTGCAGTGCATGCTGCCGTTGCCGGGGCGCAGCGTGGGGCAGCATGCAGAAGCGGACCGCAGCGCGAGTCCGCATGCACAGCTCAGCACGGGCAGGCCAAGCGCCGCCGTCCCCTCGCACCGGCGCTGTGTGCGAGGCTCAACTTGCACACACAGCGGCCTCACCATGGGCAGCACGGGCAGGCCAAGTGCAGCCGTCCCCTCAAACCTCACTTTGTGAAGCTAAACTTGCAACACACAGCTCAACTTGCAACACGAAGCTAAACTTGCAACACACAGCGGCCTCACCATGGGCCTCAAGAAGATGTTGCCCGGGTGGGAGACCAGCGGGCGCGACGCCGAGTCGCCCCAGCTGTTGCACTCAAAGCCCACAATGGCTGCGCCGCCAGAGGCAATGAATGTGCGGAGCGCCTCAGCGTTGCTGCCCACCGCGGAGTTGTGGCCTGCGGGGAAGGGGGCACGTTTCCAAACCAAGTGTGTGTTCAGCGTTGCTGCCCACTGCGGCGTTGTGGCCTGTGGGGTAGGGGACACGTTTGCAAACCAAGTGAGTGTGAGGTACTGGCCGCCCCTAGTTCGAGCAGCGGTCTCACCTTTGGTCAGCAGCGCGTCCACGTTGTCAGAGAGACCACTCTCTCACCTAAAAACTCACTTACCTAAAGCAACTGCTCCTTGCAACTGCCCAGCTCACCCTCCCAGCTCGAGCAGCGGTCTCACCGTTGATGAGCAGCACGTCCACGGTGTCAGCAGACGCCACTTTCTTACCTGCAGTAGCTGCTCCATGCAACTGCCCCGCTCACACCCCTAGTTCGGGCAGTGCCCTCACCGTTGATGAGCAGCACATCCACGGTGTCAGTGGAGACCGCATTTGGTGACACCACGCCCACCACGTTGAACACCAGCTCGTCCTGTGATGGGCAGTGGGTGGTGGACAGTTGATCATTTAATCGATGCGGGAACATGGCGTCCCTTTGATGAAATAGTTTCTCCTTGTGATCCACTTGAATGTGGACAGTGAGTGGTGGACAGCGGGTGGTGGGTGATGGTGAGCGAGGTGGGGAATGGATGCCACATGTTCGGCCGTCATCCTGTGAAGTCTGGGGCTGCGCCGTTCGGCAGACGGTACCAAACGTGACAAGTTCGTACTGGGCAGCGGAGCGCGTGGTGCACCTGGCGCTGCTGGCATTGGGCACCGCATCATCAAAGCAGACCTCACCGCATACGCCGGCGAGTCCCGCCCAACTGCCGGCAGCATACCGCTGTTCATCAATATAAAACGGATGTACATAACCAGGCACGTCCATGGGGGACCACCACCCACCCAGGCTACCACTGAATAGTTGCACCCAACCGCTGGGGCAGCATGCGCTAGCATGAGGCTCACCTCGGCGCCCAGCCGAGCCAGGATGCCGGTTGCCCACGCCGATTCCGTGGTTCCAATTCGGATGCCTGCGGTATTGACAGGTGCATCATTGAGCCGTCACTAGAACAATAACCCAGGAGCCTGGATCAGAGGCAGGCGGCGTTTCAGAGAGTGGCTCGGATGCCGGCGAGCAGTGAAATAAGAGCCGGTGCACCAGGTCAGCGAAACCCTAAGTTTGTTTCGGGGGGGGGGGGGG